>CM051455.1:84315057-84362056 GCA_028274465.1 Plantago ovata | reverse complement strand
TTCTGAGATGGCGTTCCATAGGGTGCTTTAATGCGGAACGTACATGGCGGTTTCTGTATTGGCGACCTTCGGCTTACAGACTCGCAGTAATCGGCAGACTCGCAGTAACGTCAGATTAGAGTAGCCTATGGTTATGACTTACTGCATATTGTATCTAGCGACCTCGATAGGTACAATATGTAGGGCATCGGGTTAAATTAGATTTACAACCAAGAGTTGCGTGACGCAATTGGATAGTCCTACTAGTCCTACCGTCATATTATGCTATGCGACCACACCCCGTTGGAGTATAGCATAGATGGATTTGGATCTTGGCCACTACGGTAACTTGTTGGACATTACCCGTATGTTTGTTGTGGGGGCAAGCATATGTGAAAATAGTGGGAGCTAA
Organism: Plantago ovata; assembly: GCA_028274465.1. NCBI lineage: Eukaryota > Viridiplantae > Streptophyta > Magnoliopsida > Lamiales > Plantaginaceae > Plantago > Plantago ovata. The sequence continues at coordinate 84,361,665 of CM051455.1, read as the reverse complement.
ACAGCTAAGGACCTTGTTGTTTAGTTATGTTGATGTGTATTTAGAAATAATATTTCAATAGTTGATTTATTATTTTCGTTCTATATTATTTCTCCTAGGATATTAGATATGGCGAGTATCTCGCTCCGTGCTGTCTTGGAGAAGCAAATTTTAACCGGACCAAACTTCCTAGATTGGATCAGGAATATACGTTTGGTGCTGAGGTACGAAAAGATTGAGTACGTCTGGACGAGGTCTTCCCGTGTGCCCCGAAAATCAGACTGCCGATCAGGTTGCTGCTTGGAATCAAGCCAACAAGGCAAGGTCTGATAAGCATCTTGAGGATGCTAGATCCGCGCAGTGTATTATGCTGGCGGCAATGAGCAATGAGCTGCAGAGGCAACATGAAAGCATGTTGCCGTATGAGATGTTAAAGCATCTTGAGTCGCTCTTTAAGACGACAGCTAGAAGTGTTGAATTTGATTTGATCAAAGACATACACAGATGCAAGCTCAGTGAAGGAGGGAACATGTCTGAGCATGTTCTCAAAATGATTGGTCTCTTTGAAAAGCTTGCCGATGCCGGCGTTAAGCTAGAGAACAAGATCATGGTGATCTTTGTCCTTCAATCATTGCCGAGTTCGTATTCGCAGTTCATCATTAATTACACGATGAATGCGAAGGACGTAACACTGCCTGAACTTCATAATCTGCTGAAGACATATTCTTTCCTAAGAAGGAAAAGTCGATCATGCTTGTTGGGCAACCGTCTAACCCAAACCCGAAAAACAAAGGTGCTAAGGGTAAGGGAAAGTCGGGAGCCAAGGCTAACACTTGGAGTGATAAGCCTAAGCGTCTGAACCAGAAAAAGAAGTTCAAGAGAAGCGGAACGGTACGCACAGATGAATGTCTTTTCTGTAAGCAGAAAGGACATTGGAAGAAAGATTGCCCTAAGCTTAGGGCAGATCAAGCTAAGAAGTCATCGGCTTCTGGCTCAGGTATGTTTGTTATTGAAATGAACATGACTACTTTTGACTCCAATGGTTGGGTATTAGATACAGCCTGTGGCTCACACATTTGTAATAATGTGCAGGGGCTAATTGATCACAGGCTAGTCAAGGAAGGTGAAATCGACTTGCATGTTGGGAACGACAATCCAGTTGAAGCCAAACGCGTTGGACGCAGCAAGATAGATTTACCTTCGGGACAATGTTTAGAACTTGATAATGTTTATTTTGTTCCATCCATTGTCAGAAATATTATTCCCATTCCATTGTTAGACAATATGGGTTTTTCCTTTCGATTTGCGAATAATACTTGTTATTTTTCAATAATGATCAGTATTATGGAAAAGCTCGCTTGGTGAATGGTTTATATATTTTGCAAAGTAGTCTACCTTTATTTCAAATACATAACAAACAACCGTCTTCAAGTAAGAAGAATAATCCATCTTATCTACGGCATTGTCGGCTAGGCCATATCAATGAAACACGGATTCAAAGACTAAGGAAGTTGGACTACTTAGAACCATTTGATTTTGAATCATATGGTACATGTGAATCTTTTGTTAAGGGTAAGATGACGAACAAACCTTTTGTTGGACAAGGTGTTCGTGCCACTCGCTGCTTAGAGCTCATACATACCGATGTATGTGGACCGTTTAAAATCCATGCGCGTGGGGGTTATCCTTACTTCGTTACCTTTACTGACGATTTCTCAAGGTATGGATATATTTATCTTATGAAGAATAAATCCGAGACCTTTGGGAAATTCAAGGAGTTTAGGAATGAGGTCGAGAATGAATTGAACCTAAGGATAGTCACTCTTCGATCAGATCGAGGAGGTGAATACCTTAGTGAAGAATTTATCGACTACTTGAAGGAAAATGGAATTCAATCGCAATGGACTCCTCCTGGAACACCACAGTTAAATGGTGTGTCTGAGAGGAGGAATCGAACCCTGTTAGACATGGTAAGATCAATGATTGGATTCTCGACTCTTCCAAAGTATCTGTGGGGATATGCACTACAAACTGCAATCTACATTCTGAACCGTGTACCATCTAATCAGTGGAGAAAACTCCTTATGAGTTATGGAAGGGAAAGAAGCCTTCACTAGGCTATCTTAGACCTTGGGGCTGTCCTGCGATAGTCAAACTGATGCTCACTAATAAGTTAGATGCCAAGGGTGTCAAAGTATATTTCATAGGCTATCCTCGTCAGACGAGAGGCTATGAATTCTATCATGCTGAAGATCACAAGGTGATCGTATATAGAAACGTGAAGTTTTTAGAAGCTGAGTACCTCGAAGAAGAGAGGTTATATGACATGATAGAACTTGAAGAAATTCAAGACTTTGACACGCGCGAACATGAGGTCTCTAAATATTCTGATTTGGACTCAAGTTCAGTGGGAGCTTTCGAAGACGACAAGGGTGATGATCATGACACTTGCTAGGCATGTCATAGTCAGTGGGAGTCCTGTGATTAGATCAACAGTTGAAACCACACCAATAGAACCCGTTGTCAACCAACCTGTGCAACAAGTTGCACAAGAGCAGCCTCCCGCAAGGGAACAGGGTCGCGCCCAGCGACCGGCTGCATCAGTACCCACTGATAATGTTCGTGTTACACGAAGCCAGAAAAGAAAAGCACCAAAACAAGTCGAGCTCCGTAGGTCGAAGAGGAACCTAAGAGGACCTCAGAAGCAAAGCCTTATGATAGAAGACATCAGTGAACTTGATGTCGGTTTATCAGATCGGAAAGATCCCGAGACCTACAAAGAGGCAATAATTGATATTGACTCAGACAAATGGAAAGAGGCCATGGGATTAGAAATGGATTCAGTGTACCAGAACCAAGTTTGGAACTTGGTAGACTTGCCCCAAGGGGTTAGACCAATTGGGTGCAAATGGGTCTTTAAGCGAAAGACAGATGCCGATGGCAAGGTACAAACGCACAAAGCTAGGCTTGTGGCGAAAGGCTACACGCAAAGGTATGGCATCGATTACGATGAAACCTTTTCACTAGTAGCAAAATTGAAGTCCATTCGAATTCTACTTGCGATAGCTGCCTACTATGATTATGAAATCTGGCAGATGGATGTAAAGACAGCCTTCCTCAATGGCAACCTTGAGGAAGAGTTCTATATGGTACAGCCGGAAGGTTTTATTAGTAAAACCAGGCCAACTGCTGTATGCAAATTACAAAGATCCATCTATGGGCTAAAGCAAGCGTCAAGGAGCTGGAATATCCGCTTTGATGAAGCTGTCAAATCGTTTGACTTCATCAGAAGTAAGGAAGATCCCTGTGTCTACGCGAGACACAGCGACAAAGGAGTTGTTTTCATGATCATTTATGTAGATGACATTTTGATCATGGGAAACAATGTCTCTATGCTAGAAGAGACTAAAGTTTGGTTATCAAGTACCTTCTCGACGAAGGACTTGGGTGAAGCGAACTACATCCTAGGGATCAAGATCTTTAGAGATAGATCCAAGAGGATGTTAGGAATGACACAGTCCACCTACATCGACAAAATACTGAAGCGTTATAAGATGGACGACTCAAAGAGAGGCTTTCTCCCAGCTAGGCATGGGATTGTCTTGTCAGTTAAGGATGGTCCTAAAACTGATGAAGAAAGAAATGCAATGAGTCGTGTGCCCTATGCTTCGGCAGTAGGGTCTATAATGTATGCAATGAATTGCACAAGGCCCGATGTGGCATATGCGCTTAGTGTCACTTGTCGACACCAACAGAATCCAGGAGTACCTCACTGGACTGCTGTGAAGAACATTCTTAAGTACCTTAGACGGACTAAAGAGATGTTCTTGGTGTTTGGTGGAGAACCAGAATTAAAGATGTCTGGGTATGTCGACGCCGGATTTGAGTCAGATCCTGATGGCTTTAAGTCACAGACAGGATACGTATTCAAATTGAATGGAGGAGCAGTCTGTTGGAAGAGTTCTAAGCAAGCCACGGTTGCTGACTCATCCACAGAAGCCGAGTACATTGCTGCATCAGAAGCATCGAAAGAAGCTGTCTGGATTTTAGAGTTCTTGAAGGAATTGAGGGTTGTTCCTACTCCGAGTCCAATAACGATTTATTGTGACAATACGGGCGCCGTCGCTCAAGCTAGGGAGCCTAGATCTACAAACAAGAACAAACATGTACTTAGAAAATATCACGTTATACGTGAGATTATAGATAGAGGAGAAGTTAGTATAGAACGTGTCTCTACCACAGACAACGTGGCAGATCCTTTCACCAAGGTCTTATCAGTGGAAGTCCACATACATTATGCTAATCTAGGCATTAGGCATAAAGGTGACTGGCTCTAGTCCAAGTGGGAGATTGATAGTGTATATGTCCTAGAGATAGTCCTTACTAAGGGCATGGTGTCCTTATAGAGGGCATATATGTACTATTACACAGGTCAACGTAATATAATATATGTCTGTTGCATTTTACTATTGAGTATCGCTTTCATATTTATATTACACCAGGTTGCAGCATGTCATATATTTATTACTGTCTGTATTGATATTAAACATGTCCCCTCGGATAGATGACCGATCACACAGATAGTGGGAGCTATGTGAGTTATCATCTATCCCAAACTCTCCCTAGTCGAGGTTCATCTCGGATGTGGGGGTCTGAATGAACCAGACAAGACTAGTATGCGTGGAGGTTATACTTGTTGGAGCAAGTGTGAGCCGATCCCACGGCCACGGAACGGATTGTTGGACAATCGAGAAACGTTCCCATAACTGCGCATAGTTGTTCGAAGAAGCTTTATCGAACAATGGAAGTACCCACCGGACACTCCCATCGATGTATACTCTACACCGAAGTGTCTATGGGAACCGGTAAGTTTTCGAAGTAATGCCATTCGTCCTTTGTACTTACAGGACTTTATCATCACATTTGTTGCCCCATATCCTTGGTGGACCCGTCGATGTCAGCTTGAATAAGCAGCTGACCTAAGACATGATCCAGGATTATGGCTACATACAAATGGGGGTGATAAGTGATTCTGTGAAGGATTCATCTCTCAAGTGTAGCACAGGAGAGCACTGCTCATAGTCTGCATAGTTGTGTTGGTAAAGTCACTGGCCAGTGCAATGATATATTATGATGGTCATAAGTATATCTTAACCAAGCAACTCCCTGAGACGCCCATGGATGTATTATTGGGATAGACACTTCATCGATCCTAGATACATTCGAGCAACTCAGATGAAGGGACGTTACCATCGTCGTGTTGAGCGCAACAGGCTTCGCAACGAAAGGGTTAGCTTTGAGAAACCTCTCAAACGTCCTCACGTATTAATATTGCAAATGGAACCGTCTAGGAATTCCATGTTGCCTAGTCTAGGACTTGCTTAATACGATGAGGCCCTATGGGTCACACTATGTGGTGATTCAGTCTATCAGAATATCCTTGAAGATGGAATCGCAACTAATTTGGAATTAATTGTGATTGATGGATTATAATTGATTTGGAATTAATTATAATATTTGGTGGCTCAATTAATGATTTGGAATTATTAATTAAATTGGCTAATTAATTGTATTTTATGTAAATACAATTAAAGATTATATTTTGAAATATAATGGAGGTTTGATTAGAAAGGATATGTTAATTTAGAATTAACATATGCACTTGGGCAAAATCTACTTGGAGTTTGAATTGCCTTAGAACTATAAGTGGGTCCCAAAATTGGGACCCACCTACTGTCCCTAGGAGGCGCGCGCGCATGGATGAGTAGGGGAAGGAGTTTGACTCCTTCCTCTATTAGAAGTCCAAGGGATAAGTTAGATTTTCCTGATTGAGTTTTAATTTGATTGGGAATGAATCTGGACTTGATAATGGTTTCCTTGTGCGATAAGAATTAGATTCTTATTCCTTTACGAAGTCTAATTGCTTATGCTTTAGGCTTCTATAGACTACTATATATAGTAGACCATTAGAGAGCTTTTTACACAGACAGTTTCAGACACAGTTTTTGCACACAGTTATTCTATCCAGTTTTCTTAGAGAAAATAAAAGCTCTCCCCTCCTCCCTTAGCCACACGCGTGCGCCACCTCACCGAATGAATCGCCGCCCCGTCTTCTTGGTCACACAAAGAATATCCTAGCATTCTTCCGATAGGCTGTTCATCCGTGGATACCAAGGTTGAGGTTCTAGGAGCTGGAAACTAACTCTTATTGTCTTGCAGATATACAGAGTATTGTAGATATCTTCGACTTGACGAAGGAGAAGATACTCCGGAATATTACGAAGACTTGGAAGCTGCTTTGGAAGTAAGGTTAGTCTTCTAATTGACGTGTTTATATATATACGACATATGCATAATCAATTAACCTGTATGTTAAGAAAATTTTTGAAATTCCGCTGCGTACCCTAGGGGTAACTCTGACCATATTTTCTTACACTCAATACTTCAAGAAGAGCTTACATATTCTCAGCTAATGATCTCAAGTCTGATTGCTCTAATCAGAGAAAATATGAAAGAAAAATTCAAGAGTGCCTCTCGATCTGAACAAGCTAGCTGTGATGCTCAAGGGTTCCTTTGTACCCGTGGTGGTTGATCCCCACAAAATCAATTAAGAAGAGGAAGTTACAAGTGCTGCTATGTACAAACATCTCGAGTTAGTCATACTAACGGACGATGATGAAGAAGAAGAGGATGAAAATATCCCAAAGGATACCAGTGATGATGATGATGAAGGAAAAGGTTCTAAGGACAACAAGCACGATGATGATGATAATCAAGGTCCTAGTCCTGATGTTGGTGGAGTTAAACTAACAGTTGCTGAGACTGAAAATCAAAATACTGAGAATCAGCAAGGTGACCAAACTCACAGTCAGCATCAAGAATCCACTCCTGCTCCTGCCGAGACAAGTACTCGAGCAACTGAACAAGTTGCTGAAATTGAAGAAGAGTACGCCTGAAAGCGTGCTGAAATGCACTTAGGCAAAGCTAAGCTTTCTGATGCCGAGTCAATTAGCTTTACTCGAAGCCAAGGTCACTGATCCAAACCTTGAAGCTGAAGAAATGGATGAAGATTATCAAAGAGCACTTCAAAATAGTCTACAGATTCATGCTAGCCATACGCAGAATCTAGACATTGCTCAATCTTCAAGAGTGAAAAACACGGAAGTCTCCTCCCTTCCACTTACTACTGGTGAAACTCCAGTTGTTGAGTTAAAAGAGTTGCCCTCAACAATCACTCAACCACAAGTGTCTGAAGCTAAAGATTTAGGAACCAAGGTTGCTGGCCTTGACGAATCTGATAAGGAAGAAGATCTCTCTAATTTCTCAGCAAATGAAGAAGAAAGAACAAAGAAAATTGAACCCAAAGAGGTTGCAATTCCTCCTCCATCTCTCCAAACTAATGAAAGAGATGCTGAGAGAAGTCGCTTGTTGAGAAATGATGATCAATTCGCTACTGAGATCAAAGCTCATTCACTTACTCCCTCTCTAGTACCGTGTCCTAACGTTGAGGATTTTACTCCTAGAATAAAGGCACTAATGGCTGTTCACAAAGCATGCCAAGAAGAGGATGATGCATTGCTTGCTGAGAGTCCGCTTGACATTGGCAAAATACTGGCTACAGTGTTGAAACGCACTACTTTTCTTACCATAGCTCAGAAAGACATCAGTCTACATCACAAAAGCTATGAAGAAGATGTCAGTCAAGCACTCAAACTTGCTAAAAGTGCATTAAAAAAGGCTCAGGCTTTCATTGAAGAAAAAGTCGACAATGAGCATAGACATGAGAAGAACTTAGCTTGTATTAAGGAAGAACTGTCCAAGCTAACTGCTGATCAGCAAGGCCTAATTCTCAAATACAAAAGCCTAAGTACTCTTGCTGAAAATTGCAATGAGTTTTTCTCTCTACACATCCCTTCGATGATGCAATCCATGTCTAAGGGGGAAGATAAACAAAGAAAATCTTCAAGCTCAAAGAAACCCTCTGCTGAAGCGCCATTGATACTGCCTGGTCCACCTCCCAGAGACCTCTTGCTGAAAAAGAGAAAAGTTCTAAGAAATGAATTGAAACAGATTCTGAGAGAAGTTCAGCAAATCCAAAAAGGAGAAGAACTTTTGCTGAAACTCAAGAATACTGTCACACTGAGAGTCATCAAAATCTGAATGAAGATGATGATAATGATGATGACCAAACAATAGCTCAAACAATAAGAGCTAGGCCTATTTCAGCCTTAACTCCTTCTGGCCAATCCAAACACTTCTCTTCTGACTCAAGATCTTCAGCAAGAGATCAAGAAAATGCTAAGTCAAGAAGAAGAAGGCAAAGACAGGAAGAAAAGAGGCTAGCCAATATTGCAATTGGCACTGGCATTGAATATACAAAGACTGACAATGAGGAAACAACTTAGAATGTGATCAGAAACCTACATGGTTGCTGGATCATAAAGTTGGAAGATCTTTTGGTCAATGATTTCTTTCCAACTGCTATACTTAATCAAATGTACACTTGGATTGAATTGAAAGTGAAAAGAAAAGAAAGGGATCCTCCTCCCTACCCAAGAAACATTGCTGCAAAATGGTTGAACTTGGAGATCTTAGTAAGAAGAACTTCTATCGGCAAGAAGCTAAAACAAGAGCCCGATTTAATTAAACCGATAGATGTTGCTTACTACAGTGATCCTTTAACCAAGAAGTCCAAGAAGAAATATGGCTTGATTCCTTATGAGTATTTTTATCTCACTGGCAAGGATCAAGAAGAAGATCTTCTCTAGTTAAGAAAGATTCATGCCAACAAGGGAATTTCAGATACTCAACTTCTCCATGCTGGAAATTGGGGCATGCACTTGTGGGTACTTCACTACAAAGAAATGAATGGTGAAAACCATCATTATACTGCCTGCAAGAATGCAAGGATTATTCAACTTGAAGTTCGTAAGCTACTTGAAGATTACGAGAAGCACTGTGTTGAATTCTCTGCTCTTGCTGAGAAGAGTGTAAGGGAGATTCTGAGGAAATCTTCTACTGGAATAGCTTAAGTCCCTTGTAAAAAGTTTTGTTTGTTTTGTATGCTGATTTTTGTAGTTATCACCGAACTTTCTTGTAAACTTACTGAAAGATAACTATCAGCAATAAGCTTTTGACTCTTATTGGTTTTTGATTATGCAAACTACTCTTGCTTACTGTTTTATTATTCGAGTATTCTTGCATTATTCAACTGATTTATTCAACATCAGAAACCTCTAAAAGGGTAACAATTAATTTAGCCATGGATTGCTGACATCAAAAAGGGGGAAATTTGTTAGGAAACTTGTAAATTTTGATGAGCAATTAACCATGCTAAATTAAGGAAAGTCCAGTTACTAGTACTCTTAAGGTCCATAGGAATTTAGAATTTTAAGGACATTGTAATAGAGGAACGTTTGCTGAAGACTTAGTGTAGGTACTAGTTAGGTGCTTTAGTTATGTTGATGATGTACTTTGTTTTTACAAATGAAAAGCACTAGAACCGTTCAGAAACTTGAAAATTCGAAGACTGAAGACTTAAGAAGATTTCTGATGATGTTATCTACAAAGGCACATGTTGCTCAGAAAGTGGAAATTTCAGCAACAGCTTGCATAAGTGAAAATCTATATGATAGAATAGGTTATGCTTGCTGAAACTGAGATTGACTGCTTGCTGAAATACATATGTAACCTCCTTGCTGAAAGTACTTGCATTTTGGCTCCAACGTTCACATTTGAATTCCATTCAAATGAACATTAAATGCAAAGTAAGCACGCGAAGAACATGAAGACTAGAAGACAAATGAAGGACGCTGCTGAAAGTACAAAAGCAAGATAGTGACATCTTAAGGAACAAAGCCTTAGAATTTGAAATTCAAACGACTCCCTTGATTCACTATAAATAGAGGTCATCCGGCAAAGAGTTGAAGTGTGTCAACAACGTGATCAAACTCTCACTTGTGCTTAAACACTCAATCTTCCATACTCTTTACTGCCTATTGATCCGTTCCAAGACTTAAGCTTGAAACAAAAGCTACTTGTGAAGAAGTAGAACATTCACGGCTAAGAAATTAGTTAAGTGTTCTTTCTTTCGAAGAAGAACAAGTATTGACACCAGAAACAACTTAACTTGTTTACTGAAAAGTATTTCAAGTTGTGTTTCTTTAGATAACTTGTTATAGATGAATAAGTTATACTCAAGTCATCTCATCCCAAACCTCTCTAACTGATAAACACCCATTTTCAGGCGTGAAATTCAGGGGGAACTAATCAAGCATAGTTTTGCTGATTAAGTGTCCCAAGTTTGGTGGAGAATAAGGTTTCGTTCTCTAGTTAGGTTGGAAACGAAGCAAGTGTGCTTTCGTTTCTGAAGAATCATTATAGATAGGTGTTGTAAGGAACCTCAAGCTTATCTTAGTGGATTCAGTCCTAGAAAGAACAAAGTGGATTAGTTGAGAGATTACGCCACTCGCAGATACCACTATAAAAGTGTTTGTGTGATTTACTTTACCACATTTAGTTTTCAGCAAGCTTAACTATTTGTACACTGTCACTCTGCTCACTTGCTGAAACTATCACTCTCTGAAAAGCACTTATTGTATAAAGACTTCCGCATTCTGTTTTTTTAAAAGTACCAGTAAAACTCATTGCTGAAAAGTAACTAGTACTTGCTGAGAAAGTTAAGTATCAGCAAACTCATTACTAAAAAGTAATAAGCACTTGCTGAGAAAGTTTTTAAACGATGAAAGTTTGAAAAGTCTATTCACCCCCCCCCCTCTAGTCTTTTCTTGTTGTTTAAAGGGACCAACAGGGTAGCTGCATCTTACATTCCCGTTTGACATGTACCTAGGCATCTCATTGTGTTTCGAGGTAGCTCCTCGCGTGGAAGTATGAGGTTCAGTTTACAAGGCGGCGGCTGGTATATGTGTGATATTGTGGTTCTATTCATATCTTCTATCCTTTATTGCCTTTGAATGTTTGAACTAGCAATTGTTCTGCTGTTCTTGTTTATTATCCTCACTAAGTCATTAAAGACTTACCCTTTCAATTGTTTCCTTCTTCAAAGTAATCAAGTAGAGGACAAGGAAGTGAGAAGTTGTAGATATTAGTAGCTGCTTGAATAAAAAGGGGACCCTTGTACGTGTGAAATCCATGTAAATTACATGTTCCCGAAACCCCAGCCCTTGTGTGATATTGTAAAAGTGGGTTTGAACTTCGTTGTGTTTATATTTTGCTGAAATAAAAGTTTATGGAGTTTGATATGTTCTGATTTGATTTATCATGTTGTTTTATTGGTTTTACTTTACCGTTCCTTTTCTTTCCGAAAGATGAATCGAATTCACTTGAACGAAGGATTAGGCGGGTGGTTATCCAGTTAGGAAGTACTTTTATTCCAGACTAGGGCGCCACAATGCCTGATATGATGATGATGATGAGCACCTTGATTGAAGACGATGATGAACAAGAAAGAAGAGATGGAAAAGAAGAATCGATCTATGTCGATCGATCATAAAGAAAAAGAAGAAGGAAGAAGAAAGCAAGGGTTTTTGCAAAAAGAACTCATTGTTTATACTTAATTACAGTTTTGTTCCTGATTTTCTGTAGCTTTTTTGTTGGGGTAGTTTTATAATTTATATAAGTTTGTATCTAAGGGTCTTTCCTATAGACCGTCTTTCAGGAGACTCACTCTTTCATATAATCATTTGTAAATTTACTATTCCCAGTCGAATTTCGATGGGCTATTTACTAGTTATCCTATTAGAAGGAATCTTTAAAATCAATTCTTATGAGACGTAAGATTGCTTACTGTTGGTCCCTTTAAACAACAAGAAAAGACTAGAGGGGGGGGGGGTTAATAGTCTTTTCAAACTTTCGTCGTTTAAAAACTTTCTCAGCAAGTGCTTATTACGTTTCAGTAATGAGTTTGCTGATACTTAACTTTCTCAGCAAGTACTAGTTACTTTTCAGTAACGAGTTTTACTGGTACTTTTAAAAATAGAGTTCGGAAGTCTTTATACAATAAGTGCTTTTCAGAGAGTGCTAGTTTCAGCAAGTGAACAGAGTGGTAGTGTACAATAAGTAAAGCTTGCTGAAAACTAAATACAGTAAAGTAAATCACACAAACACTTTAATAATGGTATCTGAGAGTGGCGTAATCTCTCAACTAATCCACTTTGTCCTTTCTAGGACTGAATCCACTAAGATAAGATTGAGGTTCCTTACAAATCCTATCTATAATGATTCTTCAGAAACCAAAGCACATTTGCTTCGTTTCCAACCTAACTAGAGAATTGTAACCTTGTTCTCCACCAAACATGGGACTTATAATCAGCAACACAATGCTTGATTAATTCCCCCTGAATTTCACGCCTGAAAAAGGGTATTTATCAGTTAGAGAGGTTTGGGATGAGATGACTTGAGTATTAACTTTTTCAGCTATAACAAGTTATCTAAAGAAACACAACTTGTAATACTTTTTAGTAAGCAAGTTAAGTTGTTTCTGGTGTCAAGACTTGTTCTTGTTCGAAAGAAAGAACACTTAACTAATTTCTTAGCCGTGAATGTTCTACTTCTTCACAAGTAGCTTTTGTTTCAAGCTTAAGTCTTGGAACGGATCAATAGGCAGTAAAGAGTATGGAAGATTGAGTGTTTAAGCATAAGTGAGAGTTTGATCACGTTGTTGACACACTTCAACTCTTTGCCGGATGACCTCTATTTATAGTGAATCAAGGGAGCCGTTTGAATTTCAAATTCTAAGGCTTTGTTCCTTAAGATGTCACTATCTTGCTTTTGTACTTTCAATAGCGTCCTTCATTTGTCTTCTAGTCTTCATGTTCTTCGCGTGCCTACTTTGCATTTAATGTTCATTTGAATCGAATTCAAATGTGAACGTTGGAGCCAAAATGCAAGTACTTTCAGCAAGGAGGTCACATATGTATTTCAGCAAGTGGTCAGTCTCAATTTCAGCAAGCACAACCTACTATGTCATATAGATTTTCACTTATGCGAGCTGTTGCTGAAACTCTCACTTTCTGAGCAACATGTGCCTTTGTAGATACCTTTCTCATAATTCTATTTAAGTCTTCAGTCTTCGAATCTTCAAGTTTCTGAGCGGTTCTAGTGCTTCAATAGTTCATTTGTAAAAACAAAGTACATCATCAGCAAACTAAAGCACCTAACTAGTACCTACACTAAGTCTTCAGCAAACGTTCCTCCTTTACAATGTCCTTAAAATTCCAAATCCTATGGACCTTAAGAGTACTAGTTACTGGACTTTCCTTAATTTAGTATGGTTAAATGCTCATCAAAATTACAAGTTTCCTAACAAATTTCTCCCTTTTTTATGTTAGCAATCCATGGCTAAATTAACTGTTACCATTTTAGAGGTTTCTGATGTTGAATAAATCAGTTGATTAATGAAAGCATATTTGAATAATAAACAGTAAGCAAGTAGTTTGCATAATCAAAAACCAATAAGAGTCAAAAGTTTATTGCTGATAGTTATCTTTCAGTAAGCTTACAAGAAAGTTCATAGATAACTAAAGTAATCAACAAACAAAACAAACAAAGCTTTTACAAGGGACTAAGCTATTCCAGCAAAAGATTTTCTAAGAATCTCCCTTACACTCTTCTCAGCAAGAGCAGAGAATTCAACACAGTCCTTCGCGCAATCTTCAAGTAGCTTACGGACTTCAAGTTGAATAATTCTTGCATTCTTGCAGGCAGTATAATGATGGTTTTCACCATTCATTTCTTTGTAGTGAAGTACCCACAAGTGCATGCCCCAATTGATGGAGAAGTTCAGTATCTGAAATGCCCTTGTTGGCATGAATTTTCCTTAACCAGAGAAGATCTTCTTCTTGATCCTTAGCAGCGAGATGAAAGTACTCATAAGGAATGAATCCATATTCCTTTTTGGGCCTCTTGGTTATAGGATCACTATAGTAAGCAACATCAATCGGCTTGATTAAATCAGGCTCTTGCTTCATCTTCTTGCTGATTGAAGTTTTTCTTACTAAGATCTCTAAATTCAGCCATTTTATAGCAATGTTCCTTGGGTAGGGAGGAGGATCCTTTTCTTTTCTTTCAACTTTTAATTCAATCCAAGTGTACATTTGATTAAGTACAACAGTTGGAAAGAAATCATTGGCCAAAAGATCTTCCAGCTTTATGATCCAGCAACCATGTAGGTTTCTGATCACATTCTGAATTGTTTCCTCATTGCTGGCCTTTGTATATTCAATGCTAGTGCAAATTGCAATGCTGGCTACCCTTCTTTCTTCCTGTCTTTGCCTTCTTCTTCTTAACTTATCATTTTCTTGATCTCTTGCTGAAGATCTAGAGTCAGAAGAGAAGTGTTTGGATTGGCCAGATGGAGTTAAGGCAGAAATAGGCTTAGCTCTTATAGCTTGAGCTATTGTTTGGTCATCATCATTATCATCATCTTCATTCAGATCTTGATGACTCTCAGTGTGACAGTATTCTTGAGTTTCAGCAAAGTTCTTCTCCTTTTTGGATTTGCTGAACTTCTCTCAGAATCTGTTTCAGCTCTTTTCTTAGAACTTTGGTCTGTTTCAGCAAGAGGTTCTCTGGGAGGTGGACCAGGAAATATCAATGGCGCTTTAGCAGAGGGTTTGGTTGATCTGTCTCTTGAAGACTTTCTTTTTCTATCTTCCCCCTTAGACATGGATTGCATCATAGGTATGATGTGTAGAGAGAAAAACTCATTGCAATTTTCAACAAGAGTGCTTAGGCTGTTGTATTTCAGAATCATGTCTTGCTGATCTGTGGTTAGCTTAGATAATTCTTCCTTAATAAAAGCCAAATTCTCCTCATGTCTACGCTCATTTTCGAATTTTTCTTCAAGAATAGCCTGAGCCTTTTTCAATGAACTTTTAGCAAGCTTGAGTGTTTGACTGACATCTTCTTCATAGCTTTTGTGATGTAGACTGATGTCTTTCTGAGCTATGGTAAGTGTAGTAGTGCGTTTCAGCACGGTAGTCAGTATTTTGCCAATGTCAAGCGGACTCTCACAAGCAAGGCATCATCCTCTTCTTGGCATGCTTTGTGAATAGCCATTAGTGTCTTTATTCTGGGAATAAAATCCTCAACGTTTGGAAGCGGCACTAGAGAGGGAGTAAGTGAATGAGCTTTGATTTTAGTAGCAAACTGATCGTCATTTCTCAGCAAACGACTTCTCTCAGCATCTCCTTCATCAGTTTGGAGAGATGGTGGAGGAATGTCAACCACTGTGGGTTCAACTTTCTTTTTCTTTTCTTCTTCATTTGCTGAGAAGTTAGATAGATCTTCTTCTTTATCAGATTCGTCAAGGCCTGCAACCTTGATTCCCAAATCCTTAGCTTCAGACACTTTTGGTTGAGTGGTTGCTGAGGGCAACTCTTTGGACTCAACAGCTGGAGTTTCACCAGTAGTAGGTGGAAGGGAGGAGACTTTCGTGTTGTTCACTCTTGCAGATTGAGCAATATCCAGATTCTGCGTATGTCTAGTATGAATATGTAGACTATTTTGTAAAGCACTTTGATAATCTTCATCCATTTATTCTTCTTCTCCAAGGTTTGGATCAGTGACCTTAGCTTCGAGTAATGCTACCTCGGCATCAGAAAGCTTAGCTTTTCCTTTGTGCATTTCAGTACGCTTTCTGGCGTACTCTTCTTCAGTTTCAGCAACTTGTTCAGTTGCTTGAGTACTTGTCTCAGCAGGAGCGGGAGTAGATTCTTGGTGCTGACTGGGAGTTTGGTCAGCTTGCTGATTCTTAGTGTTTTGATTTTCAGTTTCAGCAACTGTCATTTTTACTCCGCCAACATCAGGACTAGGACCTTGATTATCATCATCATCATCCTTGTTGTCCTTAGAATCTTTGGCTTCATCATCACTGGTATCTTTAGGGATATTTTCATCCTCTTCTCTTCATCATCGTCCGTCAGTATGACTAACTCGAGATGTTTGTACATTGCAGCACTTGTAACTTCCTCTTCTTCATTGATTTTGTGGGGATCAGCCACCACGGGTACAAAGGAACCCATGAGAATCACAGCTTGTTCAGCTGGAGAGGCACTCTTGAACTTTGCTTTCATATTCTCTCTGATTGTAGCAATCAGATTTGAACTCATTAGCTGAGAATATGTAAGTTCTTCTGGAAGTATGGAGTGTACAAACGTCTCAAGTTTCAATAGAGAGATTCTCTTTTTCTCATTGGACAGATGGATGTGAAGATCGGAAAAATCCATCCTTCTATACCTTTGCGAGTTGCTGACAAACTTAGCAACTCTGGTCAAGCTGTTCTTTTTGAAGTTTGAATAAAGTTCTTCATTACTAACTTCAAGATCTTCAGTGATGTGAACCACCTCATCGTTCTCCTTTTGAGCCTGAATAAGAGTAAAGTTAAGTTCAGGAAAGTTTTGGAAAATAGTTTTAGAGTCTAAAACTGTAACATGATTGACCTGCTGACTTTCAGCAAGCTCATGTTGCACACTAAGTTGTGCTAGTACTATTTTCATTGCTTCAGGAGTTGTGGCAGCATCCTTGAATTGTTCATCCTGAAATAACTTTATATTAGATACAAGTACTAAGTTTTCAAACTTAGTAGAATTACCAAAACTTTCATCTACCTGCTGAACAGGAGTTGTGGATTCTGGTGCGGAAGTTTCAGCAATCTTCTGACTTGTATCTTGAGAAGTCTGTAAAGAAATAATTATATTAGCTAAAGATAAAGTTTCAGATAGTGAAGTTTTGCTTATATCTGAGTTAACTACCTGCTAAAGAAGGGCAGGTGGTCACTCAGTCCTTTCAGCAATCATAGCAGCTTCATTATCTGGGACTTGTTCTTCAGAAGACTTCTTTTCTTGCTCTAATTGAGAAGGTTGTGCAGATTCAGCAATCTCCCTTGTCTCTGAATTGACAAGTTGAGCAGAGACATCTTGACATCTAAGTTCACTACTTGTCATGAACATGTCTGCTGACTTATTGGAGTTGTCTTCAATCTCCAAGTCCATTTGCTGGCTTAGGTCAGTCAGCACCAGTTGAACTTTGTCAATAGAGGTCATTGGTGAACTAGGTCTAATATTCTCAGCATCTTGAGATGCGTCGTCAAATACTGTCTCTTGTTGTGTTTCAGCAACCTCTGGGATTTGAACCATTGCAGTTTCAGCAAGTGGTTCTTCAGCAATTGCAGCTTCAGCAATTTCTTGGACCGGACTAGTTGCTTTTTCAGCAACTGTCTCTTCAGCAACATTTTCAGCAAGTGCAGCTCTTCTCAAATCTGCAGCGATGTCACTTGCTGGTTCCAGAGTGTTGTCATCAAGATTATCTACAATGTAGATATCTTCTAAGGGATCTTGGGCAGGATTTTCATTTCCACTGCCATGTGGTCTCGCTTCAGCAGATGAATCCAAATTAATTGGATTGCTGAAGGCTTCTGCAAACACTTCAGCAACATCTACTATAGTGGCTTGCGTTTCAGCAACCACTGTATCATTGTCAACCTGAATGACATGGACAATTGGAACGGACTTGTGTGACGTTGTTTTCTTTCGTGGGTAAGTCTTTGTTCGTACCTTCTTAGGAATAGGATCAGCTGATGAAGCTGCAGTTTGAGTGTCATCATCAGCTTTCCTCTTTTTCTTCTTAGATTTCTCACTGGGTGCATTAGTGTCAGCAACCGCAGTGGTGTCAGCAGTAACATCTACAGCTGTTGCATTCTCAGCAACATTTGCAGTTGTTGGATACCTAGCTTGGTGATCAATATCTGCAACATTTGCAGCTGTTTCATTCATGGACTGGTTATCAGTCTCAGCAACATTTACAGCTGTTGGCTTCTTTGACTTCTTGTTAGCAACCTTAGGTCCATTCTGCTTGTAGAAAGCTCTTCCCACATTGCATACTGATTTCTTAATCGGCAATGGGTTTCTTAGATGAATCCTGAAATGTTCGAGGATGTAGCATATTTTCAATCCATACATCACTGGAAGGGAAGGTGAGACTGTGTTGTCTTCAACCTTGACCTTGAACTTTGTAACACAATCAACAAGTCTGTTGAAAATCTACTTAGCCCAGTTGAGTTCAGTTTTGTTCTCATGGATATGCATCAGCAATGGCCACCTTCTCAGGCCTACTTGGTCAATTCCTTCAACTTGGGAGTCTAAGACTTTGATGAGTAGCAGAGCTACCAGACCAAGTGAATGGCACAGATGCTTCCTTTTTACGTGCTTTGTCCAAGTCACGGGAGCAATCTCGCCATTCTTCATCCTTTCATTTATGACATCACTGTAGAAGGCTTCAATTTCTTCATCAGTGGCAGTGATGTCATCTTCAGTTCCAATAGTTGGAATCTGAAAGATGTTTGCTAAATCAATCCATTTCAGGATGATTTGCACTCCTTGAACTGAGGTAGAAATCACTTTTTCAGTGACTCCTTGTCCATCAGTAAGGGTTTGGATTTCTGCATTGTTGTAGAATTCCATTGTGTCCAGCATGCTCACTTTCCTAGTGCGAGCAGTAATGAAGAAAAGTAGGCCTTGTTTATTAATCAAGTTCAACGCCTCTTCGTTTTCTTCGTCCAGTTCTTATTCATAGAAGTATCTAATGTACTTCTCTTTGGCAAATCCGCCCCATTGCATCATCTGCTCACACTTTGCAGTGTCGAGATATGCAGGCAGCATGGGTCTTTCAGTTATTCTATCATTTTTCAACACAATTTTCACTGTGTTTTTCACCGGAGTAGGAGCAGTGCTTTTTCCAGCACTATCTGCCTTTAATGATTTAGAGGTCTTGGAGGATTGTCTTTTGGGAGCCATCTCTTATATACTCCCTCCGCCCCGGTTAGAAGCCTACGTTTGCTTTTTGCACGGTTTTTAATGAGAGGTTTTGTTCGATAGTGATTTATTAATATAGAATGGAATGTGGATCAATATTTAAATGGTAGTGGTGGGGAAAAGGATTAAAGTAAAGTGTGAATGTGGGGACAATGATTAAAGTAATATAAATGGTATGTGGAGTACCTTCCAAAAATAGAAACGTAAAGAATTGATTGGGACGGCCCAAAAGGAATACGTAAAGAAATGAGCGGGACAGATGAGTAGTAGTTTTGAGGGTTTAAGAGTTGTACGAAAAAAGATTTTCCTTTTTGACCGGAGGTACTGATGAACCGGAATTTGTCAGATTCTAATTAATCAAATAAATTTGTATTTAGTCAAAGGCAATTCACAACTACAACGAAAACCATAGTGTAGCAGTAAATAACCTCGAGTGTCGATCTCTAAGGACTATAACTAGCTTTATCTAATCTAGCTTAAACTATAAAATCAACAGACGACTTAGCACAGGTTTTCTTATCAAGATAATGGAAGTTAGTGATAGTATGATCATTCAAAGCATAGTAGGTTATTAATCATGCATGAAGTACCCGATCGTTTTGCATAGAGATCTTTGATCATGAATTGTCCAATGTGTTCCGCTTTATTCCACACTACGAAGAAAGAGGACTTAGATAGATCAAAGAAATAAAGCAATAACTCAAAGTCTGATTCGCTTTACCGCCATCAACGTAATTAATAACCCTTCGCTAAGAAATCACATACTATCACCAACGATAGATTTAGCTACTCATAGATGTCATGCAATCAACAGAAATCATAGCAAGATTGAATGAAAATATGTTGAACGATAAATAAATATAAAGTAGAAAAATCTGGGATACAATGTTACCGAAGGTTGTCAATCTCCGAAGAATCGCGATTTCACAAGCTCCAAATTGATAAGAAAAAGTATCTCCTATGCTGGGAATTCCCAGAACAGGCTCTGGAGAATTCTTCCCTAAAATTAATGAGAAAGGTATGAAAAAAGGTCTGAGAAAGTATGAAAAACGGAGAAAACTGAGCAACTATATATAGGGGTTCGGAACGTGTGGTGCGATTCACCCCACACACCGGGCGAATCGCCTGGCACGTCCCGGGCGAATCGCCCGGGAGGTGCATTCGGCGGCCGACGCGTTTTCGACGCGTTTTTGGATTTCTTTTCCTTTTCGGATTTGGTTTTTTCCTTCTAATTACATTTTAGCCTTCAGACTCGACCCCTAGACTTCAAATCCTATCTGGAATCTTCTAGATACTCCAAAAATGTCCCCGGAACACCAGCTCTTCGTTCTCTTACATATAATTGCCCGGAAAACCACGTTTTTCACCTAAAACCTGTAAAATGCAAACTAAAGGGAAACGTGACACTATTCTAATAAAATGCACTAAAATATAGCTAAATTAACATAGAGGATAGCTAAATTGGTGAAAAAAGACTCGAATGAAAGTGTAAAATACACGTTCATCAAACTCCCCAAACCGAACCTTTGATTGTCCTCAAGCAACTAAGCTAGACTCTAATGCAAAAAACAATGCAACACAAAAAATGGAGTCTCATGCCAAATGAAATGAACTAATCTATTGAATCTATCAAAAAACATATGAACAAGAACCATACAAATCATAACATGAATATAGGTTGAAGAATGCCTCGATTGACTCATACACATTCACATAAGCACTTATGTCAAACAAGATAAACTCTCGTAACATTCTCTACCTGGACCGAGTCAGTGACGACGTAATGAAACATGTTAAAATACGAATGGTTGTCCCGTGCCTATGAAACTGAGGACTTACTGTTGTTCACCAAGTTAAGACTTTTCCTCAAAGAGGTCGAACCAATACTAGCTCTCATCAAACGAAGGAGGGTTCCCTAAAAAAGATAACACTCCCCTATTCTACCCATCTCCCAAGCAAAGCCTTTAAACTATTCACCACTTCCTGAATGCCAGGACGAGGGTGGTCTAGAACAGATGACACTCAAACAAACAAAAGACAAAAATTACAACTCGATTACGAACATTACATGAATTGAAAAATGAGACAAACACTTTGCTAAACTGCTTTTTGGCTTTTTTTGACCCTTCTTTGCTTTTTTGGGGTCTTTTCTTTTTTTTTTTCTTTCTTTTTTTTTTTCTTTTCCAGATTTTCCTTTTCCTGGAATTTTTTCTTTTTTTCTTCGATTTTTTTTAGCCAGCAATAGCACAACGAAAAAGAAATTAAAATGACTCACAAACAACCTCCCCAAACCTATTCGAAAGAATAGGTTGGTGTACAAACTTTACGAAAAAGGAAAATAAACTCATAACACACACTAAAAATCGAAAAAACAAGTCTAATGAAAGTGTAACCCCCTCCCCAAACCTATTCGAAAGAATAGGTTGCAAACAAAGGATCACACAATCTCACACTACCTCCTTCCTAGGCATTTAGCAATCTCAAAGCAAGGTGAAGACTTGTTGCCTCTTAGGTACATAATTACTCGGGAAAACAACCATAAGATCCTAACATTCATCATCCTATTATAAAGGCCTTCGTGAACCGCAGTAGAGAAAACACCACTAAGTGATGTCGAAACTACCGAGCTTAACTAAGTGCGAACACAAATGTGACAAGCCAAGCGAGAAAAACCTCAAACAAATTCATAGAGATGAAGCATATGATCAATATCATAATTAGTTAATCTACCCAATAAAAAAGTTCAAAAAATTTGGCAATAAACTCCACATAAAACATGCAAGACTATCCTAGGATGAATGTAGTGTATCCAACTAAATACTAAGAAAGCGGTAAACGTGCAAATGCAAACGGATAAATCATGCAAGGTACTGTACTCATCCTACCAATGCCAAGCTCTAAACCATCAACACTAATTCAGTTAAATCCCATCCCCACTCATGAATTTAAAGCTAGTCCCTAGCAATAAGAAAATGAGGAAATAAGATGTGATACTAGATGTTACCGCGTGTTTTGGCCTCGGTCGGCTGAGTATACTAGATGTAAGGTATTGAGATTGCTCGAGTGCCCTTGTTGGTGATCATCGGAGCTCGTGTGGGTGGTGGTAGTTACCCTAATAGATCGGACAGGACCAACTCCTCCATCAGTATTCATGGCATCCTCATTGTCCCTATTGTCTTCATTGTCACCACCATCATTGCATTGTCGAAGAGAATCCTCAAGATTAGCCGATGTAGTTATGGGGCCTTCCATCCGGTATTTCTCTAATAGCCCGTGAACTGTTGAAGGGGAAAGAGCTGTGCTCTTAGAGTCTCCCCCACCAACGTTCTCTACCCCATGGAACTCACAGTAAGCTGTTCGGAAGCTCAGAGGTTTTCTTATTCTTTGCCCAATGTCGCCCACATTCTCTACGGTTGATGCTCTCGATGTCTATATGATACTCCCTCAATAAGCAGTCGAGGGGCACCCCAAAGAGGGGATGGGTGTCCATGTCATTATGTTTTGGAATCAAGTTAGTGATTCAGAACTTCATCACCACTGTCGACTCAAGACTGAATTTTTTGTGGTGAGGCTGCCCCGGTACCTTCCTATTCACTCGAACCTTGCAGTCTTTGTGAAAGATTTCTGCCGTAATATTGGTTTCAATCCCTTCAGTGGTACGTGAATAGATATAAGAGTGCTCACTCCTTGTGGATTCTCGTTCCTTGATGAACGGAGATTTGTCAGGTCTCAATTCAGCAAATAATATTTGTTATTTAGCCAAAGGCAATCCACAACTACAACGAAAACCGTAGTGTAGTAGTAGAATGACTCGAGTGTCGTTCTCTCAGGACTATACTAGCTTTATCAAATCTAATTAAGAATATAAAACAACAAATAGAAAGCAATAGGGGTTTTCAAGAAGATAATGGAGATTGGTGATAGTATGGTCCTTCTTAACATAATGGGTCGATAATCATGCATAAATTCCTCGGTCTTGCATAGAGATCTTTGAATCAATCTTGTGTCCGGTTGCAAGTATTAAGCACTACGAAGATAATTTGGTCTGACTAGTCAACAACGATTGTCCTAATGTGTTCCGTAATTATTCAACACTACGAAGATAATTGGTCTGATGGTCGACTAGTGTCCATGCGTGCATAATAATCAATACAACATACGAGAATTTTGGTTGCAACTGATCAACGAAATAAAGCAATGACACGGAGTATAATGCGCGATATAGCCATTAGCATGATTATCTTCCCTCGCTAAGAATTCACATACTACCACCAATGATAAGTTTAGCTACTCATAATAGGCATGCAATCAATAGCAATCATACAAGAAAGCATATTGAAAGAAGAATAAAATAAGTAGATAAAAACTGTAAGATACAAAGTTACCGAAGGTTGTCAATCTCCGGATGATTGCGATCCTACGCGCTCCAATCTGCTATGAAAAAGTATCCCCTAAGCTATGGAACTCCCAAGACAGGCCCCGGGAAGTTCCTACCTAAAACTATAGAGAGAGGTGAGAAAGTAGTTTTGGAAAGATATGATTTTCGGAGAGAAAACTGAGCACTATATATAGGCCCCGATTCACGGGGCGGTTCGCCCCATGGCTCCGGCGGTTCGCCCCCAGTATTTCGTGGAATTTCCGCATTTTTCGACGCGATTTTGGATTTCTTCCCCTTTTCAGACTCGGTTTATGACTTCTATTAGCCTTCTAACCTCCAGATTCGGCCCCTAGAGTCCAAATCCTATCCGGAAACCTTCAGATACTCCAAATAGGCTTCTGGAACCCCAATTCCTTGTAGACTTCAATATAATTGCCCCGAAATCTCCGAATTTCAACCAAAACCTATAAAATAAAATTTAAAGGGAAACGTGACACTATTCTAATAAAATGTACTAAAATATAGCTAAATTAACATAGAGGATAGCTAAAATAGGTGAAAAAGACTCGAATGAAAGTGTAAAATACACATTCATCAAACTCCCCAAACCGAACATTTGCTTGTCCTCAAGCAACTAAGCTAGACTCAAATATTTGTTATTTAGCCAAAGGCAATCCACAACTACAACGAAAACCGTAGTGTAGTAGTAGAATGACTCGAGTGTCGTTCTCTCAGAACTATACTAGCTTTATCAAATCTAATTAAGAATATAAAACAGCAAATAGTAAGCAATAGGGGTTTTCAAGCAGATAATGGAGATTGGTGATAGTATGGTCCTTCTTAACATAATGGGTCGATAATCATGCATAAATTCCTCGGTCTTGCATAGAGATATTTGAATCAATCTTGTGTCCTGTTGCAAGTATTAAGCACTACGAAGATAATTTGGTCTGACTAGTCAACAACGATTGTCCTAATGTGTTCCGTAATTATTCAACACTACGAAGATAATTGGTCTGATGGTCGACTAGTGTCCATGCGTGCATAATAATCAATACAACATACGAGAATTTTGGTTGCAACTGATCAACGAAATAAAGCAATGACACGGAATATAATGCGCGATATAGCCATTAGCATGATTATCTTCCCTCTCTAAGAATTCACATACTACCACCAATGATAAGTTTAGCTACTCATAATAGGCATGCAATCAATAGCAATCATACAAGAAAACATATTGAAAGAAGAATAAAATAAGTAGATAAAAACTGTAAGATACAAAGTTACCGAAGGTTGTCAATCTCCGGATGATTGCGATCCTACGCGCTCCAATCTGCTATGAAAAAGTATCCCCTAAGCTATGGAACTCCCAGGACAGGCCCCGGGAAGTTCCTACCTAAAACTATAGAGAGAGGTGAGAAAGTTGGCTTGGAAAGATATGATTTTCGGAGAGAAAACTGAGCACTATATATAGGCCCCGAAATATCACGGGGCGGTTCGCCCCATGGCTCCGGCGGTTCGCCCCCCAGTATTGCGCGGAATTTCCGCGTTTTTCAACGCGGATTTGGATTTCTTCACCTTTTCGGACTCGGTTTATGACTTCTAGTAGCCTTCTAACCTCCAGATTCGGCCCCTAGACTACAAATCCTATCCGGAAACCTTCAGATACTCCAAATAGGCTTCTGGAACCCCAATTCCTTGTAGACTTCAATATAATTGCCCCGAAGTCTCCGAATTTCAACCAAAACCTGTAAAATAAAATCTAAAGGGAAACGTGACACTATTCTAATAAAATATACTAAAATATAGCTAAATTAACATAGAGGATAGCTAAAATAGGTGAAAAAGACTCGAATGAAAGTGTAAAATACACATTCATCAAACTCCCCACACCGAACCTTTGCTTGTCCTCAAGCAACTAAGCTAGACTCTAATACAAAAAACATGCAAGACTCAAAATGGAGTTTCATGCCAAATAAAATAAACTAATCTACTGAATCTATCAAATAACATATGAACAAAAACCATATAAATCAAAGCATGAATATAGGTTGAAGAATACCTCGATTGACTTATACGCATCCACATAAGCACTTATGTCAAGACAAGATAATCTCTCGTAACATTCTCTACCTGGACCTAGTCAGTGACGACGTAATGATGCATGCTAAGATACGAATGGTTGCCCCGTGCCTATTAAACTGAGGACTTACTGCTGTTCCACCATGTTAAGACTTTCCCTCAAAAGAGGTCGAACCAGTACTGGCTCTCATCAAATGAAGGAGGGTTCCCTATAAAAGATAACACTCCCCTATTCTACCCATCTCTCAAGTAAAGTCTTAAGCTATTCACCACTTCCTGAATGGCAGGACGAGGGTGGTCTAGAACAGATGACACTCAAGACAAAAAAGATAACAGATAAAAAACATGATTACGAACAATACGAAAAATGGAAAGACTCAAAACTTTGCTAAACTGCTATTTGGCTTTTCTTTTTTTTTGGACCCTTCTTTGCTTTTTTGGGGTCTTCTTTTTTCCTTTCCAGATTCTTTTTTCATTTTCTTCTTCTCTTTTTTTCTGGAATTTTTCTTTCTTTTTTTTTTCGATTTTTTCTAGCCAGCAGTAGCATAACAAAAAGAGAGAAACAAAAAGACTCACACGACTTCCCCAACACTATTCGAAAGAATAGGTTGGAGTACAAAATTTACGGAAAAGGAAAATAAACTCACGATACGAAAATGAAAAACAGAAACAAGTCTAATGATGGTGTAACCACCTCCCCAAACCTATTCTGAAGAATAGGTTATAAACAAAGGATCACACAACCTCACACTACCTCCTTCCTAGGCATTTAGAAATCTCAAAGCATGGTGAAGACTTGTTGCCTCTTAGGTACATAATTACTCGGGAAAACAACCATAAGACCCTAACATGCATCATCCTATTATAAAGGCCTTCGTGAACCGCAATAGAGAAAACACCACTAAGTGATGTCGAGACTACCAAGCTTAACTAAGTGCAATACATAAATGTGACAAGCCAAGCGAGAAAAACCTCAAACAAATTCATAGAGATGAAGCATACGATTAATGGCATAGTTGGTTGATCTACCCAATAAAAAAGTTCAAATAATTCGGCAATAAAACTCCATATAAAACATGCAAGACTATCCTAGGAAAGCAGTAAACGTGCAAATGCAATTAGAAAAAAAACAAGACTATCCTACTCAACATCACAAAGCCAACAATACTTAACATCATGGTTCACATCCCATCCCCCTCATGAAACTTAAGCTAGTCCCTAGCAAAAGAGAATGAGTAAATAAAAAGTGATACTAGATGTTACCGAACGGTTTGTCCTCGGTCGGCTGAGTATTCAAGAATGGACTCAAGAGTACCTCCCCACGGTGGCCGCCATTCTCTTGGTCCGATGTAGCAAAGAGACCTAGGAAGCCTCAAAGATCTCACCATGTTGAATGGACTGGTTTGCTTTGCAGGCATATCCAATAAGGACTTCATCAATAGGAGGACATTCACTTTGACTTCATCGAGGTGCTTGTTTAGTGGTGGCTCCTGTGTATATTGCTTGTCAAGCTTTCCACCTCGGAGAAGTAGATTCACCTCTTTGTACTTAAGAACCTCAGTAGTAACGGAAGGAAGTGGTTTTGGGTTGATGCGAATGTCTGGGAGTAAAGAAACAGGGGAGCTGGGGTCGTCCAGCTCACTGGTCATGGGAGGCGGTTCTCCCCCCATGCTGGGCGACTCACCCCCCACCTCCAGGGGGGCGTCACCTTCCAATCCTTTCTCCTCTTCAAGTTCTCGAACCTCTTCTACTTCAGCACAATTCAACAAGCTGAATTCTTCCGTAAGATGCTCAATTACTTCACCTTCTTCAACAACTTTTGCTATACGAAGGTCATCTTCAACTTGCTCGGCATGTGCATCTTCCTCACCGATTTCTTCGGTTTCAAAATACTCCTCGGATGAGCTTCCTGCTTCACCTCGATCTACTTCCTTTGCGGTGATGTGAATTGGTATGACCTCATTGGATTGTGTTGAACCTCTGGCGTACTTACGGAGGACTTCTTCTGCCTCGTCGACCGTACATTCTCCCAGACCGCCGCTCAACTGATCCACTCTAAGTCGTTCCTCTTCACGAAGTCCACCAACGAAGCACCAAATCAACTCCCCATCTTCGAAACGGTGATGGGGGCACTCACGTTTATACATCTCAAAACGTTCGTAGGCGTCACAAAACTGCTCATACTCTCCTTGCTCGAAATATTGGATCCTATCACGTAAGGCAATTGTCTCATGATAAGGCATGAACCGCGCCAAGAACTCCTCTACTACTTGGCCCCAAGTTTTCAGCGATCCTGGTTCAAACCTTGCAATCCAACGCCTCGGCTCATACCCAAGAGCAAAAGAAAATAGTTTCCTGCATAATTGGTCCTTAGTAAACCCTTCTGCTGGAATTCTTTCTATTTCCTCCTCATAGGATCGAATGAAACTCCATGGGTCCATCCCTACTCCATATTCGTACCTCGGTAAGTACCTCACCATGGACTCCGTCACCTCATACCTCCTTAACTCGTCTTCCTGGTATATGGAAGATCCTCTCCTCACCTGCGAGAATTGGGGTGTCATGCGAGCGCGCATGGACATCATACCTGTATGTCTGTAGTAAGAGTAACTCAAAACTAAAAATTAGCCTCGTTAGAAATTTCGAAAAATCGAGAATAAATCTAGATATCGAATACTACTAAGGCTAGGAAAGGGAAATTAGAAAAAGACTAGGAAAGCAGTATCAGAGAGAGATTGAAAAGGAAAACTAAAACTAGTAGAATTAGGAATCTAAAGCTGTGAATATAAACAAATTAAATAGAAAAAAGGAGTATAGTCCCCGGCAACGGCGCCAATTTGATGAACGGAGATTTGTCAGGTCTCGATTCAGCAAATAATATTTGTTATTTAGCCAAAGGCAATCCACAACTACAACGAAAACCGTAGTGTAGTAGTAGAATGACTCGAGTGTCGTTCTCTCAGGACTATACTAGCTTTATCAAATCTAATTAAGAATATAAAACAGCAAATAGAAAGCAATAGGGGTTTTCAAGCAGATAATGGAGATTGGTGATAGTATGGTCCTTCTTAACATAATGGGTCGATAATCATGCATAAATTCCTCGGTCTTGCATAGAGATCTTTGAATCAATCTTGTGTCCTGTTGCAAGTATTAAGCACTACGAAGATAATTTGGTCTGACTAGTCAACAACGATTGTCCTAATGTGTTCCGTAATTATTCAACACTACGAAGATAATTGGTCTGATGGTCGACTAGTGTCCATGCGTGCATAATAATCAATACAACATACGAGAATTTTGGTTGCAACTGATTAACGAAATAAAGCAATGACACGGAGTATAATGCGCGATATAGCCATTAGCATGATTATCTTCCCTCGCTAAGAATTCACATACTACCACCAATGATAAATTTAGCTACTCATAATAGGCATGCAATCAATAGCAATCATAGAAGAAAACATATTGAAAGAAGAATAAAATAAGTAGATAAAAACTGTAAGATACAAAGTTACCGAAGGTTGTCAATCTCCGGATGATTGCGATCCTACGCGCTCCACTCTGCTATGAAAAAGTATCCCCTAAGCTATGGAACTCCCAGGACAGGCCCCGGGAAGTTCCTACCTAAAACTATAGAGAGAGGTGAGAAAGTAGGCTTGGAAAGATATGATTTTCGGAGAGAAAACTGAGCACTATATATAGGCCCCAAATATCACGGGGCGGTTCGCCCCATGGCTCCGGCGGTTCGCCCCCCCAGATTTCGCGGAATTTCCGCGTTTTTCGACGCGGATTTGGATTTCTTCACCTTTTCGGACTCGGTTTATGACTTCTAGTAGCCTTCTAACCTCCAGATTCGGCCCCTAGACTCCAAATCCTATCCGGAAACCTTCAGATACTCCAAATAGGCTTCTGGAACCCCAATTCCTTGTAGGCTTCAATATAATTGCCTCGAAATCTCCGAATTTCAACCAAAACCTGTAAAATAAAATCTAAAGGGAAACGTGACACTATTCTAATAAAATGTACTAAAATATAGCTAAATTAACATAGAGGATAGCTAAAATAGGTGAAAAAGACTCGAATGAAAGTGTAAAATACACATTCATCATTCCTCCTTATGGATAAACCGCGACGTTGTTGCAAAAGCCCATGGCTCGAATGAACCTCTAACGAGATAACTCTCCTTGACATGGTTGTAATCGAACCGCCTCCAATAATTCATTTTAGCTGAACGGGAGTGCTCCTCTCCCTTTGTGGCATGGTTCCTACAAACAGCAATTAGTACCTCGTATGACACAAAACAGACTTATGCATATGCAAATGCAAGAGTGAAACACACGAGTGATAACATCAACAATCGAACTCCTCAAATCCTCCATGTCTAATCTAGATACTAACATGCAACACACCAAAATAACTTTGACATGTACATATCACATTATGATCGTGCTAGACAACCAATAACCCTAAATCATAAGTCTCAATTCGTACCATAGTAGCAAAAATTCTAGCATCATAAATCCTCAAACTCATTAGTCATGCATTCTACCATCATGTACATCATTACCACATCAGTAAATACAATCATATGTACGGAATGGAAGGAAAAGAAACATTGCATAACGAGATATAGACATCTAGCAGCAAAATTCTCAAACCAACAAACCAAGCATAATTGAACATGCAATTGATAGTGAATCACGTTTCTAATCGCACAAACAACCAACCCATACATCATATAAGCCTAATTGAAGCATAAATCAGAAAACCCTCAAATTTGAAAAATTAGGGTTCATGTGAAGATACCTCAGATCTGGAAAACGAATGCACTAGTGTGAAGGTTGTTCGGATGAAAAGAAAGAGCACGTAATGGGCTTCGATTGAAGCTAAAGAACACAAAATTTGATGGAAGATTGAAGAATTTTCGATTTTTTCGGATTTTTGGGAGTAAGAGAGTGAAAAGGAAGAGAAAATGAGGAAAAAGGGGAAGTCTTCCGTTTTTGTACCCTCAGATGGTGTGGGGCGACTCGCCCCGTGCGGGGAGAATCGCTCCACATGTGGGGCGAATCGCCCCCCACGTCCAGAGAGCGCGAGCTCTCTGGACATGTGGGGCGACTCGCCCCCCATGGGGGGCGATTAGTCCCCCACCTTCAGAGGTAGGGAGACGAATTTTTTAGAAAAAACTCAGTTTTTAATCCCCGAAAACCATTTTACTCATAAAACCACTCGAAAAAGTTCACTCAAACATAAACATAAGCACAAACGACACAAAGACGAACAAATTCACATATGAAAAGCAAATTGTTCAATGTATGAATGCATGCAATAAAGCAGTAAAAAAAGCGATAAAAACTCTGGGTTGCCTCCCGGATAGCGCCATTGTTTATAGTCTTTGACTCGACTTCTTCTTGCTCCTAGCTCTTCTTGTTGAGGGTACTGGACTTCCCCTTCATGGATCTCCTCTTCATGCCACGAACCTGTGAATGAGAATGAACATAGACAGCAAGACCAAAATAGTTAACAGTGTGAGAAGCATTGAAGTGAATATTTGGATCAGATATGGCTCGCAACACATGTTGCTTGCCATCCACTTCAATGGTGCAAGTTCTTCGGTAGATGTCTATCACGGAGCATAGCTTAGTCAAGAACGTTCGCCCCAAGAGAACAACATCCCCTATCCCAGGTGTAGACCCCGGCATAACTACAAAATTGGTGTACACAGAAGCTTCACCAATCTTAACCAATACGTTCTTCACAACGCCTTCGGGTCTCACAAAGGATCCATCCGCCAATTGCACAATAGCCTTATGCTCCGATAGTTTTCCAAGGCTAATCTTCTCAAACACATTCATTGGGAGCACATTAGAGTAAGATCCCGTATCTAGTGTAGCACGAACATCTTCAAGTTCACCAATCCCGACCTTAACATCGAAACTTTGAGGGATTGGCTCGGGATCCTCTTGCTCCTCTTCACTCTCATCAGAACCAAGGTCCTTCTCTTCTTCCTTGGCTAGTGGGGGTTCTTCATCCTTGCAACGCTCACACTTAGAAACCTTCTTGATGGTGATTTCAACCGGAAGATCACCCACCAAGGTAATGGACATCGACTTCTCAGTGTTGCTAGGCAGCTTCCCTTGCTCCCTACTTGCTCATCGGTCAATCAACTCTTGCATCTTTTGATGGGCAAGCCTAGTGCTTTCTTCCAAACGATCAAGCCTCGCCCTAGTCTTCTCATAATCTTCTTCATAACGCTTAAGAAAACTTTGGGTGTGATCAACCATCTTTTGCAAGTTCTCCATGAGTAGAGCTGTCTTCGACTTCTATTGCTCTTTCGGAGCGGGATTTTCGCAGTGATCATTACCATAGTTAAGCCTACTACGGTCTTGGTTAGGGCCATAAGTTTGGCTAGCCGGTGCATATCCTTGATTGTTTTGGAACCCTCTTCTCCAAAATCCACCTCGAGGATTCCTACCATCTTGTCCGTAGCTAACTTCTTAAGTACCAAATTCCGTAGCAAAGGCTTCCTCTTCGCCTCCTTGAACTCAATTGCCATCATCATATGCAAGCTCCGATCTACACATATGAGCTCCATGCCCATAGTTCTTGCATATTCAGCAAACTTCGTTTGACATAGCTGTTCCTGCGGAGTTCTTGAGGACTTGTTTCAATTCGTTGGTAAAGCACTCGAATCGATCCCCATTCCCCCCCCCCCATACATAGGGGCCTCCTGAGTAGGTGGAGCTTCAGGTCCACGTCTTCTAACCCTTGCTCTTGGATCCTTGAATTGCGAACCCTTAGCAAGCCTTTCGAAAACTGCCCAGACGGCTTCCGCGGTTTCCTCCCAAATATTGCCACGGCATTGGAAATCCACCACTTGTTGGTTCTCAAAGGTCAGTCCATTGTAGAAGTGTTGGACAAGATCCGAAAGCTCAAAACCATGGTGAGGGCACTTGTTCATGAGGTCTTGGAACCTCTCAAACGCGGTGTAGATGGTCTCATCATAGTCTTGTTTGAACCCAGTGATTTGCGCCTTAAGCGCGGTAGTCAAGGTGTGAGGGAAGTATTTCTCCATGAATGCTGAAAAAACCTTTTCCCAAGTGTCCAGCGAACGCGCCGGTAGAGAACTCAACCATGACTTGGCTCTGTCGCCAAGCCCCAGAGCAAAAACCTTCATCCTCAACTCATCCGTTGTTATTTCAGCTCCGGGTCGTGGGAGTTGGTTGACGAAATCATCGATATCGTGCAAGTACCCCATCACATCTTCCCTTGCTAAGCCATAGAACCTCGGAAGTTGTTGGAACGCGTGGTTCTTGATTTACAGATCTCGAGTTGCAGATGAAAGAACAATCGCCGATCTCCTCATACGATCCTTGGAGGGTTGAACCCATGCTTTCAGTGGTCTAGCTTCTGCCATTAAGACAATTTCCTTAAAAAGACTGTGTAGAGATTCAGAGAAATCGGTATCCTCTATTTCCTCTAGTTCTCGTCGTCGAAGTAGTCGCCTTCTTTGGTGGTAGACTCTGTCGATTTCAGCGATTGATTCAGCAAGCGGTGTTCCTCTAGATCGTGTACTTCGCATACACTATCTGTAACAAGCTAAGAAAGGAGTATCAGAGAGATTAAATAGAAAAATAAAAACTACTAAAACTAGGAATTGAATGCTGAAAATATAAAAAAGTTACACAGAAAAAAGGAGTATAGTTCCCCGGCAACGGCGCCAATTTGATGAACCGGAATTTGTCAGATTCTAATTAATCAAATAAATTTGTATTTAGCCAAAGGCAATTCACAACTACAACGAAAACCGTAGTGTAGCATTAAAATAACCTCGAGTGTCGATCTCTAAGGACTATAACTAGCTTTATCTAATCTAGCTTAAACTATAAAATCAACAGACGACTTAGCACAGGTTTTTCTTATCAAGATAATGGAAGTTAGTGATAGTATGATCATTCAAAGCATAGTAGGTTATTAATCATGCATGAAGTACCCGATCGTTTTGCATAGAGATCTTTGATCATGAATTGTCCAATGTGTTCCGTTTTATTCAACACTACGAAGATAGAGGGCTTAGATATATCAAAGAAATAAAGCAACAACTCAAAGTCTGATTCGCTTTACCGCCATCAGCATAATTAATAACCCTTCGCTAAAAAATCACATACTATCACCAACGATAGATTTAGCTACTCATAGATGTCATGCAATCAACAGAAATCATAGCAAGATTGAATGAAAACATGTTGAAAGATAAATAAATATAAAGTAGAAAAATCTGAGATACAATGTTACCGAAGGTTGTCAATCTCCGAAGAATCGCGATCTCACAAGCTCCAAATCGATAAGAAAAAGTATCTCCTATGCTAGGAATTCCCAGAACAGGCTCTGGAGAATTCTTCCCTAAAACTAATGAGAAAGGTATGAAAAAAGGTCTGAGAAAGTATGAAAAACGGAGAAAACTGAGCAACTATATATAGGGGTTCGGCTCGCCCCACACACCGGGCGAATCGCCTGGTGTGGGGCGAACCGCCCCACGTCCCGGGCGAATCGCCCGGGAGGTGCAGTCGGCGGCCGACGCGTTTTTGGATTTCTTTTCCTTTTCGGACTCGGTTTTTGCCTTCTAGTGACCTTTTAGCCTTCTGACTCGACCCTTAGACTTCAAATCCTATCCGGAATCTTCTAGATACTCCAAAAATGTCCCCGGAACACCAGTTCTTCGTTCTCTTCCATATAATTGCCCGGAAAACCACGTTTTTCACCTAAAACTTGTAAAATACAAACTAAAGGGAAACGTGACACTATTCTAATAAAATGCACTAAAATATAGCTAAATTAACATAGAGGATAGCTAAATTGTTGAAAAAAGACTCGGATGAAAGTGTAAAATACACGTTCATCAGGTACAGTAAATCAGAGCACATGCTAGAGAAATTGCAGAGAAAAGAAATGTGAGTTAAAGAATTTTGTCTTTCTATAACTCTTCATTTATATAGTATCTATGTTATGTGAGAAGCTCAATGGTTTTGAGTTCTCAACAAGGGTAAAACAGAGATTCATATGTGTTAGTGGAGCCTTTGCATTAAATGCGTAGTGGACGACTAACAAAAACCGTCAGACCATACTTTCTCTTTGTAATATCAACCGTTGGATCAAAAACTACTTTAAAATCAATGACCACGATTGTATTTCATGTCATGATTAACAACGAGTTTATCTATGCCATGATTAACGTCACAAATTGATTTTACCTTGATTCACGGGATTTGATCTCTTTTACTCCAACACTAATTGCTTGTTGAAGTAAATAAGAATCTTTTCAGCGATTTTATTCAATCTGACTTTAGCACTTTCCTTTTCAAGTAATAAGCCTTGTATTTGCTGAAAATTCCCCCTTAATCAAATATCTCATATTTCTTTAAGGTAAAGACATTTCTGAGTTCCCGTCTCAGCAAATTCTTTTTATATTGAGATATCCTTAGGTAAAATCTGAGAAGTATTCTTGCTCTTTGCTGAGTTCCCGTCTCATATTCTTCTTTTGATACTTGAATACCTGTTTCAGTATCTTTGATTGTCTGAATGCCAGTTTCAGCAATTTGAGTACCAGTCTCAGCAAGTGATCAAGTTTCCAAACAAATACCCGGTTTGAAGGAATTACTTGCTGAATGCATGTTTCAGCAACATATAGTGTACAATCATTTCTTTTTAGATAAATCAGTTGAAGGAACTTTATAACACATATAAGCAAACATTGGCTTGTTGAATGCCTGTTTCAGCAATCCACCAAATGTGTCCCTTATTATTGAGGTCATTTGTTAGGAAACTTGTAATTTTGATGAGCAATTAACCATGCTAAATTAAGGAAAGTCCAGTAACTAGTACTCTTAAGGTCCATAGGAATTTAGAATTTTTAGAGGACATTGTCAAAGAGGAACGTTTGCTGAAGACTTAGAGTAGGTGCTAGATAGGTGTTTTAACCGCTTATGATGTATCTTGTTTTCTTAAAAGAAAAACAACCTATTGAAGCATTTGCCGATGATGTACATTGTTTACACAAACAAACTATTGAAGCATTAGAACCGTTCAGAAACTTGAAGAATTCGAAGACTGAAGACTAAAGAAGATTTCTGAAGATGGTATCTACAAAGGCACATGTTGCTCAGAAAGTGGAAACTTCAGCAACAGCTTGCATAAGTGAAAATCTAAACGACAGAGTAGGTTGTGCTTGTTGAAACTGAGACTGACCACTTGCTGAATAACATATGTGACCTCCTTGCTGAAAGTACTTGCATTTGCGCTCCAATGTTCATATTTGAATCTCATTCAAATGAACATTAAATGCAAAGTAAGCACGCGAAGAACATGAAGACTAGAAGACAAATAAAGGACGTTGCTGAAAGTACAAAAGCAAGACAATGACATCTTAAGGAACAAAGCCTTAGAATTCGAAATTTAAACGGCTCCCTTGATTCACTATAAATAGAGGTCATCCGGCAAAGAGTTGAAGTGTGTCAACAACGTGATCAAACTCTCACTTGTGCGTACTCTCACATACCCTTCAATACTCTTTACTGCCATTGATTCGTTCCAAGACTTAAAGCTTGAAAAAGCTACTTATGAAGAAGTAGAACATACACGACTAAGAAATTAGTTAAGTGTTCTTTCTTTCAAACAAGAACAAGTCTTGACACCAGAAACAATCAAACTTGTTTACTGCAAAGTATTCAAAGTTTTGTTTCTTAGATTACTTGTTGTAGCTCAATAAGTTATACTCATCCCAAACCTCTCTAACTGAAAATACACCCTTTTAGGCGTGAAATTCAGGGGGAACTTAATCGAGCATAGTGTTGCTGATTATAAGTCCCAAGTTTGGTGGAGAACAAGGTTTCGTTCTCTAGTTAGGTTGGAAACGAAGCAAGTGTGCTTTGGTTTCTGTTGAATCGCTCTAGATAGGTGTTGTAAGGAACCTCAAACTTATCATAGTGGATTCAGTCCTAGAAAGGACAAAGTGAATTAGTTGAGAGCTTACACCACTCTCAGATACCACTATAAAAGTGTTTGTGTGATTTACTTACTGCATTTAGTTTTCAGCAAATCATATCTATCTGTACACTGTCACTCTGTTCACTTGCTGAAACTATCACTTACTGATGAACGTGTCAGATTCAGTCAAATAAATTTGTAATTAGCCAAAGGCAATCCACAACTACAACGAAAACCGTAGTGTAGCAGTAGAATGACTCGAGTGTCGTTCTCTCAGGCCTATACTAGCTTTATCAAATCTAATTAAGAATATAAAAACAGCAGACAGATAGCAATAGGGGGTTTCTAGCAGATAATGGAGATTGGTGATAGTATGGTCCTTCTTAACATAATGGGTCGATAATCATGCATAAATTCCTCGGTCTTGCATAGAGATCTTTGAATCAATCTAGTGTCCTGTTGCATGTATTAAGCACTACGAAGATAATTTGGTCTGACTAGTCAATCACGATTGTCCTAATGTGTTCCGTAATTATTCAACACTACGAAGATAATTGGTCTGATGGTCGACTAGTGTCCATGCGTGCATAATAATCAATACAACATACGAGAGTTTTGGTTACAACTGATCAACGAAATAAAGCAATGACACGGAGTATAATGCGCGATATAGACATTAGCATGATTATCTTCCCTCGCTAAGAATTCACATACTACCACCAATGATAAGTTTAGCTACTCATAATAGGCATGCAATCAACAGAAATCATAGAAGAAAACATATTGAAAGAATATAAAATAAGTAGAATAAAACTGTAAGATACAAAGTTATCGAAGGTTGTCAATCTCCGGATGATTTTGATCCTACGCGCTCCAATCTGCTATGAAAAAGTATCCCCTAAGCTACGGAACTCCCAGGACAGGCCCCGGGAAGTTCCTACCTAAAACTATAGAGAGAGGTGAGAAAGTAGGCTTGGAAAGATATGATTTTCGGAGAGAAAACTGAGCACTATATATAGGCCCCGAATTATCACGGGGCGGTTCGCCCCATGGCTCCGGCGGAATTTCCGCGTTTTCGACGCGGTTTTGGATTTCTTCACTTTTTCGGTCTCGGTTTATTACTTCTAGTAGCCTTCTAACCTCCAGATTCGGCCCCTAGACTCCAAATCCTATCCGGAAACCTTCAGATACTCCAAATAGGCTTCTGGAACACCAATTCCTTGCCAACTTCAATATAATTGCCCAGAAATCTCCGAATTTCAACCAGAACCTGTAAAATAAAATCTAAAGGGAAACGTGACACTATTCAAATAAAATATACTAAAATATAGCTAAATTAACATAGAGGATAGCTAAAATAGGTGAAAAAGACTCGAATGAAAGTGTAAAATACACATTCATCAAACTCCCCAAACCGAACCTTTGCTTGTCCTCAAGCAACTAAGCTAGACTCTAATACAAAAAACATGCAAGACTCAAAATGGAGTTTCATGCCAAATAAAATGAACTAATCTACTAAATCTACCAAATAACATATGAACAAAAACCATATAAATCAAAGCATGAATATAGGTTGAAGAATATCTCGATTGGCTTATACACATCCACATAAGCACTTATGTCAAGACAAGATAGTCTCTCGTAACATTCTCTACCTGGACCTAGTCAGTGACGACGTAATGAAGCATGCTAAGATACGAATGGTTGTCCCGTGCCTACGAATCTGAGGACTTACTGCTGTTCCACCATGTTAAGACTTTTCCTCAAAAGAGGTCGAACCAGTACTGGCTCTCATCAAACGAAGGAGGGTTCCCTATAAAAGATAACACTCCCCTATTCTACCCATCTCTCAAGTAAAGTCTTAAGCTATTCACCACTTCCTGAATGGCAGGATGAGGGTGGTCTAGAACAGATGACACTCAAGACAAAAAGATAAAAAATAGAAAACACGATCACGAACAATACAAAAATGGAAAAGACTCAAACTTTGCTAAACTGCTATTTGGCTTTCTTTTTCGGACCCTTCTTTGCTTTTTTGGAAAAGACTCAAACTTTTTCGGACCCTTCTTTGCTTTCCCAGCAGTAGCATAACAAAAGAGAAGCAAAATGACTCACACGACTTCCCCAAACCTATTCGAAAGAATAGGTTGGAGTACAAAATTTACGGAAAAGGAGAAATAAACTCACGATACGAAAATGAAAAACAGAAACAAGTCTAATGATGGTGTAACCCCCTCCCCAAACCTATTCGGAAGAATAGGTTATAAACAAAGGATCACACAACCTCACACTACCTCCTTCCTAGGCATTTAGCATTCTCAAAGCATGGTGAAAACTTGTTGCCTCTTAGGTACATAATTACTCGGGAAAACAACCATAAGACCCTAACATGCATCATCCTATTATAAAGGCCTTCGTGAACCACAGTAGAGAAAACACCACTAAGTGATGTCGAGACTACCAAGCTCAAATAAGTGCAGTACATAAATGAGACAAGCCAAGCGAGAAAAACCTCAAACAAATTCATAGAGATGAAGCATACGATTAATGGCAAAGTTAGTTGATCTACCCAATAAAAAAAAAGTTCAAAAAATTCGGCAATAAACTCCATATAAAACATGCAAAACTATCCTAGGATGAATGCAACCTAAAAAATCTAAGAAAGCAGTAAACGTGCAAATGCAAATGATAAAGCATGCGAGGTACTATACTCATCCTACCAATGCCAAGCTCCAAACTAACAACATCAGATCACTTAAATCCCATCCCCCCTCATGAAATTAACGCTAGTCCCTAGCAGTAAGAAAATGAGGAAATAAGATATGATACTAGATGTTACCCCATGGTTTGGCCTCGGTCGGCTGAGTATGCTGCTCTTGAGTTATTGGGCCTCCTCCGGGAGCTTTATAGGGAGTCATCAGGTCCTCAGGTAGGCGCGGTTGTTTCAATTATGGGACGTATAGGAGCAACTCCTCAGTTAGTATCATCATTGCCCGTATGGCCTTCATTGTCACTACTTTCACGCACATCCTCACTAGTAGAGTTGTAGTGGCAGGTTGAATTCTCAAGATTAGCCGCCGTTGTTATGGAATTCTCCATCCTGTAGCCCTCCAAAAGGATGTGAACCGTTGAAGGGGAAAGGGCAGTGGTATCAGGACCTCCCCCTCCAACGGTTTACTCCACGAGAAGGTTTCAGTCAGCTGCTCGGATACTCAGGAGTCTTCTACCTTTTTCTCCAATTTTGTCCACATTCTCTACAGTTGATGCTCCCAATATCAATGTTATGCTCCTTTTAGAGGCAGGCAAGGAGCACCCCAACAAGGTGCTGAGTACCCATGTCATTATGTTTTGGAACCAAGCTAGCGCTTCGGAACCTTCTAGCAACTGTGAACTCAAGATTGAATCCGTCGCGGCGAGAATGTCCAGGTGCCTTCCAGTTCACTCGAACTCTGCAGTCCTCGTGATCGAGTGATGACGTAATAATGGTTTCTGTCCCGTCGGTGGTGCATGAATAGGCATAGGAGTCCTTACTCCATGTGTACTCTAGCTCATCCTCTCGGATAATCCACGACGTTGTTGCAAAACCCCTTGGCTCGAACGCACATCTAGCGAGATCACGTTCCTTGTCATGGTTCTTCACAGAAATCATACGGGAATGCTCCCTTCCCTTGGTATGGTACCTTTCGGGTTTTTTGGGAGTATGGATGAAGAAGAATGAAGAAAATAAGGTTTTGGGGTTGAAATCCGCGTTTTTGAAGATCTGGGGCCGTGGAGCGGTTCGCCCCACGTGCGGGGCGGTTCGCCCCACCACGGGGCGGTTCTCCCCCCAAGTGGGGCGGTTCGCCCCGTGCTCCCCAATGCGGGGAGACGGGTCCCGATGTCAGAAAATGCGGTTTAAATCCCGAAACCAATTTTTTTTCCAAAAACCACTCGAAAATTCTCACTCAAACAAAAGCATATACGACATAGACATGAACAAATTCGCATATGAGAAGCAAATAGTTCAAGAATGAATGCATGCAGAAAAGCAGTAAAGAAAACGATAAAAATTCCGGGTTGCCTCCCGGATAGCGTCATTGTTTAAAGTCTTTGACTCGACTCCTGTCTGCGCCTATCTCTTCTTTTTGCGGGCACTAGGCTTCCCCTTCATTGATCTCCTTTTCATGCCACTAACCTGTGAATAAGAAAGAATATAGGCTGCAAGACCACAGTAGTGAGTAGTAATATCAGGTGGTTCAGGTGGATCAGGTATGGCTTGCAATACGTGTTGCTTGCCATTCACTTCGATGGTGCAGGTTCTTTTGTAGATATCCATCACGGAGCGTAGTTTGGTTAAGAATGTTTGCCCTAAGAGTATGACATCCCCCGTTCCAGGTGCAGATGCCGGCATAACTACAAAATTTGTGTATATAGATGCTTCACCAATATTGACCAACACATTTTTCACAACGCCCTCAGGTCTCATAAAGGATCGATCCGCCAGTTGCACAATAGCCCTTTGCCCAGATAGTTTTCCAATGTTGTTTTTTTCAAACACATTCAAAGGAATTATGTTTGAGTAGGATCCCGTGTCTACTGTGGCACGGACGTCTTCAAGCTCACCAATCCCTACCTTTACATCGAAACTTTTAGGGAGTGGTTCGGGATCCTCTTGTTCCTCATTACTTGTGTTAGAACCAAGGCCCTTCTCTTCTTCCTCAGCCTGTAGAAGTTCTTCCTTCATGCAACACTTGCACCTAGCAACCTTTCTGATGGTGATTTCGTCACGTACATCATCAGCCAATGTAATGGCATTTGATTTCACAGTGCTGCTAGGCAGTTTGCCTTGTTCCCTACTTGCTCCTCGGTCGATCAACTCTTGCATCTTTTGATGTGCAAGCCTAGTGCTCTCTTCCAACCTATCGAGCCTTGCCCTAGTCTTCTCAGAATCTTCTTCATACCGTTTGAGAAAACTTTGTGTGTGATCGACCATCTTCTGCAAGTTCTCCATCAGTTGAGCCGACTTCGACTTCGGTGGCTCTTTCGGAGCGGGATTTTCGCAGTGATCATTACCATAGTTCAGCCTACTACGGTCTTGGTTAGGTCCATAAGTTTGGTTAGTCGGTGCATATCCTTGATTGTTACGGTATCCTCTTCTCCAAAATCCACCTCGAGGATTCCTACCGTCTTGTCCGTAGCTAACTTCTTGAGTGCCAAATTCCGTAGCAAAGGCTTCTTCTTCGCTTCCTCGAGCCCAGTTGCCATCATCGTATGCCAGCTCCGATCTACACATATGAGCCCCATGCCCATAGTTCTTGCATATTCGGCATACTTCATTCG
This sequence comes from Plantago ovata, assembly GCA_028274465.1. Lineage (NCBI taxonomy): Eukaryota > Viridiplantae > Streptophyta > Magnoliopsida > Lamiales > Plantaginaceae > Plantago > Plantago ovata. The sequence continues at coordinate 84,320,091 of CM051455.1, read as the reverse complement.
AAACAGTTGTTCCGGTGGCGCTCTTGATGACTTGCTTCAATTCGTTGGTAAAGCACTCGAATTGATCCCCATTCCCCCTGTACATAGGGGCTTCTTGAGACGGTGGAGCTTTAGGTCCACGTCTCCTAACCATTGCTCTTGGGTCCTTGAAATACGAACCCTTAGAAAGCCTTTCGAAAACTGCCCAGACGGCTTTTGCGGTTTCCTCCCAAATATTGCCTCGGCATTGGAAATCCACCACTTGTTGGTTCTCGAAGGTTAGTCCATTGTAGAAGTGTTGGACTAGGTCGGAAAGTTCAAAACCATGGTGAGGGCACTTGTTCGTGAGATCTTGGAACCTCTCGAACGCGGTGTAGATGGTCTCATCATAGTCCTGTTTGAATCCAGTGATCTGCGCCTTTAGCGCGGTAGTCAAGGTGTGAGGGAAGTATTTCTCCATGAAAGCTGAAAAAACCTTTTCCCAAGTGTCCAGCGAGCCTGCTGGAAGAGAGCTCAGCCATGACTTGGCTCTGTCGCCAAGTCCCATAGCAAAAACCTTCATCCTCAACTCATACGTTGTTATGTCAGCTCCGGGTCGTGGGAGTTGGTTGACGAAATCATCGATATCGTGCAAGTACCCCATCACATCTTCCCTTGATAAACCATAGAACCTCGGAAGTTGTTGGAATGCGTGGTTCTTGATTTCCAGATCTCGGGTTGCAGACGAAAGAACTATCGTTGGTCCCCTCATAAGATCCTTGGTGGGTTGTACCCATGCCTTCAGTGGTCTAGCTTCTGCCATTCCGTCGATTTCCTTGAATAGACTAATTAGAGATTCAGAGAAATCAGTTTCCTCTATTTCCTCTAGTGCGCGCCTTTCAAGTAGTCGCCTTCTTTGGTGGTAGACTCTATCGATCTCAGCAATTGAATTAGAAAGCGGTGTTCCTGCAGAACGTGTATGCGGCATACACTATCTGTGACAGACTAGGAAAAGTGATTAGAGACAAACTAGGAAAGCAGTATCAGAGAGAGATTAAAAAGGAAAACTAAAACTAATAGAATTAGGAATCTAAAGCTGTAAATATAAACAAATTAAACCGAAAAAAGGAGTATAGTCCCCGGCAACGGCGCCAATTTGATGAACGTGTCAGATTCAGTCAAATAAATTTGTAATTAGCCAAAGGCAATCCACAACTACAACGAAAACCGTAGTGTAGCAGTAGAATGACTCGAGTGTCGTTCTCTCAGGACTATACTAGCTTTATCAAATCTAATTAAGAATATAAAAACAGCAGACACATAGCAATAGGGGGTTTCTAGCAGATAATGGAGATTGGTGATAGTATGGTCCTTCTTAACATAATGGGTCGATAATCATGCATAAATTCCTCGGTCTTGCATAGAGATCTTTGAATCAATCTAGTGTCCTGTTGCAAGTATTAAGCACTACGAAGATAATTTGGTCTGACTAGTCAATCACGATTGTCCTAATGTGTTCCGTAATTATTCAACACTACGAACATAATTGGTCTGATGGTCGACTAGTGTCCAATTGTGCATAATAATCAATACAACATACGAGAATTTTGGTTACAACTGATCAACGAAATAAAGCAATGACACGGAGTATAATGCGCGATATAGCCATTAGCATGATTATCTTCCCTCGTTAAGAATTCACATACTACCACCAATGATAAGTTTAGCTACTCATAATAGGCATGCAATCAACAGAAATCATAGAAGAAAACATATTGAAAGAATATAAAATAAGTAGAATAAAACTGTAAGATACAAAGTTACCGAAGGTTGTCAATCTCCGCATGATTGTGATCCTACGCGCTCCAATCTGCTATGAAAAAGTATCCCCTAAGCTACAAAACTCCCAGGACAGGCCCCGGGAAGTTCCTACCTAAAACTATAGAGAGAGGTGAGAAAGTAGGCTTGGAAAGATATGATTTTCGGAGAGAAAACTGAGCACTATATATAGGCCCCGAATTATCACGGGGCGGTTCGCCCCACAGTAATTTCGCGGAATTTCCGCATTTTCGACGCGGTTTTGGATTTCTTCACCTTTTCGGACTCGGTTTATGACTTCTAGTAGCCTTCTAACCTCCAGATTCGGCCCCTAGACTCCAAATCCTATCCGGAAACCTTCAGATACTCCAAATAGGCTTCTGGAACACCAATTCCTTGTCAAGTTCAATATAATTGCCCAGAAATCTCCGAATTTCAACCAAAACCTATAAAATAAAATCTAAAGGGAAACGTGACACTATTCTAATAAAATGTACTAAAATATAGCTAAATTAACATAGAGGATAGCTAAAATAGGTGAAAAAGACTCGAATGAAAGTGTAAAATACACATTCATCACTTACTGACAAAGCACTTATTGTACAAAGACTTCCGCTCTCTGATTTTAAGTATCAGCAAAACTCGTTACTGAAAAGTAACTAGTGCTTGCTGAGAAAGTTAAGTATCAGCAAACTCATTACTGAAAAGTAATAAGCCCTTGCTGAGAAAGTTTTTAAACGACGAAAGTTTGAAAATACTATTCACCCCCCCCCTCTAGTATTTTCATGTTGTTTAAAGGGACCAACAAGTGGTATCAGAGCTGGAGGTTCTTTAACCTTCAGCACTGAACCTAGATCCCCTTAGGTGCTTTTCGTAAATCACTGTAACTTGATCAGTTTGGTAGTCTTTTGCTGACAGGATGTCTTTAGGAAACGCTCCCTTGCTGAAGCTGGAAAACTATGAAAAATGGCGAAACAACATGATGCTACATCTTGAGGCCATTAGTGATGAGATGGTTACTGTCATTAATGATGGACCTATCAAGATCACTAAGGTTGAGAGAAGTTTTCCTCACAAAACCACAGAAGCTGGAAAGGAAACTATCTTAGGCGAACCAGTTGATACTGTCGTTCCAAAACCAAGAGAGGAATGGACTTCCGATGAAGCTAAGAGATTCCGTCTTGATGGCCAAGCAAGAAACATCATCATTCGATCAACTCCGGATACTATAAAGTGCAAATTATGGGGTGCCAAAACTGCTAAGGAAGCTTGGAAATGGTTCAAGATCTTTGTGCTGGATCTGACAAAACCAAGGCAAACAAACTCGAAGTGCTGAAGTTAAAGTTCCAGAACTTTAAACAAGGTACAAATGAGTCACTGGAAGACTTGGACTTCAGATTCACAACTCTAGTTAGTGAGATGGCTGCCTTGGGAGTTGAAAATCTTTACTCAGATTCTGAGAAGGTGAAAACCATCATCAGAAGTCTGAACCAAGAATGGATCCACACTCCGAATTTCTACTACAATCAAGGAATGCCAAACATCACACCTACAGAGTTGTTCTCTCATCTTGCTGCTGTCAACTACGAGACAAAACAAAGAGAAAATGTGTTTACTAAAAATCGCAAAACATTGCTCTTGCTGCAAAGCCGTCATCTTCTGAAAAGAAGAATGATAAGGAGCCTGCTGATGAAAATGCTTTAGTTGTTAAAAACATTAATAAATTCATCAGTAAGGAACTTGAAAGGCGAAAAGCAAAAGAGAAGTTGAAAAAGCATCTTGGTAACAACTACCATAAATACAAGAATGAGGCTAGCTCGCTGAACAAGCAAGCTCAGCAAGCAAATTCCTCTGAAGAACCAGCAGTTGGAAATGATCTCTGCTTTTACTGCAAAACACCTGGACACTTCAAAGCAAATTGTCCTTTGCTGAAAGGAAAATCTGCTGAAAAGAAGAAGAAGTTCAAAAGAGCTTTTATTGTTGAAGAAAAGAAGAAGCTTCAAGCAAAAATCGATGCGTTATGCATTGATACTAGTTCCGAAGACAGTGAGGAAGAAAGCTCAGACACTGAAGATGAAGAAGCCACTCTTGACGTAGAGATTGGCAAGGAAGTTTGTGGAATAGCCATGGAAGCTTACCCAGATGTGTCAAATTACGAATTCTCTCATGGTCGGTCAGGTAAACAGTCCTACCTCTGACTCTGACTCAGAAAGTGAAGATGAGATTGACCTTGACAAGATTCAAGGAGAAATCGAAAGATTTGAGAAAATTCTGAGCAAACAGTAAGAGAAACTACATAATGCTGAAACTCTGACCAAGCAGACTACTGAAAAGTACGTATTGCTGACGGAAGAAACAGAAAAGAAAGATGCTGAAATATTGCATCTTAAGAAGTTGATTGCTGAAGCTACAGAGAATAATTCTCAGATGGCAATAAAATTGGAAGAATATCAGTCCTCAATTCTAAAGTTACTTGCTGAAATCCAAGAAATGGAAAAGATGAAAATCAATTTCAAATCTTATGCTGATGCAAGTAATACGCTGACTGAACTAAACTCTTATCTGAGAGATCCATCTCAGAAAGAAGGTTTAGGTGCAACGTATGAAGGTGATGACATAATAATCTTGAGTAAAGACAAATCACCAATTACCTTTGTACGTGCAACTGATAGTGGTCAACCAGAACTCTATCAGTTTGGTCAATCTAAGGTTGCTGAAAATGCAATCAAGTACCTACGACCATAAAGCCCGTTGTTGCTACTCAAAGTAACACGACTTTAAAAGGAAAACAGGTTGCTGAAAAGCAAACTGTAAAGAAAAAGGATGTTGTAAAGCATTCCGCCAAACAAGTTGCTGAAAAGCAATTTGTTAAGTCAAAAGGCAAGATTACTAAAAGTAATCAGAAGACCTTTGCTGACAAACCTGAATCAAGTAAGGTTGCTGAGACAAAAGCTCAGCATTCTCCAAAAAGTGGACTCGGTTTCAAAACCAAGCAAAGTCAACTTTTTCATGAGTATAAGCAAAGTCAGCAAAGATACTTCAAAGAGATGAACAAAACCAAGCCTAAGAGTTCTGACAAGACTCAAAACGCTAGGGCTAGAAGGAACCTTGCTAGAAAAGAACTTACTGAAAAGTATGTTCAGCAAAAAGGTCAACCGAGCAAGACACCACATCAGAAAATGGATTTGATCAGCACGAATCAAAAGTCTTTCGGCTCAAAACCTCCTAGTTCCTCAACAAGTAGAAAACAAGTCAAAG
>CM051455.1:84256191-84314957 GCA_028274465.1 Plantago ovata | reverse complement strand
CAGCAGTTTCATCTCTAAGGTTGCTGAGTGTAACATCTGCAGCTGGTTATAATCCTTTCTTGCTGGCTTTGTGCTGACAACATTTGCAGTTGTTGTCTTCTTGGTTTTCTTTCCAGCAATCTTAGGTACATTCTGCTTGTAGAAAGATCTTCCCACATTGCACACAGATTTCTTGATTGGCAATGGGTTTCTTAGCTGAATCCTAAATGTTCAAGGATATAGCATATCTTGATTCCATACATAACTGGAAAGGAAGGTGAGACCTTGTTGTCTTCTACCTTTACCTTAAACTTAGTAACACAATCAACAAGCTGTTGAAAATGTACTTAGCCCAGTTAAGTTCCGATTTATTCTCATGATATGCATCAGCAATGGCCATCTTCTCAGGCCTACTTGGTCAATTCCTCCGACTTGGGAGTCAAGAACTTTAATCAGTAGCAGAGCTACTAGACCAAGTGAAGGACAAGATGCTTTCTCTTAACGTGCTTTGTCCAAGTCACGGGAGCTATCTCGCCTTTCTTCATTTTTGCATTTCTGACGTCACTGTAGAAAGCTTCAATTTCTTCGTCAGTGGCAGTGACGTCGTCTTCAGTTCCAGTTGTTGGAATCTGAAAAATCTCCGCTAAATCAGTCCATTTCAGGACGATTTGCGTGTTCTGAACATAAGTAAGGATCACTTTTTCAGTGACTCCATTACTGTCTGTAAGGGACTGGATTTCTGCATTGTTGTAGAACTCCATAGTATCAATCATGCTCACTTGCTTAGTGCGAGCAGAGATAAAGTTCATGAGGCCTTGCTGCTTGATGAACTCAAGCGCCTCTTCATTTTGGTCATCAAGTTCTTGTTCATAAAAGTACCTAATGTACTTTTCTTTTGCAAACCCTCCCCATTGCATCAACATCTCACACTTTGCAGTGTCAATATGACGGAGGCATAGGTTTTACAGTGATTCGGTCGTTTTTCAACACACTTTCGCTGTGTCTTGGGTCAGAGAGGTCACCGGAGCAATGCGTGTTTCAGCACTGTCAACCTTTGACGATTTTGAGGACTTAGATGACTGTCTCTTGGGAGCCATTTCTTTATATAGAGCAAGAAATTGTACGAAAAAGATAGTTTGCTTTTTGACCGGAGGTACAGTAGTTTTCAGGCTAGAAATTGCAGAGAAAGGAAATGTGAGTTAAAGAATTTTGTCATTTCTCTAACTCCTTCTTTATATAGTGTCTCTGGTGTGTGAGAAACTCAATCGATTTGAGTTCTCAGCAAGGGTAAAACAGAGAAACACTGGAGATAGTGGAGCCTTTGCATTGAATGCGTAGTGGCCCACTAACTAAAACCGTCAGAGCACTCTCTCTCTTTGTTTTGTTAGCCGTTAGATTAATAACTCCTTTTAATCAATGGCCACGATTGAATTTCATGTCATGATTTATTGCGAGTTTATCTGTGCCAGCTTAACGTCACAAATTGATTTTACCGAGTAATAAGGGATAGATTGCTTGCTGAAATAGACAAGAATCTTTTCAGCGAGTTTGAATTAACAATCTAGCTACTTGCTGAAAGTTCCCCCTTACTTAGATATCTCATATTTTCTAAGTTTAAAAGATATTTCTGATTTCCCGTATCAGTAAATTCTTTTTGCAATTTGAGACATCCTTTGGTAAAATCTGAGAGATGAGATTTTGCTCTTTTTTTTGAATTCCTTTTCAGAAAATTCCTTTGATTGTCTAAGTACCCGTCTCAGCAATCCTTAAGTTCTTTCACTTACTGAGTTCCTGTCTCAGCAAGTGATCAAGTTTCCTAACAAATACCTGTTTTGAAGGAATTACTTGCTGAATGCCTGTTTCAGCAATCATGTTGTGACTTATCATTTCTTAGAAGAAATCAGTGACTTGGTCTTTTGGACAGGAATACTTTGGCTTGCTGAATACCTGTTTCAGCATTCTGCCAAGTGTATCCTTTATTGAGGTAGTTCAATCAATCCAAGGTTATACCTTAGCATTGCGAACCTATTATCCGGTAGGGGCTTGGTAAAGATGTCAGCAAGCTGATCTTCAGTACCTACTTTCACAACCTCAATATCACCTTTTTCCACATGATCTCTAATGAATGATGTCTAATATCAATGTGCTTGGTCCTAGAGTGAAACTTAGGATTTGCGTAATTGCAATAGCACTTGTATTATCACAAAAGATTGGTGTTTTCTTTGCAGAAATACCATAATCTCTTAATTGTTGCTGAATCCATAGTATTTGAGCTGTGCAACAACCAGCTGCAATGTATTCAGATTCCGTAGATGAATTGGCGACACACGTTTGCTTCTTGCTGAACCATGATATTAATCTAGTACCCAAAAACTGACAAGTTCCAGAGGTACTTTTTCTATCAAGAGTTGATCCACCATGATCAGCATCAGAATAGCCAACCAATTCAAGTCCAGAATCTTTTGGATACCATAATCCAACATTGACTGTACCTTTAACATATTTCAGTATTTTAATTGCCTTTTGTAGTGTGATTCTTTGGATCCGATTGGAATCTTGCACACACACAAACAGCATACTGAATGTCAGGTCTACTTGCTGTTAAATACAACAAGGAACCATGAGCTTCCTATACTTGTGTTCTTCAACACTTTTGTCCTCTTTAGTATAGCCCAATTTGGTACCAACACTCATTGGGATCTTTTCAGGTTTTTCATCCTCTTTGATCCTAAACTTTATGAGCATTTCTTTCGCATACTTTGCTTGATTTATGAATATTCCATCTTTGAGTTGCTGACTTGCAACCCTAGGAAATAATTCAATTTTCCCATCATACTCATTTCAAACTTATTTGTCATGAGTTTGGCAAAATCCTCATAAAGTTGCTTGTCCTTAGATCCAAAAATTATGTCATCCACATAATTTGGACTAAGATTAATTTACCATCATGGTTCATGGTAAAAAGAGTTTTGTCGACTTTACCTTTCTTGAAACCATTTTCCAGCAAGAACTTAGCTATGGTATCATACCATGCTCTTGGTGCTTGCTTTAGACCATATACAGCTTTCTGAAGCTTATATACCATCTTGGTTTCTGAGGGAAGTTCAAAGCCGGGGGGTTGTTCTAGGTAGACTTCTTCAGCAAGTTCACCATTTAAGAATGCACTCTTAACATCCATTTGGTAAACAATGAAGTCATTGTGAGCAGCAAAGGCCAAGAAAAGCCTAATTGCATCCAATCTTGCAACTGGAGCGTAAGACTCATCATAGTCCAATCCTTCAGTCTGACAGTAACCTTGAGCAACTAAGCGTGCTTTGTTTCTTGTTACTTCACCAGACTCGCTCAGCTTGTTTCTGAACACCCACTTTGTACCAATAGCTTTCTTATTTTCAGCAAGTGGCACAAGTTTCCAGACTTTGTTTCTTTCAAATTGATCCAATTCTTCTTGCATTGCCTTTATCCATTCAGAATGCTTCAAAGCTTCTTCTATGGTTTTAGGTTCAATTTCTGAAACAAAGCAAAAGAATAAAGATTCTACTTCTACGACAGTTGCTTCTTCAGCAAGTCCTTGAGTAGCTTTGGATCTAGTCACCTGGCGTTTATTAATATCGCCAATCATATCCGTCGACGGATGATCTCTAATCCATTTATTAACAGGTTTCCTGTTTGTTGGATCAAGATATGTTTGCTCATCAGCATGTGACTCTTCAGTATGTACTTGTTCAGTACTACTGGGAATTTGTGTCTCTGCTGAGATTTGATCGTCAGCAACTGCTTGTTCAGCATTGCTGGGTTCAGATATTTCATCAGCAGGCACTGGAGATTGCGTAATTTCAGCAACTTCCGGAGCAACCGCATCTTTTGCTGGAAATTCCTTGTCGTGAACTATATTCATCTTGTCATGACTCGGGGGAGGAGAATCATTGTCAGAATCATCATTTAGTTCAATTGACTTGATTTGCCTAACATCAGATTCAGTTCTTTGCTCATGTATGATTAGCTTTTTCATACATTCTGATATTTCTTCTTCAGCAGGCACACCTTGCGTCTTTTCGTAGAATACAACATGCAAAGATTCTTCAATCTTTTGTGCCTTTTTGTTGTAAACTCTGTAAGCTTTACTATGCAAAGAGTAGCCAAGAAATATGGCTTCGTCTGCTTTTGGTTGAAATGTTTCTTAGGTATTCTCTACCATTGTTAAGAACGAAACACTTGCAACCAAATACTCTTAGATGAGTGATGTTAGGAGGTCTTCCAACAAACAATTCATAAGGAGTTTTGTTGTATTCCTTAGTAATCAAACATCTATTCTGAGTATAGCAGGCGGTATTAATCGCTTCAACCCAGTAAGCCTCACTTATCTCAGTGTCAGCAAGCATTGTTCTTGCGGCTTCTTTCAGGGTACGATTCTTCCGTTCAGCAACACCATTTTGCTGTGGTGTCCTTACTGAGGATAACTGATGTTGAATACCTTTGGAGGTACAATATTCAGTTATGTACTGGTTTACAAACTCAGTACCATGGTCTGTCCTTATGACTCTTACCTTGTCATTTTTCATGACTTCAAGCTTATTCAGCAAGTTAGGTATTTCAGTCTTGGTTTCAGATTTGTGCTTGATGAATACTACCCAAGTGAATCTTGAATAGTCATCTACCACGACTAGACCATATTTCTTACCAGCATAGCTTGTTGAAGAAGATTCAAACAAGTCCATGTGCAAGAGTTGTAAAGGTTTTGTAGTTGACGGTACTGCCTTGTTCTTGAAAGAAGATTTGGTTTGCTTTCCTTGCTGACATGCATTGCAAACACCATCCTTCTTAAAAGTAACCCTAGGTAATCCAACTACAAGTGTCTTTTTAGACAGCTTATTCAGCGTCTTGAAGTTTAGATGACTTGTTCGTTTATGCCATAACCATTGTTTTTCAGCAAGGCAATCATGATCTGAGACAAGGCATTTTTCAACGTTGCTGAAGACTAATCAACGGTGTACAATCCTCCTGATCTTCTTGCAATCATTATAACCTTTTTAGTCTCAAAATCTACAAGTTTACATTCATCACTTTAATTTCGATGAAGTATCCTTTGTCAGCAAATTGACTCATGCTGAAAAGGTTAAACTTAAGATTTTTGACATAAAGAACTCCAGAAATGGTTATACATCCCAACTTCACATCACCATAGCCTTTTGTAGATCCGGAGCCTCCACCAGCAAACCTTATTGTTGGACCTTTAGACCACCGTCTATAGTTTATAAGGTTATTCTTGTTGCCCGTCATGTGCTTTCCACAACCACTATCAAAGTGCCAGATTGCATCGTTTGTCTCCGTGGCTGCAGTCTGCACAATCAAGAGCAAACAAGTTAATTATCCATTGATGGATGTCCATTAACATGTTCAAGAATGCGTCCAGTGGAAACCCAAGTCTGAAGTTTTTCAACTTTGACTTGTTTTCTACTTGCTGAGGAACTAGGAGGTTTTGAGCTAAAAGACTTTGACTCGTGCTGGTCAAATCCACTTTCTGATGTGGTGTCTTGCTCTGTTGACCTTTTTGCTGAGCATACTTTTCAGTAAGTTCTTTTCTAGCAAGGTTCCTTCTAGTCCTAGCATTGGGAGTCTTTTCAGAACTCTTAGGCTTGGTTTTCTTCATCTCTTTGAAGTATCTTTGCTGACTTTGCTTATACTCATGAAAGAGTTGACTTTGTTTGGTTTTGAAACCGAGTCCACTCTTTGGAGAATGATGAGCTTTAGCATCAGCAACCTTACTTGATTCAGGTTTGTCAGCAAAGGACTTCTGATTACTTTTGGTAATCTTGCCTTTAGACTTAACAACTTGCTTTTCAGCAACTTGTTTGGCGGAATGCTTCACGGCATTCTTTTTCTTTCCAGTTTGCTTCACAGCAACCTGTTTTCCTTTTAAAGTCTTGTTACTTTGATTAGCAACAGCGGGCTTTATGGTCATAGGTACTTGATTGCATGTTTCAGCAACTTTAGTTAGACCAAACTGATAGATCACTGGTGGACTACTATCAGTAGCACGTACAAAGGAGATAGGTGATTTATCTTTTCTCAAGATTTCTACGTTATCACCTTCACACGTTGCTCCTAAACCTTCTTTCTGAGATGGATCTCTCAAATAAGAGTTTAGTTCAGTCAGCGTATTACTCGCTTCCACATAAGATTTGAAATTGATTTTCATCTTTTTCATTTCTTGGATTTCAGCAAGTAACTTTAGAATTGAGGACTGATACTCTTCTAATTCTAACGCCATTTGAGAATTTTTCTCTGCAGCCTCAGCAATCAACTTCTTAAGACGCCTTATTTCAGCATCCTTTTCTTCTGTCTCTTCCTTCAGCAAAACGTACTTTTCAGTAGTTTGCTTGGTCAGAGTTTCAGCAAGTTGAAGTTTTTCTTGCTTTTTGCTGAGAGTTTTCTCAAATCTTTCGATTTCTCCTTGAATCTTGTCAAGGTCAATCTCGTCTTCACTTTCTGAATCAGAGTCAGAGGTAGAATCATTTACCTGACCGGCCATGAGGCAGAATTCGTAGTTCGACACATCTGGATAAGCTTCCATAGCTATTCCACACACTTCTTTGCCAATCTCCACGTCTAGAGTGGCTTCCTCATCGTCGGTGTCTGAACTTTCATCCTCACTGTCCTCGGAGCTTGTTTCAATGCATAATGCATCGATTTTTGCTTGAAGCTTCTTCTTTTCTTCAGCAATGAAAGCTCTTTTGAACTTCTTCTTCTTTTCAGCAGATTTGCCTTTCAGCAAGGGGCAATTAGCTTTGAAGTGTCCAGGCTTTTTGCAGTAAAAACATAGATCATTTCCAACTGCTGGTTCTTCTGATGATGTAGCTTGCTGAGCTTGCTTGTTCAGCGAGCTAGTGTCATTCTTGTACTTATGGTAGTTATTACCAAGATGCTTTTTCAGCTTCTCTTTTGCTTTTCGCCTTTCAAGTTCCTTACTGATGAATTTCTTCATGTTTTTAACAACTAAAGCATTTTCATCAGCAGGCTCTTTATCATTCTTCTTTTCAGAAGATGACGGCTTTGCAGCAAGAGCAATGTTTTGCGATTTTTCAGCAAACACATTTTCTCTTTGCTTTGTCTCATAATTGACAGTAGCAAGATGAGAGAACAACTCAGTTGGTGTAATGTCAGGCATTCCTTGATTATAATAGAAATTCTGAGTATGGATCCATTCTTGATTCAAACTCCTGATGATAGTTTTCACTTTCTCAGAGTCTGAATAAATATTTCCAACACCCAGCGCTGCCATTTCACTAACAAGAGTTGTGAATCTGAAGTCCAAGTCTCCCAGTGACTCATTAGCACCTTGCTTAAAGTTTTGAAACTTCAGCTTAAGTACTTCAAGTTTGTTTTCCTTGGTCTTGTCAGATCCAGCACAAAGATCTTGAACCATTTTCCAAGCCTCCTTAGCAGTCTTGGCACCCCACAGTTTGCACTGTATGGTATCCGGAGTTGATCTGATGATGATATTTCTTGCTTGGCCATCAAGACGGAATCTCTTAGCTTCGTCAGAAGTCCATTCCTCTCTTGGTTTTGGCACAACCGTATCTGATAATTCGCCTTGGATGGTTTCCTTTCCAGCTTCAGTGGTTCTATGAGGGAAACTCCTTTCAACCTTGGTGATCTTGATAGGTCCATCATTAATGACGGTGACCATCTCATCACTAATGGCCTCAAGATGTAACATCATATTGTTTCGCCATTTCTCGTAATTTTCCAGCTTCAGCAAGGGAGCATCTCCTAAAGACATCCTGTCAGCAAAGCACTACCAAACTTGATCAAGTGAAAGTGATTTAAGGAAAGCACTTAAAGGGATCTAGGTTCAGTGCAGAAGGCTAAAGAACCTCCTGCTCTGATACCACTTGTTGGTCCCTTTAAACAACAAGAAAAGACTAGAGGGGGGGGTGAATATTCTTTTCAAACTTTTGTCGTTTAAAACTTTCTCAGCAAGTACTTATTACTTTTCAGTAATGAGGTTGCTGATACTTAAGTTTCTCAGCAAGCGTAAGTTACTTTACAGTAGCTTGGTTTGCTGATACTTAAAATCAGAGAGCGGAAGTCTTTGAAACAATAAGTGCTTTTTCAGCAAGTATAGTGTTTCAGCAAGTGATGTGAGTGACTGTGTACAAACAGATATAAATTTGCTGAAAGCTAAATGCAGTAAGTAAATCACACAAACGCTTTTAGAGTGGTATCTGAGAATGGCGTAATCTCCCAACTAATCCACTTTGTCCTTTCTAGGACTGAATCCACTAAGATATGATTGAGGTTCCTTACAATCTCCTATCTAAAGCGATTCAACAGAAACCAAAGCACACTTGCTTTGTCTCCAACCTAAACTAGAGAACTCAACCTTGTTCTCCACCAAACTTGGTACTTTTAATCAGCAAAACTATGCTCGATTAAGTTCCCCCTGAATATCACGCCTGAAAGGGTGTATTTTCAGTTAGAGAGTTTTGGGGTGAGATAACTTAATTATAACTTCTTCAGTTACAACAAGTAATCTAAGAAACACAACTTGGAATACTTTGCAGTAAACAAGTTTGATTGTTTCTGGTGTCAAGACTTGTTCTTGTTCGAAAGAAAGAACACTTAACTAATTTCTTAGCCGAGTTTGTTCTACTTCTTCACAAGTAGCTTTTTCAAGCTTTAAGTCATGGAACGGATCAATGGCAGTAAGAGTGTTTGAAGGTTTGTGAATTTTAAGCACAAGTGAGAGTTTGATCACGTTGTTGACATGCTTCAACTCTTTGCCGGATGACCTCTATTTATAGTGCAAGTAAGGAGCCGTTTGAATTTCAAATCCTAAGGCTTTTGTTCCTTAACATGTCACTATCTTGCTTTTGTACTTTCAGCAGCAACCTTTGTTTGTCTTCTAGTCTTTATGTCCTTCGCGTGTAAGCTTTGCATTAAATGCACCTTTGAATAGAATTCAAACAGTAACAATGGAGCGCAAAATCACGTACATTCAGCAAGAGGTCACATATGTTCATCAACAAGTGTTTATTCTCAGTTTCAGCAAGCACAACCTACTCTGTCTTTCAGATTTTCACTTATGCAATGCTGTTGCTGAAAATTTCACTTTCTGAGCAACACGTGCCTTACCAGTCTTCAGCAATCTTCAAGTCTTCAAGTCTTCAAGTCTTCAGATCTTCAAAAGTCTTCAAGATTCTGACCGGTTTCTTATTTGCTTCAATAATTTGTTTATAATAAACAAAATACATCTTCAGCAAATGCTTCAATAGGTCATTTTCTTTTCAGAAAATAAGTTACATCAAAGCTAAGCATCAATAAGATATTTTCTTTTCAGAAAATAAAATACATCATACGCTAAAGTGTCAATAAATTAATTTCTTCACAGAAATTAAGTACGTCATCCACAAGGACTAAAACTTATCTAACACCTATCTAAGTCATCAGCAAACGTTCCTCTTTTACAATGTCCTTTAAAAATTCTAAAATCCTATGGACCTTAAGAGTACTAGTTACTGGACTGTTCTTAATTTAGCATGGTTAATTGCTCATCAAAAATTACAAGTTTCCTAACAAAACTTTAATTTAAGTACTTCAAGTTTGTTTTCCTTGGTCTTGCCAGATCCAGCACAAAGATCTTGAACCATTTTCCAAGCTTCCTTTGCAGTCTTAGCACCCCACAGTTTGCACTGTATGGTATCCGGAGTTGATCGAATGATGATATTTCTATCTTGGCCATCAAGATGGAACCTCTTAGCTTCGTCAGAAGTCCATTCCTCTCTTGGTTTTGGCACAACCGGATCTGATGGTTCGCCTGGGATGGTTTCCTTTCCAGCTTCAGTGGTCTTATGAGGGAAACTCCTTTCAACCTTGGTGATCTTGATAGGTCCATCATTAATGACGGTGACCATCTCATCACTAATGGCCTCAAGATGTAGCATCATGTTGTTTCGCCATATCTCGTAATTTTCCAGCTTCAGCAAGGGAGCATCTCCTAAAGACATCCTGTCAGCAAAGCACTACCAAACTGATCAAGTGAGAGTGAATTATCGAAAACAATTAAGGGGATCTAGGTTCAGTGCAGAAGGCTAAAGAACCTCCTGCTCTGATACCACTTGTTGGTCCCTTTAAACAACAAGAAAAGACTAGAGGGGGGGGTGAATAGTCTTTTCAATCTTTCGTCGTTTAAAACTTTCTCAGCAAGTACTTATTACTTTTCAGTAATGAGTTTGCTGATACTTAACTTTCTCAGCAAGCATAAGTTACTTTACAGTAGCTTGGTTTGCTGATACTTAAAATCAGAGAGCGGAAGTCTTTGAAACAATAAGTGCTCTTTCAGCAAGTAAAGGGTTTCAGCAAGTGAAGTGAGTGACTGTGTACAAACAGATATAATTTGCTGAAAGCTAAATGCAGTAAGTAAATCACACAAACGCTTTTATAGTGGTATCTGAGAGTGGCGTAATCTCTCAACTAATCCACTTCGTCCTCTCTAGGACTGAATCCACTAAGATATGATTGAGGTTCCTTACAATCTCCTATCTAAAGCGATTCAACAGAAACCAAAGCACACTTGCTTTGTCTCCAACCTAAACTAGAGAACTCAACCTTGTTCTCCACCAAACTTGGTACTTCTAATTAGCAAAACTATGCTCGATTAAGTTCCCCCTGAATATCACGCCTGAAAGGGTGTATTTTCAGTTAGAGAGTTTTGGGGTGAGATGACTTAATTATAACTTATTCAGTTACAACAAGTAATCTAAGAAACACAACTTGGAATACTTTGCAGTAAACAAGTTTGATTGTTTCTGGTGTCAAGACTTGTTCTTGTTCGAAAGAAAGAACACTTAACTAATTTCTTAGCCGAGTTTGTTCTACTTCTTCACAAGTAGCTTTTTAAAGCTTTAAGTCTTGGAACGGACCAATGGCAGTAAGAGTGTTTGAAGGTTTGTGAGTTTTTAAGCACAAGTGAGAGTTTGATCACGTTGTTGACACACTTCAACTCTTTACCGGATGACCTCTATTTATAGTGCAAGTAAGGAGCCGTTTGAATTTCAAATCCTAAGGCTTTTAATCCTTAATATGTCACTATCTTGCTTTTGTACTTTCAGCAGCGACTTTGTTTGTGTTCTAGTCTTCATGTCCTTCGCGTGCATGCTTTGCATTAAATGCACATTTGAATAGAATTCAAACAGTAACATTGGAGCGCAAATTCTCGTACATTCGACAAGAGGTCACATATGTTCATCAGCAAGTGGTTAGTCTCAGTTTCAGCAAGCACAACCTACTCTGTCTTTCAGATTTTCACTTATGCAATGTTGTTACTGAATTTTCCACTTTCTGAGCAACACGTTCCTTACTAGTCTTCAGCAATCTTCAAGTCTTCAAGTCTTCGAATTCTTCAAGTCTTCAGATCTTCAAAAGTCTTCAAGATTCTGAGCGGTTTCTTATTTGCTTCAATAATTTGTTTGTAATAAACAAAATATATCTTCAGCAAATGCTTCAATAGGTTATTTTCTTTTCAGAAAATAAGATACATTAAAGGTAAGCATCAATAAGATATTTTCTTTTCAGAAAATAAAATACATCATACGCAAAAGAAATAACTTATCTATCACTTAACTAAGTCATCAGCAAACGTTCCTCTTTTACAATGTCCGTAAAATTCTAAATTCCTATGGACCTTAAGAGTACTAGTTACTGGACTTTCCTTAATTTAGCATGGTTAATTGCTCATCAAAATTACAAGTTTCCTAACAGGGAATTTGTTAGGAAACTTGTAATTTTGATGAGCAATTAACCATGCTAAATTAAGGAAAGTCCAGTAACTAGTACTCTTAAGGTCCATAGGAATTTAGAATTTTAGAGGACATTGTAAAAGAGGAACGTTTGCTGAAGACTTAGAGTAGGTGCTAGATAGGTGTTTTAACCGCTTATGATGTATCTTGTTTTCTGAAAAGAAAAACAACCTATTGAAGCATTTGCTGATGATGTACTTTGTTTACACAGACAAACTATTGAAGCATTTAGAACCGTTCAGAAACTTGAAGAATTCGAAGACTGAAGACTAGAAGATTTCTGAAGAAAGGTATCTACAAAGGCACATGTTGCTCAGGAAACTTCAGCAACAGTTTGCATAAGTGAAAGTCTAAACGACAGAGTAGGTTGTGCTCGCTGAAACTGAGACTGACCACTTACTGAAGAACATATGTGACCTCCTTGCTGAAAGTACTTGCATTTGCGCTCCAACGTTCACATTTGAATCTCGTTCAAATGAACATTAAATGCAAAGCATGCACGCGAAGGACATGAAGACTAGAAGACAAATAAAGGACGTTGCTGAAAGTACAAAAGCAAGATAGTGACATCTTAAGTAACAAAGCCTTAGAATTTGAAATTCAAACGGCTCCCTTGATTCACTATAAATAGAGGTCATCCGGCAAAGAGTTGAAGTGTGTCAACAACATGATCAAACTCTCACTTGTGCTTAAACTCACATACCCTTCAAACACTCTTTATTGCCATTGATCCGTTCCAAGACTTAAAGCTTGAAAAATCTACTTGTGAAGAAGTAGAACTTACACGGCTAAGAAATTAGTGAAGTGTTCTTTCTTTCGAACAAGAACGAGTCTTGACACCAGAAACAATCAAACTTGTTTACTGCAAAGTATTCAAAGTTTTGTTTCTTAGATTACTTGTTGTAGCTGAATAAGTTATAATCAAGTTATCTCATCCCAAACCTCTCTAACTGAAAATACACCCTTTCAGGCATGAAATTTAGGGGGAACTTAATCGAGCATAGTGTTGCTGATTAAAAGTCCCAAGTTTGGTGGAGAACAAGGTTTCGTTCTCTAGTTAGGTTGGAAACGAAGCAAGTGTGCTTTGGTTTCTGTTGAATCACTCTAGATAGGTGTTGTAAGGAACCTCAAACTTGTCTTAGTGGATTCAGTCCTAGAAAGGACAAAGTGGATTAGTTGAGAGATTACGCCACTCTCAGATACCACTATAAAAAGTGTTTGTGTGATTTACTTACTGCATTTAGTTTTCAGCAAAGCATATCTATCTGTACACAGTCACTCTGTTCACTTGCTGAAACTATCACTTACTGATAAAGCACTTATTGTACAAAGACTTCCGCTCTCTGATTTTAAGTATCAGCAAAACTCGTTACTGAAAAGTAACTTGCGCTTGCTGAGAAAGTTAAGTATTAGCAAACTCATTACTGAAAAGTAATAAGTCCTTGCTGAGAAAGTTTTTAAACGACGAAAGTTTGAAAAGACTATTCACCCCCCCCCCCACTAATCTTTTCTTGTTGTTTAAAGGGACCAACACACATCTTCTTTGGACAGAAACGTAGATACACATAGGGAGGAGGTTTCTCCATCTGTTAGGTCGGATTATGTGACTCCGGTTGATTCAATGGAGGATACTTTAAGGGCAGAACACATTTTTGATTCGGTTAATGTCGAAAGGGATCGGAGAACAGCTGCAAAAACATCCATGGAAATTGCTACAAAGCAATCTTGGGCAGATCTCATGGAGGCAGAAGCCAGAATTTACCACCCTCGGGTAGCACATCACGATCTAATCAGGCCGCACTTTCTCCTCACACTTCTCAATGAATGTTTTATTCTGGAACATTCGAGGAATCGGCAATACGCCGTCCCAAAACATGCTTAGACATCATTGTTCTACTTCTCATCCAGCTTGGGTAGCTATTGCGGAGCCCAAGATGCCTTTTGACTCCATCTCGTCGGCTTATTGAACTCTCTTGGGCTATGCTTTGTGGGTCAAAATAATGCTTCGCTTAGCATTTCTAACAAAGGTTTTGGAGGCTTCATCATTATCACCATCTACGTTGATATTCTCCACTTCTCAGATGCTAGTCATCCAGGTCACTTCTTTCCATCTCACGTTTTTAATTGCTTTGTACATGCTCATAATGATTATATTAGGCGTCGTTTACTTTTGAATGATATTCTCTCATTGCCCGATCTTCCTCTAATCGTTGTAGGAGATTTCAACTCCGTGTTGGGTGCACATGAGAGATCTAATGGCTCTCCACCGGCTCGTATCGAGGTACAAGAATTTACCACGTTCATTAATGATGGGAATCTCATCGAACCTGCTAGCCCGGGTTGCTTTTTCACTTGGTCGAATAAATGATATGCGAATGGATATTTGTAAACAAGGATTGATAGGGTTTTGGCCAGTTCAGCTTTCTGGGATTGGTGGGACTCGGTCTCTTATCATGTGTGGATTCACAATTGCTCAGGTCATAGTCCACTTCTTGTTCGTTGTACTAAGGGCCAGGTGAATATCCCCCGACCGTTTAGGTTCTAAAATATGTGGCTAAGTCATGCTACCTTTGAGGAGGCGGTCCGAGGTTCATGGTCTGCTCCACTCTCGGCCTCAGGGGCAATTGTTGCGGTCATGGGCAAATTAAAGAGGCTTAAAGGCTGTCTTAAAGCTTGGAACTTTTATGTTTTGGGGCATATCAAAACGAAGCTTTCCGATGCTCAATTGTATTGAAAATGTGCAACGCCCTCTTGCTTCTTTGGGGCCGTCGGATAGCTTACATATCCGAGAACAGGAAGCTTTGGATAATTATAATCAAATTCTGGATCAGGAAGCAACATTTTTGAGACAGAAGAATAGAGCTTCATGGCTCTCGGATGGTGATCTTAACACATCCTTCTTTCATAGGAATTTCAAGGCTACAAGTGGGCATGGTGGTATCTCTTCTCTTCTTGTCGATGGCGTTCTCACTACGGACAGACATTTGATTCGAGATCATGTATTGCATTACTATGTGTTAGGAAAATTGTAATTTGATGATCAATTAACCATGCTATATTAAGGAAAGTCCAGTAACTAGTACTCTTAAGGTCCATCGGAATTTAGAATTTTAAGGACATTGTAAAAGAGGAACGATTGCTGAAGACTTAGTGTAGGTACTAGTTAGGTGCTTTAGTTAGCTGATGATGTACTTTGTTTTTACAAATGAACTATTGAAGCACTAGAACCGCTCAGAAACTTGAAGATTCGAAGACTGAAGATTTAGAAGAATTATGAGAAAGGTATCTACAAAGGCACATGTTGCTCAGAAAGTGAGATTTTCAACAACAGTTCGCATAAGTGAAAATCTATAAGACAAAGTAGGTTGTGCTTGCTGAAACTTAGACTGACCACTTGCTGAAAAACATATGTGACCTCCTTGCTGAAAAGTACTTGTATTTTGGCTCCAACGTTCACATTTGAATTCGATTCAAATGAACATTAAATGCAAAGTAGGCACGCGAAGAACATGAAGACTAGAAGACAAATGAAGGACGCTGCTGAAAGTACAAAAGCAAGATAGTGACATCTTAAGGTGCAAAACCTTAGAATTTGAAATTCAAACGGCTCCCTTGATACACTATAAATAGAGGTCATCCGGGAAAGAGTTGAAGTGTGTCAACAACGTGATCAAACTCTCACTTGTGCTTAAACACTCAATCTTCCATACTCTTTACTGCCATTTGATCCGTTCCAAGACTTAAGCTTGAAACAAAAGCTACTTGTGAAGAAGTAGAACATTCACGGCTAAGAAATTAGTTAAGTGTTCTTTCATTTAAACAAGAACAAGTCTTGACACCAGAAAGAACTTAACTTGCTTACTGAAAAGTATTACAAGTTGTGTTTCTTTAGATAACTTGTTATAGCTGAAAAGTTATACTCAAGTCATCTCATCCCAAACCTCTCTAACTGATAAACACCCTTTTTCAGGCGTGAAATTCAGGGGGAATTAATCAAGCATTGTGTTGCTGATTATAAGTCCCAAGTTTGGTGGAGAACAAGGTTACAGTTCTCTAGTTAGGTTGGAAACGAAGCAAGTGTGCTTTGGTTTCTGAAGAATCATTATTGATAGGATTTGTAAGGAACCTCAATCTTATCTTAGTGGATTCAGTCCTAGAAAGGACAAAGTGGATTATTTGAGAGATTACGCCACTCTCAGATACCATTATAAAAGTGTTTGTGTGATTTACTTTACCGCATTTAGTCTTCAGCAAGCTACACTTATTGTACACTGTCATTCTACTCACTTGCTAAAACAGCACTCTCTGAAAAGCACTTATTGTATGAAGTCTTCCGCACTCTGTTTTTAAAGTACCAGTAAACTTGTTACTGAAAAGTAATAAGTACTTGCTGAGAAAGTTTTTAAACGACGAAAGTTTGAAAAGACTATTCACCCTCCCCCCTCTAGTCTTTTCTTGTTGTTTAAAGGGACCAACAAGTGGTATCAGAGCTGGAGGTTCTTTAACCTTCAGCACTGAACCTAGACCCCCTTAGGTGCTTTCCGTAAATCAATATCACTTGATCAGTTTGGTAGTCTTTTGCTGACAGGATGTCGCTAGGAGACGCTCCCTTGCTAAAGCAGGAAAACTATGAAAAATGGCGAAACAACATGATGCTACTACATCTTGAGGCCATTAGTGATGAAATGGTTACTGTCATAAATGATGGACCTATCAAGATCACTAAACTTGAGAGAAGCTTTCCTCACAAAACCACGGATACTGCTGGAAAGTAAACTATCTTAGAAGAACCGATTGATACCACCGTTCTAAAACCAAGAGAGGAATGGACTTCCGACGAAGCCAAACGATTCCGTCTTGATGGCCAAGCAAGAAACATCATTATTCGATCTACTCCAGATACTATACAGTGCAAACTGTGGGGTGCCAAAACTGCCAAGGAAGCTTGGAAAATGGTTCAAGATCTTTGTGCTGGATCTGACAAAACCAAGGAAAACAAACTCGAAGTGCTAAAGTTAAAGTTCCAAAACTTTAAACAAGGTACAAATGAGTCACTGGAAGACTTGGATTTCAGATTCATAACTCTAGTCAGTGAGATGGCTGCCTTAGGAGTTGGAAACTTCTATTTAGATTCTGAGAAGGTGAAAACCATTATTAGAAGTCTGAACCAAGAATGGATCCATACTCAGAACTTCTACTACAATCAAGGAATGCCAAATATCACTCCAACTGAGTTGTTCTCTCATCTTGCTACTGTCAATTACGAGACAAAGCAAAGAGAAAATGTGTTTGCTGAAAAATCGCAAAACATTGCTCTTGTCGCTAAGCCATCATCTTCTGAAAACAAGAATGATAAAGAGCCTGTTGATGAAAATTCTCTTGTTGTTAGAAACATGAAGAAATTCATCGGTAAGGAAGTTGAAAGGCGAAAAGCAAAAGAGAAGCTGAAAAAACATCTTGGTAACAACTATCATAAATACAAGAATGAAGCTAGCTCGCTGAACAAGCAAGCTCAGCAAGCAAACTCCTCTGAAGAACCAGCAGTTGGCAATGATCTTTGATTTTATTGCAAAATTGTCCTTTGCTGAAAGCCAAATCTGCTAAAAAGAAGAAGAAGCTCAAAAGGGCTTTGATTGCTGAAGAAAAGAAGAAGCTTCAAGCAAAAATCGATGCTTTTTGCATTGATACAAGCTCTGAAAATAGTGAGGTAGAGAGCTCAGACACTGAAGAAGAAGAAGCCACTCTTGATGTAGAGATTGACAAGGAAGTTTGTGGAATAGCTATGGAAGCTTATCCAGATGTTTCAAACTACGAACTCTGCCTCATGGCCGGTCAGGTAAATTGTCCTACCTCTGACTCTGATTCAGAAAGTGAAGATGACATTGACCTTGATAGAATTCAAGGAGAAATCGAAAGATTTGAGAAAACTCTGAGCAAACAGCAAGAGAAACTACAAAATGCTGAACTTCTGACTAAGCAAACTACTGAAAAGTATGTCTTGCTGAGCGTTGAGTCAGAAAAAAAGGATGCTGAAATATTGCATCTCAAAAAGTTAATTGTTGAAGCTACAGAGAAGAATGCTCAAATGGTAATAGAATTGGAAGAGTATCAGTCCTCAATTCCTAAGTTACTTGCTGAAATACAAGAAATGAAAAAGATGAAAGTCAATTTCAAATCTTATGCTGACGCTAGTAACACGCCGACTAAACTAAACTCCTATCTGAGAGACCCATCTCAGAAAGAAGGTTTAGGTGCAACGTATGAAGGTGATGATGTAATAATCTTGAGTAAAGACAAATCACCAATCACCTTTGTTCGTGCATCTGATAGTGGTCAACCAGAACTCTATCAGATTGGTCAATCTAAGGTTGCTGAAATACGCAATCAAGTACCTACAACCTTAAAGCCCGCTGTTGCCACTCAAAGTAACAAGACTTTAAAAGGAAAACAGGTTGTTGGAAAGCAAACTGTTAAGAAAAAGGATGTTGTAAAGCATTCCGCCAAACAAGTTGCTGAAAAGCAATTTGTTAAGACTAAAGGCAAGATTAGTAAAAGTAATCAAAAGACTTTTGCTGACAAACCTGAATCAAGTAAGGTTGCTGAGACAAAAGCTCAGCACTCACCGAAAAGTGGACTTGGATTCAAAACCAAGCAAAGTCAACTCTTCCATGAGTATAAGCAAAGTCAGCAAAGATACTTCAAAGAGATGAACAAAACCAAGCCTAAGAGTTCTGACAAAAGTCAAAACGCTAGGACTAGAAGGAACCTTGCAAGAAAAGAACTTACTGAAAAGTATGTTCAGCAAAAGGGTCAACCAAGCAAGACACCACATCAGAAAGTGGACTTGATTAGCAATGATCAAAAGTCTTTCGGTTCTAAGCCCTCTAGTTCCTCAGCAAGTAGAAAACGAGTCAAAGTTGAAAAACTCAAGACTTGGGTTTCCACTGGATGTTTTCTTGAACATGTTAATGGACATCCAATATTGGATAATTAACTTGTTTGCTCTTGATTGTGCAGACTTAAGCCACGGAGACAAACAATGTAATTTAGCACTTTGACAGTGGTTGTGGAAAGCACATGACGGGCAACAAGAAAAACCTTATAAACTATAGATGGTGGTCTAAAGGTCCAATAATAAGGTTTGCTGGTTGAGGCTTTGGTTCTACTAAAGGTTATGGTGACTGATAAACGAGATTGTCAGACTCAATTAATCCAATAAATTTATTTTTAGCCAAAGGCAACTCAAAACTACAACGAAAACCACGGCACGCAGTGTAAAAGTAACATAACCCCGAGTGTCAATCTCTAAGGACTATAAGTAGCTTTAACTAATTTAACTTAAAATATAAAATCAGAAGACTATTTAGCAAAGGTTTTTCTTATTAATTATGATGGAAGTTAGTGATAGTATGATCGTTCTAAGCATCGGGTTCTAATTACACATGAAGTACTTGAAGATTGTATAGAAATCTATGATCATGAATTGTCCTAGTGTTTCTTTCAATTTAACACTAATCTACGAAGATAGATGGCTTAGATAGATCAAAGAAATAAAACAATAAATCAAGTCTTAAACGCGCGAAGCCACTCATGCATAATTAAGAACCCTAACTATGAATTCACATACTATCACCAACCTTAGATTTAGCTACTCATGTATAAATCGCAATCAACAAGCATAATCAAATCAAGAATCAATGAAAACATGTTGAATTGAATAAACAAAAGCAGTAAAATCGTGAGATACAAGTTACCAACGAAGATTGTCAATCTCTGGTGAATTGCTAACTCACAAGCAGGAATCGAGAATCAGAGATGTCGAATCTCTATGCTTAAGCTTCCAAATCAATAAGAAAAAGAGTTTTCTATGCTAATAATTCCCAGAACAAGCTCTGGAGAATTTTTCTCTCAAAATAAGGTAAAAAGGTCTGAAAAACGACTAAAATAGGCGAAACTATATATAGCTGACGAAACGTGGGGGGCGAACCGCCCCAGACGCCAGGCGATTCGCCTGGGAGGTCCAGGTCGGTGGCCTCCGAGATTTTGGCTTTGATTTCCTTTTTGGACTCGATTTTGCCTTCTAGTGACCTTTAAGCCTTGAAACTCGTCCCCTAGGCCTCAAAACTCGTCTGGAAACTTCTTGATACACCATGGATACCATAGTTGCCCATCAAAAGTACGTTTTTTACCTAAAAACCTGAAATATGCAAAGAAAAGGGAAACGTGACACTATTATAATAAAATGCATTAAAATATAAGCTAAGTTAACCGAGAGGATAGCCAAAATTGGTAAAAAAGACTCGAATGAAAGTGTAAAATACTCGTTCATGAAACTCCCCAAACCGAACCTTTGCTTGTCCTCAAGCAACTAAGCTAGACTCTAATGCAAAAAACCAATGCAACACATAAAGTGGAGTCTCATGCCAAATGAAATGAACTAATCTATTGAATCTATCAAAAACTTATGAACAATGACCATGCAAATCATAGCATGGATATATGTTGAAGAATGTCTCGATTGACTCATACACATTCACATATGCACTATGTTAAACAAGCTAGTCTCTCGTAACATTCTCTACCTGGACCTAGTCAGTGACGACGCAATGAAACATGTTAAAATACGAATGGTTGTCCCGTGCCTATGAAACTGAGGACTTACTACTGTTCACCAAGTCAAGACTTTCCCTCAAAGAGGTCGAACCAATACTGGCTCTCATCAAACGAAGTAGGGTTCCCTAAAAGATCACACTCCCCTATTCTACTCATCTCTCAAGCAAAGTCATCAACTAATCACCACTTCCTGAATGGCAGGACGAGGGTGGTCTAGAACAGATGACACTCAAATAAACAAAAGGAAAACTTTACAACTTGATTACGAACATTACAAGAATTGAAAAACGAGACAAACACTTTGCTAAAGTGCCTTTTGACTTTCTTTGGACCCTTCTATGCTTTTTTGGGGTATTTTCTTTTATTTTTTTGCTTTTCCACATTTCTGGAAATTTTCGATTTTTTTCTCTCTTTTATTTTTTATTTATTATTTTTTTTTTGTAGCCAGCAGTAGCACAATGAAAAATAACTTACAATGACACACAAACGACCTCCCCAAACCTATTCAAAAGAATAGGTTAGAGAACAAACTTTACGAAAAAGAAAAACAAACTCACAACACTCAAAATCGAAAAACAAGTCCAATGATAGCATAACCCCCTCCCCAAACCTATTCGAAAGAATAGGTTGCAAACAAAGGATCACACAATCTCACACTACCTCCTTCCTAGGCATTTATCAATCTCAAAGCAAGGTGAAGACTTGTTGCCTCTTAGGTACATAATTACTCGGGAAAACAACCATAAGACCCTAACATGCATCATCCTATTATAAAGACCTTCGTGAACCGCAGTAGAGAAAACACCAATAAGTGATGTCGAGACTACCAAGCTTAACTAAGTGCATATATAAATGTGACAAGCCAAACCTCAAACAAATTCATAGAGATGAAACGCATGGTAGAAGGTCATAACTAGTTAATCTACCCAATAAAAAAGTTCAAAAAATTTGGCAATAAACTCCACACAAAAACATGCAAAACTATACTAGGATGAATGTAGTGTATGCAACTATATACTAAGAAAGCGATAAACGTGCAAATGCAAATGCAAACAAAGGGTTTCACGAGTTTATCATAAGCAAAACAAGTATAGAGATAGCCAGCGATAACCCCCCTCCCCAAACCTGAACGTCGTCGCTCGTCCCGGACGTCGAAAGTGGATTTAAGGTGAGAGCTAACTTGTACCTGTAACATATATGACTCAAGGAAACTCGTGAGAAACCAAAACGGGCGATAAAAGAAGTAAAAAGATCAATAATTTAGCATAATAGGAGAAAATTGGGTTTCCGAATGAAAATCCGGACCTCCGGGTTTCTGGACACCCGGGGCGAACCGCCCCAGGTGGGGGAAAATTCGCCTGGGGCGTCCAGAACATCCCAGGCAGCCTGGACTTGCCAGGCGAATCGCCCCACGTGGGGGGCGGTTCGCCTGGCATCTCCAGACTCCTGGAGACGCCTTTTTCCTCCCAAAACGCAAAATTATCATCTTAAAACCTATTTTATCACCAAAAACATACGAAAGCATAAGAGAAAAAAAATAATGACATGCTCAAAATAAATATGCATGCAATGCAAAAAGCAATAAAACTCCGTGTTGCCTCCCGGATAGCGCCATTGTTTAAAGATTCTCTGACTTGACTTTTTCTTGCTCTTTAGTTCTTGCCCTTAAGGGTACTAGACTTCCCCTTCATTGATCTCTTCCTCATACCTAGTACCTGAGAATGAGAATGGACATACACAGCAAGACCAAAATAATTAATAGTATGAGAAGCATTAAAACGAAAACGAGGACTACGATCAGATATGGCTCGCAACACGTGTTGCTTGCCATCCACCTCAATGGTGCAAGTTCTTCGGTAGATGTCGATTACGGAGCGTATCTTGGTCAAGAAAGTTCGCCCCAAGAGAACAACATCACTCATCCCAGGTGCAGACGTCGGCATCACAATGAAATTGGTGTAAACAGAAGCTTCACCAATCTTAGCCAATACATTCTTCACAATGCCCTCCGGTCGTACAAAGGATCCATCCGCTAGTTGCACAATGGCCTTATGCTTCGCAAGCTCTCCTAGGCCACTCTTCTCATACACATTCATGTGGAGCACATTAGAGTAAGATCCCGTATCTAATGTAGCACGGACATCATTGAGACTACCAATCCCAACCTTAACATCAAAGCTATCAGGAATTGGTTCAGGAGCGTTAGGTTCTTCATTACTTACATCTAATTCCAGGCCTTTATCTACCACGGATACCATAGTTGCCATCAAAAGTACATTTTTTTACCTAAAAACCTGAAATATGCAAAGAAAAGAGAAACGTGACACTATTCTAATAAAATGCATTAAAATATAAGCTAAATTAACCCAGAGGATAGCTAAATTGGTGAAAAAGACTCGAATGAAAGTGTAAAATACACGTTCATCAAACTCCCCAAACCGAACCTAACTAAGCTAGACTCTAATGCAAAAAACCAATGCAACACATAAACTGGAGTCTCATGCCAAATGAAATGAACTAATCTATGGAATCTATCAAATACATATGAACAATTACCATACAAATCATAGCATGGATATTGGTTGAAGAATGTCTCGATTGACTCATACACATTCACATATGCACTATGTTAAACAAGCTAGTCTCTCGTAACATTCTCTACCTGGACCTAGTCAGTGACGACGCAATGAAACATGTTAAAATATGAATGGTTGTCCCTGATGAACCGGAATTTGTCAGATTCTAATTAATCAAATAAATTTGTATTTAGCCAAAGGCAATTCACAACTACAACGAAAACCGTAGTGTAGTAGTAACATAACCTCGGGTGTCGATCTCTAAGAACTATAACTAGTTTTATCTAATCTAACTTAAAATATAAAATCAACATACGACTTAGCACAGGTTTTTTTTATCAAGATAATGAAAGTTAGTGTTAGTATGATCATTCAAAGCATAGTGGGTTGATAATCATGCATGAAGTACCCGATCGTTTTGCATAGAGATCTTTGATCATGAGTTGTCCAATGTGTTCCGTTATTATTCAACACTACGAAGATGGAGGGCTTAGATAAATCAAACAAATAAAGCAATAACTCAAAGTCTGATTCGCTTTACCGCCATCAGCATAATTACTAACCCTTCGCTAAGAAATTACATACTATCACCAACGATAAATTTAGCTACTCATAGATGTCATGCAATTAACAGAAATTATAGCAAGATTGAATGAAAACATGTTGAAAGATAAATAAATATAAAGTAGAAAAATCTGAGATACAATGTTACCGAAGGTTGTCAATCTCCGAAGAATCACGATCTCACAAGCTCCAAATCGATAAGAAAAAGTATCTCCTATGCTAAGAATTCCCAGAACAGGCTCTGGAGAATTCTTCCCTAAAATTAATGAGAAAGGTATGAAAAAAGGTCTGAGAAAGTATGAAAAACGGAGAAAACTGAGCAACTATATATAGGGGTTCGGAACGTGTTGGGCGAGTCGCCCCACACACCGGGCAAATCGCTTGGTGTGGGGCGAACTGCCCCACGTCCCGGACGAATCGCTCAGGAGGTGCAGTCGGCGGCCGACGCATTTTCAACGCGTTTTTGGATTTCTTTTCCTTTTCGGACTCGGTTTTTACCTTCTAGTGACCTTTTAGCCTTCAGACTCGACCCCTAGACTTCAAATCCTATCCGGAATCTTCTAGATACTCCAAAATGTCCCCGGAACACCAATTCTTCGTTCTCTTCCATATAATTGCCCGGAAAACCACGTTTTTCACCTAAAACCTGTAAAATGCAAACTAAAGCGAAACGTGACACTATTCTAATAAAATGCACTAAAATAAAGCTAAATTAACATAGAGGATAGCTAAATTGGTGAAAAAAGACTCGAATGAAAGTGTAAAATACGCGTTCATCAAACTCTCCAAACCGAACCTTTGCTTGTCCTCAAGCAACTAAGCTAGACTCTAATGCAAAAAACAATTCAACACAAAAAATGGACTCTCATGCCAAATGAAATGAACTAATCTGAATCTATCAAAAAACTTATGAACAAAAACCATACAAATCATAACATGGATATTGGTTGAAGAATGTCTCGATTGACTCATTCACATTCACATAAGCACTTATGTCAAACAAGATAGTCTCTCGTAACATTCTCTACCTGGACCTAGTCAGTGACGACGTAATGAAACATGTTAAAATACGAATGATTGTCCCGTGCCTGTGAAACTGAGGACTTACTGCTGTTCACCAAGTTAAGACTTTTCCTCAAAGAGGTCGAACCAATACTGGGTCTCATCAAACGAAGGAGGGTTCCCTAAAAAAGATAACACTCCCCTATTCTACCCATCTCTCAAGCAAAGCCTTACGCTATTCACCACTTCCTGAATGGCAGGACGACGGTGGTCTAGAACAGATGACACTCAAACAAAAAGACAAAAAATTACAACACGATTACGAACATTACAAAAATGGAAAAATGAGACAAACACTTTGCTAATTTCCTTTTGGCTTCTTTTTTTTTTGGACCCTTCCATGCTTTTTTGGGGTCTTTCGTTTTTTTCTTTTCCAGTTTTTTTTCTTTTTTTCTGGAATGTTTCTTTTTCTCTTTTTTTTTTTTTTGAGCTAGAAGTAGCACAACGAAAAAGAAATAATGACACACAACCGACCTCCCCAAACCTATTCAAATGAATAGGTTGGAGTACAAACTTTACAAATAAAAGAAAAAGGAAAATAAACTCACAACACTCACTAAAAATCGAAAAAGAAAAAAACAAGTCCAATGATAGCGTAACCCCCTCCCCAAACCTATTCGAAAGAATAGGTTGCAAACAAAGGATCACACAATCTCACACTACCTCCTTCCTAGGCATTTATCAATCTCAAAGCAAGGTGAAGACTTGTTGCCTCTTAGGTACATAATTACTCGGGAAAACAACCATAAGACCCTAACATGCATCATCCTATTATAAAGACCTTCGTGAACCGCAGTAGAGAAAACACCACTAAGTGATGTCAAGACTACCAAGCTTAACTAAGTGCAATACATAAATGTGACAAGCCAAGCGAGAAAAACCTCAAACAAATTCATAGAGATGAAGCATATGATTAATGTCATAATTAGTTAATCTACCCAATAAAAAAGTTCAAAAAATTTGGCAATAAAATCCACATAAAACATGCAAGACTATCCTAGGATGAATGTAGTGTATGCGACTAAATACTAAGAAAGCGGTAAACGTGCAAATGCAAACAAAAGATTTCACGAGTTTTTCATAAGCAAGACAAGTATAGAGATAGCCAGCGATAACCCCCCCCCCCAAACCTGAACGTCGTCGCTCGTCCCGAACGTCGAAAGTGGATTTAAGGTGAGAGCTAATACTTGTATAAGTGACCTATATTACTCAATCAAACTTGTGAGAAAACAAAACGGGTGATAAACGAGGTAAAAAGATCGATAATTTAGCATAATAGGAGAAAATCGGGTTTCCTCCTAAAATGCTAAATTATCATCTAGAGACCTATTTTATCACCAAAAATATACGAAAATAAAAAAAACAACACAATGATATGCTCAAAACAACAAAAGACACTAACCTTCAGTAGAGGTCGTAAGGGTAAGCTCAAGATGATCAACCTCCCTTTGATCACTAGATATCTCGAAGTATGGCTTCACTGGTTGACCATTCACCTTGAAAGTATTGTCTGTCTTTGGATCAAAGAGTTCTATAGCTCCATGGGGAGCAACTTTGATAATTTCGTATGGTCCATCCCAACGAGTACGGAGCTTTCCAGGAAATAGTCCAAGGCGAGAATTAAATACCAAAGCTTTTTGCCCAGAAATCAGTTCCTTACGTACTATACCACGATCATGATACTTCTTAGTACGTTCCTTGTAGATCTTGGAATTTTCATAAGCACCTAGGCGTAATTCATCAAGCTCATCTAGTTGCAACAATCGTTCTTCGCCAGCTTTTCCCATATCAAGATTGAGTGCTTTAATTGCCCAATATGCCTTGTGTTCCAGTTCTACGGGAAGATGGCATGCTTTCCCATACACGAGTCTGTACAGAGTGGTTCCAATCACCGTCTTGTAGCTAGTCCTGTATGCCCAAAGTGCAGCATTCAATTTTCCTGCCCAATCTTTCCTACTAGGCTTCACTACTCGCTCCAGGATCTTCTTAATTTGACGGTTGCTAACTTCAACTTGGCCCGATGTCTGTGGATGATATGGCGTAGCAACACTATGGTGGACACCGTATCTCTTAAGAAGAGAGGCAAAGGTCCTATTGACGAAGTGTGAACCTCCATCACTTATGATAGTCCTAGGGCACCCAAACCTAGAGAATATTACTTCATAACAACCGCTCCGTCATTCGTTTTTGTGGGAATTTCCTCCACCCATTTAGTCACATAATCCACCGCAACAAGAATGTATCCATAACCTCCACTTGATGGAAATGGTCCCATGAAATCAATGCCCCACACGTCGAAAGGTTCGACCACTAGATTCCCTTGAAGGAGCATTTCGTATTTCTTGCTAATATTACCATCTCGTTGACATGGGTCGCAATTCTTCACAAAAATTCGAGCATCTCGGTGTATTGTTGGCCAATAAAATCCTGCTTGCAGTACTTTGCGAGTTGTTTTCAAGCCACTATAGTGTCCTCCACAATGAAGCTCATGGCAATGACTCAACACACTTTGTTGCTCTTCTTGTGGCACGCATCTCCTCAGAATTCCATCAGCTCCTTCTTTGAAAAGATACGGATCATCCCATATGAAAGACCTGCAATGCTTGGCAAGAGCTCTCTTGTCGGAGGCTGAAAAGTTAGTGCGGCAAACACTCATAGCCAAATAGTTCACAATATCAGCATACCATGGCTCTTCATTAGCCTTCATTAAGTGCTCATCAGGGAGATCCTCATTAATAGGTATCGAATCAACAGGTATATTTGGTATTCTAGACAAATGATCAGCTACTAAGTTCTCCCTACCAGCTCTATCCACTATGGTCAAATCAAAATCTTGTAGCAAAAGGACCCAACGGATTAATCTAGGCTTAGAATCTTGCTTAGCTATTAAATGTCTCAAAGCAGCATGATCAGTATGGACATTCACAGGATGACCAATTAAATAAGACCTAAACTTTTGTAAAGCAAAAACAATAGCTAAAAATTCCTTTTCAGTAGTTGTGTAGTTAACTTGCGCGGAGTCTAGAGTCTTACTAACATAATAAATCACACGATACTGCTTATCAACTTTTTGGCATAAAACAACACCCATAGCAAAATTCGAAGCATCACACATAATCTCAAAAGGAAGATTCCAGTCAGGTGGCACAACAATGGGAGCAGAAACAAGTTTTTCTTTAAGGGTATTAAAAGCAACTAAGCACTCATTAGAAAAATGGAAAACCACATCTTTTGCAAGCAAGCTACTTAGCAATTTTCGAAAAATCCTTAATAAACCTCCTATGAAACCCTACATGACCAAGAAAAGACTGCAATTCTTTCACACAAGTAGGTGGGGGAAGTTTTTCAATGATTTCGATCTTAGCCTTGTCTACCTCAATACCTCTTTCAGAAACTACATGTCCTAGAACAATGCCTTCCCTAACCATGTAATGACTTTTCTCCCAGCTTAAGGTCAAATTGCATTCAATGAACCTTTTCAAAACAAGATCTAATCTTTGCAAGTATTCATCAAACGAATCACCAAAAAGGAAAAAAATCATCCATGAAAACTTCAAAAAACTTAGTTACCATATCATAGAAAACAGAAAGCATGCACCTTTGCAAAGTGGCTGGAGCGTTGCATAGCCCAAACGGCATCCTCCTATAGGCAAATATTCCGAATGGGCAAGTGAATGTCGTCTTCTCCTGATCCTCCGGTGCAATTGGAATCTGGTAGAAACCTGATAAACCATCAAGAAAACAATAGAATTTCCGCCCCGCAAGGCGGTTTAGCATGTCATCTATAAATGGCAAAGGGAAGTGGTCTTTCTTAGTGGCGACATTTAATCTTCTATAGTCAATGCACATCCGCCATCCAGTGGTCTTCCTAACTGGTACTAACTCTCCCTTGTCATTCTCTTCTACCGTGACCCCTGATTTCTTAGGAACTACATGAACCGGGCTCACCCATCGACTATCAGGAATGGGGTAAATCATATCGGCATCTAGCAACTTGATTACTTCTTTCTTTACCACCTCTTGCATGGCCGGATTTATCCTACGCTGAGGTTTCCTAACGGGTTTGGCATCTTGTTCTAGAGTGATGTTGTGCACACACCGAGTAGGGCTAATTCCCTTGATATCACTAATCCCCCATTCTATAGCTGCGGAATTTTCATTCAAAATTTCAATTAGCCTACTTTCTTCATCGTTGGAGAGATGTGAGGAGACTATCACATGCTTCTTCTGATTTTCTCCTAAGTAGACATACTTGAGGTGCGCAGGAAGTGGCTTTAATTCTAAGCTAGGCTATTCAGGGAATTTAATTTCTTCCTCTTCTTCATCTAAAGGTTCAAGCACCTCCTCTCCTGCGGGAATTTCTGGGGTGCTATCCATTATTTCAACTAGTTCCCTTGCTTCTTCGGTCATGTAGCATGTCTCAGCCCGCATGGTTAGTGCCTCCTCAAGAGGTTCACGATTATCGTAGCAATGATGAAATGCGGAAATCACAGAATCATAGCAATCGACAAAATTTAATTCTTCCATGACTTCCTTATCTCCGATGCTACATCCTACCAATTCAACCTTCTCACCCATTACCTCCATGGTTATTTTCTTGCCTTTGAGTTCAAGGCATGTGTTGGTAGTTGCCATGAATGGTCTCCCAAGTGGTACCACGTGTTCGCGAATATGGCTCTTTCCCTCTTCTGCAGACTTCATTACCACAAAATCAGCTGGAATTATCAATTTGTCCACTTTCACCAGGATATCCTCTATTATCCCGACCGGCCTCTTCACACTTTGGTCCGCCATTTGGACAACCATATCAGTTGGTGTCAATTCACCGAGATCCAGGGCCTTGTATACTGAATAGGGCATTAAGTTAATGCTAGCCCCCAAGTCAAGCATTGCCTTCGTGGTTCGACCATTCCCCAAAGAGATGTTGATGATGAAACTTCCAGGATCTTTCTTCTTCAAAGGTACCCCGTCAATCGAATTTACTGTCTCAACCCCATTAACTTCCTTTCCTGAAGTAATCCTTTTGTTCTTCATCTCACGAAAGAATTTCGTATATGCTGGAATGTTTTGGATTAACTCCAAGAGAGGCACATTGACTTCAACTTTTGAGAGGCGTTGAAATAGAGGTGACTCCTGAATATCCTTCTTGGCTGGCTTAATCCGGCTTGGGAAAGGTACATGTGGTTTCGGTGGCACATATGGATTAGAAGATTTGTGAAGTACCACTGGTGTATGAGTTCCCCTTTCGACTTCATCATCAACCATGTCTTCTTCAGATGGTCTTGGTTCATCATCCTTCTCTTGAGGCTCTTTGGAACTTTCACTAACCTCTTGTTCTGTGCTTGGTCCTCCATTGTTGGTACCAGAAGATTCAACACGTTTAGGACGCACGAAGTTAGGAATTTTGGTCATCTTTCCTCCACGGAGTAGTAGATTCACTTCTTCGTACCCAGGTTCCTCAGTAGTAACAGTTGGAAGTGGCTTGGGATCGATGAAATCAGCTTCAGGTGTCAAAACGGGGAAACTGGGGTCGTCCAGTTCCCTGGAGCTGGGAGGCGATTCGCCCCCCACACTGGGCGGTTCGCCCCCCACTTCCAGGGGGGGCGTCTTTGTCTAAACTTTCCTCTCCCTCAAGTTGATGAACCTCCTCTGCCTTTTCACACTTCAACAAGCTAAATTCCTCTATTAGTTGCTTAGTTACTTCGACTTCTTCAAAAGCCTTTTCGATGCGAAGATTGTTTTCAGCTTCCCCTGCGTGTGCTATCTCAAAAACATTCTCAATGGCCTTAATCACTGCGTAAAACGCAAGTTCATCCTCCTCACTGATATCTTTGTCTTCAGAATCTCCTTCGTATAAGCCTTCAGTTTCACCCCGATTTGAATTCCCGTGGGTGACTTGACTCGACATTAGCCTATCAGACTGTGCAGATCCACTGGCGTACTTTTGAAAGACCTTCTCTGCCTCTTCAACTGTACATTCTTCTAATCCTCCACACATCCCATCCACTTGAAGCCTAACATCATCACGTAGACCACCAACAAAATACCAAATCAGTTCTCCGTCGTCGAAACGGTGATGGGGGCACTCACGTTTATACAGCTCAAAACGTTCGTAGGTATCACAGAACCGCTCATACTCTCCTTGCTTGAAGTGTTCGATCTGACTCCGCAAGGCAATCGTCTCATGGTAAGGCATGAAACGCGCCAAGAACTCCTCTACTACTTGGTCCCAGGTTCTCAGTGATCCTGGTGCTAACCTTGCTATCCAAATCCTCGGTTCATATCCCAGAGCAAAAGAAAATAATTTCCTGCATAACTGGTCCTCGGTGAACCCCTTTGCTGGAACTTTTGCTATTTCTTCCTCATAGGATCTGATGAAGCTTAACGGATTCATCCCCACTCCATCTTCGAACCTCGGTATCCTTCGCACTACAGAATTCGTTACCTCATACCCCGATAACTCTTCTTCCAAGTATATAGCTGACCCTTTCTTGACTTGCGAGAACGTAGGTGTCAAGCGAGCCTTTAAGGTCGTCATACCTGGAAATATGGAACAGGAGTAACTCAAAACTAAAAATTAGTTTCGTTAGAAATCTCGAAGATCAAAAAAATTTCAGGAAATCACTATAAAATCGAAAAAGACTAATACTACTAAAATTAGGAATTGAATGCTGATATAAATAAGCTAAACAGAAAAAAGGAGTATACTCCCCGGCAACGGCGCCAATTTGATGAACCGGAATTTGTCAGATTCTAATTAATCAAATAAATTTGTATTTAGCCAAAGGCAATTCACAACTACAACGAAAACCGTAGTGTAGCATTAAAATAACCTCGAGTGTCGATCTCTAAGGACTATAACTAGCTTTATTTAATCTAACTTAAAATATAAAATCAACAGACGACTTAGCACAGGTTTTTCTTATCAAGATAATGGAAGTTAGTGACAGTACGATCATTCAAGGCATAGTGGGTTAATAATCATGCATGAAGTACCCGATCGGTTTGCATAGAGATCTTTGATCATGAGTTGTCCAATGTGTTCCGTTATTATTCAACACTACGAAGATAGAGGGCTTAGATAGATCAAAGAAATAAAGCAATAACTCAAAGTCTGATTCGCTTTACCGCCATCAGCATAATTACTAACCCTTAGCTAAGAAATCACATACTATCGCCAACGATAAATTTAGCTACTCATAAATGTCATGCAATCAACAAAAATCATAGCAAGATTGAATGAAAACATGTTTAAAGATAAATAAATTTAAAGTAGAAAAATCTAAGATACAATGTTACCGAAGGTTGTCAATCTCCGAAGAATCGCAATCTCACAAGCTCCAAATCGATAAGAAAAAGTATCTCCTATGCTAAGAATTCCCAGAACAGGCTCTAGAGAATTCTTCCCTAAAACTAATGAGAAAGGTATGAGAAAAGGTCTGAGAAAGTATGAAAAACGGAGAAAACTGAGCAACTATATATAGGGGTTCGGAACGTGTAGGACGAGTCGCCCCACACACCGAGCGAATCGTCTGGTGTGGGGCGAACCGTCCCACGTCCCGGGCGAATCGCCCGGGAGGTGCAGTCGGCGGCCGACGCGTTTTTCGATTTCTTTTCCTTTTCGGACTCAGTTTTTGCCTTCTAGTGACCTTTTAGCCTTCAGACTCGACCCCTAGACTTCAAATCCTATCCGGAATCTTCTAGATACTCCAAAAATATCCCCGGAACACAAATTCTTCGTTCTCTTCCATATAATTGCCCGAAAAAACACGTTTTTCACCTAAAACCTGTAAAATGCAAACTAAAGGAAAACGTGACACTATTCTAATAAAATGCACTAAAATAAAGCTAAATTAACATAGAGGGTAGCTAAATTGGTGAAAAAAGACTCGCGATTTTAGTTTGGAGATTGACAACCTTCGGTAACATTGTATCTCAGATTTTTCTATACTAGGATAGATCAAAGAAATAAAATTTGTATTTAGCCAAAGGCAATTCACAACTACAACGAAAACCGTAGTGTAACAGACCTTAGTGTTAATTTATTAATAACGGAACACATTGGACAATTCATGTTTGCCTAGGAAGGAGGCAATTCACAAATGCCTAGGAAGGAGGTAGTGTGAGATTGTGTGATCCTTTGTTTGCAACCTATTCTTTCGAATAGGTTTGGGGAGGGGGTTACGCTATCATTAGACTTGTTTTTCAATTTTTAGTGTGTGTTGTGAGTTTATTATCCTTTTTCGTAAAGTTTGTACTCCAACCTATTCTTTCGAATAGGTTTGGGGAGGTCGTTGTGTGTCAGAGTTTCTTTTTCGTTGTGTGTCCCCGGCAACGGCGCCAATTTGATGAACCGGAATTTGTCAGATTCTAATTAATCAAATAAATTTTTATTTAGCCAAAGGCAATTCACAACTTCAACGAAAACCGTAGTGTAGCAGTAAAATAACATCGAGTGTCGATCTCTAAGGACTATAACTAGCTTTATCTAATCTAACATAAAATATAAAATCAACAGACGACTTAGCACAGGTTTTTCTTATCAAGATAATGGAAGTTAGTGACAGTATGATCATTCAAGGCATAGTGGGTTAATAATCATGCATGAAGTACCCGATTGTTTTGCATAGAGATCTTTGATCATGAGTTGTCCAATGTATTCCGTTATTATTCAACACTACGAAGATAGAGGGCTTAGATAGATCAAAGAAATAAAGCAATAACTCAAAGTCTGATTCGCTTTACCGCCATCAGCATAATTACTAACCCTTAGCTAAGAAATCACATACTATCGCCAACGATAAATTTAGCTACTCATAAATGTCATGCAATAAACAGAAATCATAGCAAGATTGAATGAAAACATGTTTAAAGATAAATAAATATAAAGTAGAAAAATCTAAGATACAATGTTACCGAAGGTTGTCAATCTCCGAAGAATCGCGATCTCACAAGCTCCAAATCGATAAGAAAATGTATCTCCTATGCTAAGAATTCCCAGAACAGACTCTAGAGAATTCTTCCCTAAAACTAATGAGAAAGGTATGAAAAAAGGTCTGAGAAAGTATGAAAAACGGAGAAAACTGAGCAACTATATATAGGGGTTCGGAACATGTAGGACGAGTCGCCCCACACACCGAGCGAATCGCCTGGTGTGGGGCGAACCATCCCACGTCCCGGGCGAATCACCTGGGAGGTGCAGTCGGCGGCCGACGCGTTTTTCGATTTCTTTTCCTTTTCGGACTCAGTTTTTGCCTTCTAGTGACCTTTTAGCCTTCAGACTCGACCCCTAGACTTCAAATCCTATCCGGAATCTTCTAGATACTCCAAAAATATCCCCGGAACACCAATTCTTCGTTCTCTTCCATATAATTGCCCGAAAAACCACGTTTTTCACCTAAAACCTGTAAAATGCAAACTAAAGGAAAACGTGCTATTCTAATAAAATGCACTAAAATAAAGCTAAATTAACATAGAGGGTAGCTAAATTGGTGAAAAAAGACTCGCGATTTTACTTTGGAGATTGACAACCTTCGGTAACATTGTATCTCAGATTCTTCTATACTAGGATAGATCAAAGAAATAAAATTTGTATTTAGCCAAAGGCAATTCACAACTACAACAAAAACCGTAGTGTAACAGACCTTAGTGTTAATTTATTAATAACGGAACACATTGGACAATTCATGTTTGCCTAGGAAGGAGGCAATTCACAAATGCCTAGGAAGGAGGTAGTGTGAGATTGTGTGATCCTTTGTTTGCAACCTATTCTTTCGAATAGGTTTGGGGAGGGGGTTACGCTATCATTAGACTTGTTTTTCAATTTTTAGTGTGTGTTGTGAGTTTATTATCCTTTTTCGTAAAGTTTGTACTCCAACCTATTCTTTCGAATAGGTTTGGGGAGGTCGTTGTGTGTCAGAGTTTCTTTTTCGTTGTGTGTCCCCGGCAACGGCGCCAATTTGATGAACCGGAATTTGTTAGATTCTAATTAATCAAATAAATTTGTATTTAGCCAAAGGCAACTCTCAACTACAACGAAAACCGTAGTGTAGCAGTAAAATAACCTCGAGTGTCGATCTCTAAGGACTATAACTAGCTTTATCTAATCTAACATAAAATATAAAATCAACAGACGACTTAGCACGGGTTTTTCTTATCAAGATAATGGAAGTTAGTGACAGTATGATCATTCAAGGCATAGTGGGTTAATAATCATGCATGAAGTACCCGATCGTTTTGCATAGAGATCTTTGATCATGAGTTGTCCAATGTGTTCCGTTATTATTCAACACTACGAAGATAGAGGGCTTAGATAGATCAAAGAAATAAAGCAATAACTCAAAGTCTGATTCGCTTTACCGCCATCGGCATAATTACTAACCCTTAGTTAGGTGTAAAAGAGGACATTGTAAAAGAGGAACGTTTGTAAAAGAGGAACGTTTGCTGCTGACTTAGTTAGGTGTTAGATAAGTTTTTTCATTTGTGGATGACGTACTTTAATTTCTGTGTAGAAATTAATCTATTGACACTTTAGCGTATGATGTATTTTATTTTCTGAAAAGAAAATATCTTATTGATGCTTAGCTTTGATTTTCTGAAAAGAAAATGACCTATTGAAGTATTTGCTGAAGATGTATTTTGTTTATTATAAACAAATTATTGAAGCAAATAAGAAACCGGTCAGAATCTTGAAGACTTTTGAAGATCTGAAGACTTGAAGACTTGAAGACTTGAAGATTGCTAAAGACTGGTAAGGCACGTGTTGTTCAGAAAGTGAAATTTTCAGCAACAGCATTGCATAAGTGAAAATCTGAAAGACAGAGTAGGTTGTGCTTGCTGAAACTGAGAATAAACACTTGCTGATGAACATATGTGACCTCTTGCTGAATGTACGTGATTTTGCGCTCCATTGTTACTGTTTGAATTCTATTCAAATGTGCATTTAATGCAAAGCTTACACACAAAGGACTTGAAGACTAGAAGACAAACAAAGGTTGCTGCTGAAAGTACAAAAGCAAGATAGTGACATGTTAAGGAACAAAAGCCTTAGGATTTGAAATTCAAACGGCTCCTTACTTGCACTATAAATAGAGGTCATCCGGCAAAGAGTTGAAGTGTGTCA
Source organism: Plantago ovata (assembly GCA_028274465.1). Taxonomy (NCBI): domain Eukaryota; kingdom Viridiplantae; phylum Streptophyta; class Magnoliopsida; order Lamiales; family Plantaginaceae; genus Plantago; species Plantago ovata. Next base: position 84,279,243 of record CM051455.1, on the reverse strand, counting down.
ACAACGTGATCAAACTCTCACTTGTGCTTAAAACTCACAAACCTTCAAACTCTCTTACTGCCATTGATCCGTTCCAAGACTTAAAGCTTGAAAAAGCTACTTGTGAAGAAGTAGAACAAACTCGGCTAAGAAATTAGTTAAGTGTTCTTTCTTTCGAACAAAAACAAGTCTTGACACCAGAAACAATCAAACTTGTTTACTGCAAAGTATTCCAAGTTGTGTTTCTTAGATTACTTGTTGTAACTGAATAAGTTATAATTAAGTTATCTCACCCCAAAACTCTCTAACTGAAAATACACCCTTTCAGGCGTGATATTCAGGGGGAACTTAATCAAGCATAGTTTTGCTGATTATAAGTACCAAGTTTGGTGGAGAACAAGGTTGAGTTCTCTAGTTTAGGTTGGAGACGAAGCAAGTGTGCTTTGGTTTCTGTTGAATCGCTTTAGATAGGAGATTGTAAGGAACCTCAATCATATCTTAGTGGATTCAGTCCTAGAAAGGACAAAGTGGATTAGTTGGGAGATTACGCCACTCTCAGATACCACTCTAAAAGCGTTTGTGTGATTTACTTACTACATTTAGCTTTCAGCAAATTATATCTGTTTGTACACAGTCACTCACATCACTTGCTGAAACACCTTACTTGCTGAAAAAGCACTTATTTTTCAAAGACTTCCGCTCTCTGATTTTAAGTATCAGCAAACCGAGTTACTGGAAAGTAACTTACGATTGCTGAGAAACTTAAGTATCAGCAACCTCATTACTGAAAAGTAATAAGTACTTGCTGAGAAAGTTTTTAAACGACGAAAGTTTGAAAAGACTATTCACCCCCCCCCCTCTAGTCTTTTCTTGTTGTTTAAAGGGACCAACACAATGTTACCGAAGGTTGTCAATCTCCGAAGAATCGCGATCTCACAAGCTCCAAATCGATAAGAAAAAGTATCTCCTATGCTAAGAATTCCCAAAACAGGCTCTAGAGAATTCTTCCCTAAAACTAATGAGAAAGGTATGAAAAAAGGTCTGAGAAAGTATGAAAAACGGAGAAAACTGAGCAACTATATATAGGGGTTCGGAACGTGTAGGACGAGTCGCCCCACACACCGAGCGAATCTCCTGGTGTGGGGCGAACCGTCCCACGTCCCGGGCGAATCGCCCGGGAGGTGCAGTCGGCGGCCGACGCGTTTTTCGATTTCTTTTCCTTTTCGGACTCAGTTTTTGCCTTCTAGTGACCTTTTAGCCTTCAGACTCGACCCCTAGACTTCAAATCCTATCCGGAATCTTCTAGATACTCCAAAAATATCCCCGGAACACCAATTCTTCGTTCTCTTCCATATAATTGCCCGAAAAAATACGTTTTTCACCTAAAACCTATAAAATGCAAACTAAAGGAAAACGTGACACTATTCTAATAAAATGCACTAAAATAAAGCTAAATTAACATAGAGGGTAGCTAAATTGGTGAAAAAAGACTCGCGATTTTAGTTTGGAGATTGACAACCTTCGGTAACATTGTATCTCAGATTTTTCTATACTAGGATAGATCAAAGAAATAAAATTTGTATTTAGCCAAAGGCAATTCACAACTACAACGAAAACCGTAGTGTAACAGACCTTAGTGTTAATTTATTAATAACGGAACACATTGGACAATTCATGTTTGCCTAGGAAGGAGGCAATTCACAAATGCCTAGGAAGGAGGTAGTGTGAGATTGTGTGATCCTTTGTTTGCAACCTATTCTTTCGAATAGGTTTGGGGAGGGGGTTACGCTATCATTAGACTTGTTTTTCAATTTTTAGTGTGTGTTGTGAGTTTATTATCCTTTTTCGTAAAGTTTGTACTCCAACCTATTCTTTCGAATAGGTTTGGGGAGGTCGTTGTGTGTCAGCGTTTCTTTTTCGTTGTGTGTCCCCGGCAACGGCGCCAATTTGATGAACCGGAATTTGTCAGATTCTAATTAATCAAATAAATTTGTATTTAGCCAAAGGCAATTCACAACTACAACGAAAACCGTAGTGTAGCAGTAAAATAACCTCGAGTGTCGATCTCTAAGGACTATAACTAGCTTTATCTAATCTAACATAAAACATAAAATCAACAGACGACTTAGCACAGGTTTTTCTTATCAAGATAATGGAAGTTAGTGACAATATGATCATTCAAGGCATAGTGGGTTAATAATCATGCATGAAGTACCCGATCGTTTTGCATAGAGATCTTTGATCATGAGTTGTCCAATGTGTTCCGTTATTATTCAACACTACGAAGATAGAGGGCTTAGATAGATCAAAGAAATAAAGCAATAACTCAAAGTTTGATTCGCTTTACCGCCATCAGCATAATTACTAACCCTTAGCTAAGAAATCACATACTATCGCCAACGATAAATTTAGCTACTCATAAATGTCATGCAATCAACAGAAATCATAGCAAGATTGAATGAAAATATGTTTAAAGATAAATAAATATAAAGTAGAAAAATCTAAGATACAATGTTACCGAAGGTTGTCAATCTCCGAAGAATCGCGATCTCTCAAGCTCCAAATCGATAAGAAAAAGTATCTCCTATGCTAAGAATTCCCAGAACAGACTCTGGAGAATTCCTACCTAAAACTAATGAGAAAGGTACGAAAAAAGGTCTGAGAAAGTATGAAAAACGGAGAAAACTGAGCATCTATATATATAGGGGTTCGGAACGTGTATTTTACACTTTCATTCGAGTCTTTTTTCACCAATTTAGCTATCCTCTATGTTAATTTAGCTTTACTTTAGTGCATTTTATTATAATCGTGTCACGTTTCCCTTTGGTTTGCATTATACAGGTTTTGGGTGCGTGGTTTACCGAGCAATTATATTGAAGAGAATGAAGAATTGGTGTTACGGGGACATATTTGGAGTATCTAGAAGATTCCGGATAGGATTTGAAGTCTAGGGGTCGAGTCTGAAGGCTAAAAGGTCACTAGAAGGCAAAAACCGAGTCCGGAAAGGAAAAGAAATCCAAAAACGCGTCGAAAACGCGTCGGCCGCCGACTGACACTCCCGGGCGATTCGCCCGGGACGTTGGGCGGTTCGCCCTACACCAGGCGATTCGCCCGGTGTGTGGGCCGATTCGCCCCACACGTTCCGAACCCCTATATACAGTTGCTCAGTTTTCTCCGTTTTTCATACTTTCTCAGACCTTTTTTCATACCTTTCTCATTAGTTTTAGGGAAGAATTCTCCAGAGCCTGTTCTGGGGATTCTTAGCATAGGTGACACTTTTTCTTATCGATTTGGAGCTTGTGAGATCGCGATTCTTCGGAGATTGACAACCTTCGGTAACATTGTATCTCATAATTTTTCTACTTTATATTTATTTATCTTTCAACATGTTTTCATTCAATCTTGCTATGATTTTTGTTGATTGCATGACATCTATGAGTAGCTAAATTGATCGTTGGTGATAGTATGTGATTTCTGGTTAGTAATTATGTTGGCGGTAAAGCGAATCAGACTTTGAGTTATTGCTTTATTTCTTTGATCTATCTAAGCCCTCTATCTTCGTAGTGTTGAATAATAACGGAACACATTGGACAATTCATGATGAAAGATCTCTATGCAAAACGATCGGGTACTTCATGCATGATTATTAACCCACTATGCTTTGAATGATCATACTATCACTAACTTCCATTATCTTGATAAGAAAAATATGTGCTAAGTCGTCTGTTGATTTTATAGTTTAAGTTAGATTAGATAAAGCTAGTTATAGTCCTTAGAGATCGACACTCGAGGTTATTTTACTGCTACACTACGGTTTTCGTTGTAGTTGTGAATTGCCTTTGGCTAAATACAAATTTATTTGATTAATTAGAATCTGACAAATTCCGGTTCATCAAATTGGCGCCGTTGCCGGGGACTATACTCCTTTTTTCTGTTTAGCTTATTTATATTTTCAGCATTCAATTCCCTACAGAAGAACAAGGTCTGGGGGTTTGCTCTCAGAAAATTTCACTTTCTTACCCTATTTCTTTCCCCCTATCTTTTTCAGTAAATTCATCTAATCTGATCTTGGTTACCTTGCGTGCTTGTGCTCTCGAAGTTCTTGATTACATTGTATTTGTTTGCACTCTTTGTGTTTTTCTTTGCAAATTTCTGTTTTTTTTTTTGTGGATTCTGCTCCTTGGTTTCTTGTTTCCTCGTGTGCAGAAACTAGTCATATGAAAGGATGAGTCAACCTCCGTTGCCCCGATATGTGATGCCTCGAGGGTCTTGCATAACATTGGATGACGATTGCAGGAATTTTGACTTTGATCCTTCGTACTACTCCATTCTCTCCACGTTTTCAATGGGTGATGATCCAAGAGGGTTTTTAGACACGTACGAGGAAGGAGTGTTGCGGATACCTTGTGAGAATGAGGAGGGGGTTATTTTATCACATGAGCAACTTTGTATGAGAGGATTTATGGGAGTCTTGAAAGGCTCGAAGATGGCTCAGAATTCCGCCGGAAAAATCGTTGCGCATTTGGGGTGAAGTAACCAGCAAGTTTCTGGAACATTGGGATAGGGACTCACCTTCCGGGTCAAGGGCATGGACGTCTCGCTTTAGTAGTCAGCCATCAGAAATCGACATTGCCGATGAAGAGGAATGCGGAGAAGAATCCATTAATGAAGTCTCCTCAGTGCTTAGCTTGGATTCCACGTCCTTATTTGCGGATGTTGAGGTAGTTGGTCAAGAGGAAGTCGTGGAGGAGGTGATAACTGAATCCATTGCTTCACTTGAGTCAGAAGGTGATGGCATGAGTTGTGTTGAGGTCGAGGAGCCAATCTCTGAAGATTTTGGTGTCTCTGAATCAATCGCGGCGTATACTCTTGATCTTGACTCCTACATTCTGGTCCATGCACCCACCTATGAGTTCCAAAGGAGTTTTGATCCTCTTTTATCTTTTTATTTTCCATCTGATTCCCTTAGTTATTTCGTAGATTTTTTTTTTGGTTTTGTTAATTTTAGTTTTCAGGGAATCGTGGACTTGCTTGAGCAGATACGGAGAGGAGCCAAGGATGGTTCCCAAGATGCGAGGAGTAATGGAACGAATGCACAAGATTCGTTTCCATTTGATAATGGATAACATTAGTGGTAATGGTTGCATATAGTTTAGTTTTATCGCTTTCTTGCATTGCATGCATATTTAATTTTTGAGTGTTTTTGGTGATAAAATAAGTCTCTAGAGGATAATTTAGAATTTTAGGCGGGAAACCGACACCTCCAGGAGTCTGGAGGTGCTGGGCGAACCGCCCCCCACGTGGGACGATTCGCCTGGCACGACCAGGGAACCTGGGGTTTACTGGAAGCCCCAGGCGAATCGCCTCCCACGTGGGGCGGTTCGCCCCGGGCATCCAGTAAATCCGAAGACCTCGATTTTCTCCTATTATGCTAAATTATCGATCTTTTTACCTCGTTTATCACCCGTTTTATTTTCTCACGAGTTTGATTGAGTAATATAGGTCACTGGTACAAGTTTAGCTCTCACCTAAAATCCATTTTCGACGTTCGGGACGAGCGACGACGTTCAGGTTTTGGGGGGGGGGGTTATCGCTAGGTATTTCTATACTTGTTTTGCTTATGATTACTCGTGAAACCTTTTCTTTGCATTTGCATTTGGACGTTTATCGCTTTCTTAGTATTTGGTTGCATACACTACATTCATCCTAGTATAGTCTTGCATGTTTTATGTGGAGTTTATTGCCAAATTTTTTGAACTTTTTTATTGGGTAGATTAACTAATTATGACATTAGTCATATGCTTCATCTCTATGAATATGTTTGAGATTTTTCTCGCTTGGCTTGTCACATTTATGTTTGCACTTAGTTAGGCTTGGTAGTCTCGACATCACTTAGTGGTGTTTTCTCTACTGCGGTTCACGAAGGCCTTTATAATAGGATGATGCATGTTAGGATCTTATGGTTGTTTTCCCGAGTAATTATGTACCTAAGAGGCAACAATTCTTCACCGTACTTTGAGATTGCTAAATGCCTAGGAAGGAGGTAGTGTGAGATTGTGTGATCCTTTGTTTGCAACCTATTCTTAAGAATAGGTTTGGGGAGGGGGTTACGCTTTCATTAGACTTGTTTTTCGATTTTTAATGTGTGTTGTGTGTTTATTTTTCTTTTTTCATAAAGTTTGTACTCCAACCTATTCTTTCAAATAAGTTTGGGGAGGTCGTTCGTGTGTCATTTTAATTTCTTTTTCGTTGTGCTACTGCTGGCTAAAAAAAAAAAAAGAGAAAAATAAAGAAGAAAAAGAAACATTCCAGAAAGAAAATGGAAAATCTGGAAAAGAAAAAAAAGAAAAGAAAAAAAAAAGAAAAGGCCCCAAAAAAGCAAAGAAGGGTCCAAAAAAGCCAAAAAGCAGTTTAGCAAAGTGTTTGTCTCGTTTTCCAATTCATGTAATGTTCGTAATCGAGTTGTAATTTTTTGTCTTTTGTTTTGTTTGAGTGTCATCTGTTCTAGACCACCATCGTCCTGCCATTCAGGAAGTGGTGAATAGCTTAAGGCTTTGCTTGAGAGATGGATAGAATAGGGGAGTGTTATCTTTTTTAGGGAAGGAGGGTTCCCTAAAAAAGATAACACTCCCCTATACTACCCATCTCCCAAGCAAAGGCTTAAACTATTCACCACTTCCTGAATGGTAGGACGAGGGTGGTCTAGAACAGATGTCACTCAAACAAAGCAAAAGACAGAAAATTACAACTCGATTACGAACATTACATGAATTGGAAAACGAGACAAACACTTTGCTAAACTGCTTTTTGGCTTTTTTGGACCCTTCTTTGCTTTTTTGGGGTCTTTTCATTTTTTTTTTTCTTTTTTTTTTCTTTTCCAGATTTTCCTTTTTTTTTTCTAGAATGTTTCTTTTTCTTCTTTTTTTCTCATTTTTTTTAGCCAGCAGTAGCACAACGAAAAAGAAATTAAAATGACACAGAAACGACCTCCCCAAACCTATTCGAAAGAATAGGTTGGAGTACAAACTTTACGAAAAAAGAAAAATAAACACACAACACACATTACAAATCGACAAAACAAGTCTAATGAAAGCGTAACCCCCTCCCCAAACCTATTCTTAAGAATAGGTTGCAAACAAAGGATCACACGATCTCAAACTACCTCCTTCCTAAGCATTTAGCAATCTCAAAGCAAGGTGAAGACTTGTTGCCTAGGTACATAATTACTCGGGAAAACAACCATAAGATCCTAACATGCATCATCCTGTTATAAAGGCCTTCGTGAACCGCAGTAGAGAAAACACCACTAAGTGATGTCGAGACTACCAAGCTTAACTAAGTGCAAACATAAATGTGACAAGCCAAGCGAGAAAAACCTCAAACATATTCATAGAGATGAAGCATATGATTAATGTCATAATTAGTTAATCTACCCAATAAAAAGTTCAAAAAATTTGGCAATAAACTCCACATAAAACATGCAAGACTATAGTAGGATGAATGTAGTGTATGCAACTAAATAATAAAAAAGCGATAAACGTGCAAATGCAAATGCAAACAAAAGGTTTCACGAGTAATCATAAGCAAAACAAGTATAGAAATACCCAACGATAACCCCAGAGCCTGTTCTTCTGTAGGGAATTGAATGCTGAAAATATAAATATGCTAAACAAAAACAAGGAGTATAGTCCCCGACAACGGCGCCAATTTGATGAACCGGAATTTGTCAGATTCTAATTAATCAAATAAATTTGTATTTAGCCAAAAGCAATTCACAACTACAATAAAAACCGTAGTGTAGCAGTAAAATAACCTCGAGTGTCGATCTCTAAGGACTATAACTAGCTTTATCTAATCTAACTTAAAATATAAAATCAACAGACGACTTAGCACAGGTTTTTCTTATCAAGATAATGGAAGTTAGTGATAGTATGATCATTCAAAGCATAGTGGGTTAATAATCATGCATGAAGTACCCGATCGTTTTGCATAGAGATCTTTGATCATGAATTATCCAATGTGTTCCGTTATTATTCAACACTACGAAGATAGAGGGCTTAGATAGATCAAAGAAATAAAGCACTAACTCAAAGTCTGATTCGCTTTACCTCCATCAGCATAATTATTAACCCTTCGCTAAGAAATCACATACTATCACCAACGATAGATTTAGCTACTCATAGATGTCATGCAATCAACAGAAATCATAGCAAGATTGAATGAAAACATGTTGAAAGATAAATAAATATAAATAGAAAAATCTGAGATACAATGTTACCGAAGGTTGTCAATCTCCAAAGAATCGCGATCTCACAAGCTCCAAAACGATAAGAAAAAGTATCTCCTATGCTAAGAATTCCCAGAACAGGCTCTGGAGAATTCCTACCTAAAACTAATGAGAAAGGTGTGAAAAAAGGTCTGAGAAAGTATGAAAAAAGAAGAAAACTGAGCAACTATATATAGGGGTTCGGAACGTGTGAGGCGAGTCGCCCCACACACCGGGCGAATCGCCTGGTGTGGGGCGAATCGCCCCACATACCGGGCGAATCGCCCAGGAGTGTCCGTCGGCAGACGACGCATTTTCGACGTGTTTTTGGATTTCTTTTCCTTTTCGGACTTGGTTTTTACCTTCTAGTGACCTTTTAGCCTTCAGACTCGACCCCTAGACTTCAAATCCTATCCGGAATCTTCTAGATACTCCAAAAATGTTCCCGGAACACCAATTCTTCGTTCTCTTCAATATAATTGCCCGGAAAACCACGTTTTTCACCCAAAACCTGTAAAATGCAAACTAAAGGGAAACGTGACACTATTCTAATAAAATGCACTAAAATAAAGCTAAATTAACATAGAAGATAGCTAAATTGGTGAAACAAGACTTGAATGAAAGTGTAAAATACACGTTCATCAAATTTAGCATTTACCTTTCTCATTAGTTTTAGGGAAGAATTCTCAGACCTTTTTTCATACCTTTCTCATTAGTTTTAGGGAAGAATTCTCCATAGCTTGTTCTGGGGATTCTTATCATAGGAGACACTTTTTCTTATCAATTTGGAGCTTGTGAGATCGCGATTCTTCGGAGATTGACAACCTTCGGTAACATTGTATCTCATAATTTTTCTACTTTATACTTATTTATCTTTCAACATGTTTTCATTCAATCTTGCTATGATTTCTGTTGATTGCATGACATCTATGAGTAGGTCTGAGAAAGTATGAAAAACGGAGAAAACTGAGCAACTATATATAGGAGTTCGGAACGTGTAGGGCGAGTCGCCCCACACACTGGGCGAATCGCCTGGTGTGGGGCGAACCGCCCCACGTCCAGGGCGAATCGCCCGGGCGGTGCAGTCGGCGGCCGACGCGTTTTCGACGCGTTTTTGGATTTCTTTTCCTTTTCGGACTCGGTTTTTGCCTTCTAGTGACCTTTTAGCCTTCAGACTCGACCCCTAGACTTCAAATCATATCCAGAATCTTCTAGATACTACAAAAATGTCCCCAGAATACAAATTCTTCGTTCTCTTCCATATAATTGCCCGGAAAACTACGTTTTTCACCTAAAACCTGTAAAATACAAACTAAAGGGAAACGTGACACTATTCTAACAAAATGCACTAAAATAAAGCTAAATTAACATAGAGGATAGCTAAATTGGTGAAAAAAGACTCGAATGAAAGTGTAAAATACACGTTCATCAAATTTAGCATTTACCTTTCTCATTAGTCCCGTGCCTATAAAACTGAGGACTTACTACTGTTCACCAAGTCAAGACTTTCCCTCAAAGAGGTTGAACCAATACTGGCTCTCATCAAACGAAGTAGGGTTCCCTACAAGATCACACTCCCCTATTCTACCCATCTCTCAAGCAAAGTCATAAACTAATCACCACTTCCTTAATGGCAGGACGAGGGTGGTCTAGAACAGATGACACTCAAATAAACAAAAGGCAAACTTTACAACTCGATTACGAACATTACAAGAATTGAAAAACGGGACAAACACTTTGCTAAAGTCTTTTTTGTCTTTCTTTGGACCCTTCTATGCTTTTTTGGGGTTTTTTCTTTTATTTTTTTGTTTTTCCAGATTTCTAGAAATTTTCGATTTTTTTTCTCTCTTTTATTTTTTATTTATTTATTTATTTTTTTTGTAGCCAGCAGTAGCACAACGAAAAATAAATTACAATGACACACAAACGACCTCCCCAAACCTATTCGAAAGAATAGGTTAGAGAACAAACTTTACGAAAAAGAAAAACAAACTCACAACACTCAAAATCGAAAAACAAGTCATAATGATAGCATAACCCCCTCCCCAAACCTATTCGTTAGAATAGGTTTCAAACAAAGGATCACACAATCTCACACTACCTCCTTCCTAGGCATTTAGCAATCTCAAAGAAAGGTGAAGACTTGTTGCCTCTTAGGTACATAATTACATGGGAAAACAACCACCAGACTCTAACATGCATCATCTTATTATAAAGGCCTTCGTGAACCGCAATAGAAAAAACACCACTAAGTGATGTCGAGACCACCAAGCTTAACTAACTGCATATATAAATGTGACAAACCAAGCAAGACAAACCTCAAACAAATCCATAGAGATGAAACGCATGTTCAAAGGTCATAACTAGTTAATCTACCCAATAAAAAAGTTCAAAAAATTTGGCAATAAACTCCACACAAAAACATGCAAAACTATACTAGGATGAATGTAGTGTATGCAACTAAATACTAAGAAAGCGATAAACGTGCAAATGCAAATGCAAACAAAGTGTTTCACGAGTTTATCATAAGCAAAACAAGTATGAATGCTGAAAATATAAATAAGCTAAAGAGTAAAAAGGAGTATAGTCCCCGGCAACGGCGCCCATTTGATAAACGAGATTGTCAGACTCAATTAATCAAATAAATTTATTTTTAGCCAAAGGCAACTCACAAGTACAACGAAAACCAAGACACGTAGTGTAGAAGTAAGATAACCCCGAGTGTCGATCTCTAAGGACTATAACTAGTTTTAACTAATTTAACTTAAAATATAAAATCAGAAAACGATTTAGAAAAGGTTTTTCTTATCAATTATGATGGAAGTTAGTGATAGTATGATCGTTCTAAGCATCGGGTTCTAATTACACATGAAGTACTTGAAGTTTGTATAGAAATCTATGATCATGAATTGTCCTAGTGTTTCTTTCAATTTAACACTAATCTACGAAGATAGATGGCTTAGATAGATCAAAGAAATAAAACAATAAATCAAGTCTTAAACGCGCGAAGCCACTCATGCATAATTAAGAACCCTAGCTATGAATTCACATACTATCACCAACCTTAGATTTAGCTACTCATGTATAAATCGCAATCAACAAGCATAATCAAATCAAGAATCAATGAAAACATGTTGAATTGAATAAACAAAAGCAGTAAAATCGTGAGATACAAGTTACCAACGAAGGTTGTCAATCTTCGGTGAATTGCTAACTCACAAGCAAGAATCGAGAATCAGAGATGTCCAATCTCTATGCTTAAGCTTCCAAATCAATAAGAAAAAGAGTCTTCTATACTAATAATTCCCAGAAAAAGCTCTGGAGAATTTGTCTTTCAAAATAAGGTAAAAAGGTCTGAAAAACGACTAAAATAGGCGAAACTATATATAGCTGACGAAACATGGGGGCGAACCGCCCCAGACGCCAGGCGATTTGCCTGGGACGTCCAGGTCGGTGGCCTCCGAGATTTTGGCTTTGGTTTCCTTTTTGGACTCGATTTTGCCTTCTAGTGACCTTTAAGCCTTGAAACTCGTCCCCTAGGCCTCAAAACTCGTCTGGAAACTTCTAGATACACCACGGATACCATAGAATCCCATCAGAAGTACATTTTTTACCTAAAAACCTGAAATATGCAAAGAAAAGGGAAACGTGACACTATTCTAATAAAATGCATTAAAATATAAGCTAAATTAACCCAGAGGATAGCTAAATTGGTGAAAAAGACTCGAATGAAAGTGTAAAATACACGTTCATCAGTGACGTGAACTTAGGATGCATTACCATTTCGGGAGTTCTTTATGTCAAAAATCTTAAGTTTAACCTTTTCAGCATGAGTCAATTCGCTGACAAAGGTTACTTCATCAAAATCAAAGTGATGAATGTAAACTTATTGACTTTGAGACAAAGAAGGTTATTATGGTTGCTAGAAGATCAGGAGGTCTCTATATTGTAGATTGGTCTTCAACAATCGTTGAAAAATGCCTTGTCTCAGACCATGATTGATTTGCTGAAAAAGCATGGCTATGGCATAAACGAACAAGTCACCTAAACTTCAAGACGCTGAATAAGCTGTCTAAAAAGGCACTTGTAGTTGGATTAACTAAGGTTACTTTTATGAAGGATGGTGTTTGCAATGCATGTCAGCAATGAAAGCAAACAAAATCTTATTTCAAGAACAAGGCAGTACCGTCAACTACAAAACCTTTACAACTCTTGCACATGGACTTGTTTGAATCTTCTTCAACAAGCTATGCTGGCAAGAAGTATGGTCTGGTGGTGGTAGATGACTATTCAAGATTCACTTGGGTAGTATTTATCAAACACAAGTCTGAAACAACGACTGAAATACCTAACTTGCTGAACAAGCTTGAAGTCATGAAAAATGACAAGGTAAAAGTCATAAGAACAGACCATGGTATTGAGTTTGTAAACCAGTACATAACTGAGTATTGCACTTCAAAAGGCATACAACATCAGTTATCCTCTGTAAGGACACCTCAACAAAATGGTGTTGCTGAAAGGAAGAATCGTACCCTTAAGGAAGCAGCTAGAACAATGCTTGCTGACACTGAAATAAGTGAAGCTTATTGGATGAAGCGATTAATATCGCCTGCTATACTCAAAATAGATGCTTGATAACTAAGGAATACAACAAAACTCCCTATGAGTTATTTGTTGGAAGACCTCCTAACATCACCCATCTAAGAGTATTTGGTTGCAAATGCTTTGTTCTTAACAATGGTAGAGAATACTTAAGAACATTTCAACCAAAGGCAGACGAAGCGATATTTCTTGGCTACTCCTTACATAGTAAAGCTTATAGAGTTTACAACAAAAAGGCACAAAAGATCGAAGAATCAGTGCATGTTGTATTCTACGAAAACTCACAAGGAGTCCCTGTTGAAAAAGAAATATCAGAGTGTATGAAGAAATTACTCATACAGGAGCAAAGAACTGAAACTGATGCTAGAAATATCAAATCAATTGAACTAAATGATGATTCTGACAATGACACTCCTCCCCCAAGTCATGACAAGATAAATATAGTTCATGATAAAGAATTTCCTACAAAAGACGCGGTTGCTCCAGATGTTGCTGAAACTACGCAACTTCCTGTGTCTGCTGACGAGCTACCTCAAAACCAGCAACGCTGAACAAGCCGTTACTGATGAACCAATTTTAGCAGAGACACAACAAGATACCAGTAGTACTGAACAAGTACACGCTGAAGAGTCACATGCTGAAACGCAAACTTATACGGATCCAAAGAGCAGAAAACCTGTTAATAAGTGGATTAGAGATCATCCCTCTACGGATATGATTGGTGATATTGACAAACGCCAAGTGACTAGATCCAAAGTATCTACTAATCAAGAACTTGCTGAAGAAGCAAATGTCATTGAAGTAGAAGCTTTGTTCTCTTGCTTTATTTCAGAAATTGAACCCAAGACCATAGAAGAAGCCTTAAAGCATTCTGAATGGATCAAGGCAATGCAAGAAGAACTGGATCAATTTGAAAGGAACAAAGTCTAGAAACTTGTACCCCGTGCTGAAGGAAAGAAAGCAATTGGTACAAAGTTGGTGTTCAGAAACAAGTTGAGTGAGTCTTGAGAAGTAACAAGGAACAAAGCACGTTTAGTTGCTCAAGGTTACTGCCAGACTGAAGGATTGGACTATGATGAGTCTTATGCACCAGTTGCAAGATTGGATGCAATTAGACTTTTCTTAGCCTTTGCTGCTTACAATGACTTCATTGTTTATCAAATGGATGTTGAAACTGAATTCCTAAATGGTGAACTTGTTGAAGAAGTCTACCTAGAACAACCCACTGGCTTTGAACTTCCCTCAGAAACCAAGATGGTATACAAGCTTCATAAAGTTGTATATGGTCTAAAGCAAGCACCAAGAGCTTGGTATGATACCTTAGCTAAGTTCTTGCTGGATAATGGTTTCAAGAAAGGAGAAGTTGACAAAACTTTATTTACCATGAACCATGATGGTAAAATACTCTTAGTCCAGATTTATGTGGATGACGATGATTTTGCCAAACTCATGAAAAACAAGTTTGAAATGAGTATGATGGGAAAATTGAATTATTTCCTAGGATTGCAAGTCAAGCAACTCAAAGATGGAATAATAAATCAAGCAAAGTATGCAAAGGAAATGTTCATAAAGTTTAGGATCAAAGAGGAAGAAAAACCTGAAAAGATCCCTATGAATGTTGGTACCAAATTGGGCTATACTATACAAGATAAAAGTATTGATGAACATAAGTATAGGAAGCTCATTGGTTCCTTGTTGTACCTAACAGCAAGTAGACCTGACATTCAGTATGTTGTTTGTGTGTTTGCTAGATTCCAATCTGATCTAAGAGAATCACACTACAAAAAGGCACTTAAGATACTGAAATATGTCAAAGGTACAGTCAATGTTGGATTACGGTATCCAAAAGATTCTGGATTGGAATTGGTTGGTTATTCTGATGCTGATCATGGAGGATCAACTCTTGATAGAAAAAGTACTTCTGGAACTTTTCAGTTTCTAGGTACAAGATTGATATCATGGTTCAACAAGAAGCAAACCTGTGTTGCCAATCCATCCACCGAATCTGAACACATTGCGGCTAGTTGTTGCACAGCTCAAATCCTATGGATTCAGCAACAATTAAGAGATTATGGTATTTCTGCAAAGAAAATACCAATCTTTTGTGATAATACAAGTGCTATTGTTATCATGCAAAATCCTAAGTTCCACTCAAGGACAAAGCACATTTATATTAGACATCATTTCATTAGAGATCATGTGAAAAAAGGAGACATTGAGGTTGTAAAAGTAGGTACTGATGATCAACTTGCTGACATCTTTACCAAGCCCCTACCAGATAATAGGTTCGCAATGCTAAGGTATAACCTTGGATTGATTGAACTACCTCAATAAAAAGGGATACATTTGGTGGATTGCTGAAACAGGCATTCAACAAGCCAATGATTACTTAAAAGTATTCCTTGAAAAGTCCCCTTCCATTGACTTCTCTAAAAAGAGATGACCGTACACTATATGATTGCTGGAACATGCATTCTGTTAGGGTTGAAATATGTCCAGTCCGCATGTACGAACTGGAGCGGTCTAAGAGCGCGACAAGGCATCATAGGCCGTCCCTCAAGGGGCACGACCACACCCAAGTATGTCACTAAGGTGTGGATCGACCAACATAGGGTCCGACCATCACTGGGAGGACAACCCTCAAAATAAGCTCCTCTCAAGGACAAAGCTGCCAGTGGGCTCGAGGAGCATCTCTCTCGGGCTCGAGGAGGCCTTACGTCAAGGTAACGCTCCTTGACAGAAACTGAGCAGGACACTACTCGCATCACCCACGCACAAGGAAGGCACGAGGACCACAGAGCGACCAGCCATGGTTGCTCTCCTGGGCCAAGGCCCACGGACCTCCTTAATGGGCCTGGGCCGAGGAAGGCCTCAATCCTAGCCGTACACGTGGCGTGATCCTACATGACCGGAAGCTGAAGGGTCTCAAGTATAAATGGGCCTCATTTACTCCTCAACAGTAAGCATTAACTACGTCACCCGAGCACCACTTTCACTACTCTTACTAGGGAAGCCTCACAACTCCCTATTCGTAAAGTCGCCTCTCCGGTCTGATACCTTACAGACCGGGCAAGAGACACTAACCCCCCCCTCTAGACTATTTCAGGTACGAGGAAGCTACAAGAAGGCTCATTTCCTACCTCAGAGGAACACTACAAGAAGAAGAACAAGAAAGACTTAGAATAGCGACTCATTGCGAACTTAGAAAGAAACACGAATTACTCTTCAACATTTGGCGCCGTCTGTGGGAAACGACACAAAAGGTCATTCCTTGCCCTACTGGTTGAGCCACCTTCCTCCTCGTGACACTTCACGAATATGCCTCCCAGAAGAAGCAACCGTCTTGCTAATGCACCACCCGCAAATCCTCCTCGACCTAGAGGCCGTCCCTCTAATAACGGTCGCGGAGGAGGAACGGAGGGTGTTCCGAGGGAGCCGAGAAATAACAATGTTGCAAGGAACCGGGATTACACGGAGGGGGCATTTACTAATGTCACTCACTCCCAAAATGAGACATCCGGGGAAAATAACCCGCAAGGAGTCCCGGTAGGAAACGCCTATGGAGCTTTGAGAGTCGCAAACAACGCCGAGTCTAGGGGGCAGCCTCATCCGGTAGCAATCAACCAACCTCCCGTGGCAGTGAATCCTCCTCAACCGGCCGCATTGACCTTCACCCTTCCTGATGGACGTGTCGTCCGACCATCAGATTTCGGGATGGGCGAAGCTCAATACGGTCTATTCCTTCTTACTTTACAAGGATATGTCGGAGGTAATGAGGCTATTAGGGTTAATACCGAGATACAAGCTCCAGTAGAGCCACAAGCACCGGTGCAAGAGCAACCTCGGGCCACATTGGTCGCTCCTCGTCAATCTCAAGGAAGAGCACCTGTTGCACAAGATGAAGCACATTCGAGAGCCAACACCAGGCCGATCCAATCTCGACTTGGACCATCAAGAATCCAATCGAGGTTAGGACCACAAGGTGCCCCGGATGATTTGAGAGACCTGATTGATAGAAGGATAAGGGCATCATTGCAAAATGTAGCGCAACAAGAAAACAGAGCTCAGGTGGTCGCTACACCACCCGCGCTCCCCAATCAAGTTACCCCCAACCAGGTAACTCCTCAAAACCAACAAGAAGCGGTGGAAGAGAATCAAGCGTTGAGAACAGTAGCTGAGGTAACCCCCCTGGTCGATCCGGTCACGGGGAGGAGGCTCACTCTGGAGGAACTCAACGCGAGGAAATCCGCACTTGACGCTCAGATAGAAACTCTTCGAGGAACCGTCCAAGAGAGAGAGCAAGACCAAGATCCGAGCCCTTTGTGCGATGAGATCCGGAACCACCAAGCTAAAATTGAAAGAGGCTTTCCCACCTTCGAAAGCTATGATGGAACAAGTTGTCCGAAGGACTACTTGGTAAGATTTGGCACTAAAATGGATGCCTACGGTCATGACTCAAGGACTAAGGCACTCCTTTTCCCGGCTAACCTTTCCGGAGAAGCCATGAAATGGTGGTCGCGCCTTCCTCACCGATCTATCAAATCATATAGAGACCTCTGTAAGGAGTTTTCTAAGCGTTTCGAGAAAGTGATGAACGCCAAGAGACGGGTGAGGTACTTGGCCGAAATTGTCCAGAGAAACAATGAAGACTTGAGGGACTTCATCAACCGCTTTCATGAAGCAGCCCTCCAAGTCGAGGATCACTCGATCAATGAGAGGAAGGAATACTTGTATGGTAACACTACCAATATCAGATTCCAAGATGTACTCTCAGCATCGTGTATAGAGAATGAAGCACAACTTGCAAAAGTTTGCAAGGACTTCCTCGAAGCCGAGGAATTCCGAAGAACGGTCACAGTAAGAACCAATCTTCCCAAGGAAAAAGGGAAAGAAAAAGAAAAAGAGAAAGAGTACCCTCCTCGCCCACAAAATCCCGGGAAGCAGAGGAAAGAGCAAAAGTTTGGGTTGATCAAGGAGGGCAACTCAAGAAATGATTTCAGAGACAGGAGGTCTCCTCCCAGAAGGTCACCTCCAAGACGATATAGCAACTACACAGACTTGAATAGGCCAAGATCCGACATCTTGAACTATATAGTCTCGAGGAAGCTAGACGTCTCGTGGCCACCCCAGATTAAGGAAAACCAAAGGAACAAGAACTCGGAAAAATTTTGCAAGTTTCACAAGGGGAAAGGGCACACCTCAGATGAGTGTGTCGAGCTCAAGAACGAAATTGAGAGGATGATACGCAACGGTCAATTGGTTAACTACATTCGGAAGGAGGAACCCCTGGCACTACTGCCTCCACCTCCTCAAACTGGGAGCGAGCACCCTTACCAAGGAAACCCTCAGGACGACGACATTCATAATTACAACAATTATGAGAACCGCCCCGTAAATGGAAGCATCCGCACTCTCACAATTGCGGGAGGACCCGCCGGCGGCGACACTCGTAATCAAAGGGAGATTACCGCGGACAACCTTAGGGTCCGAGATGTGAAGTATGCTCAAGCCGCGAGACCGGGAACCAACGTCATCTCTTTCGATGATAGCGAGATACCTCTGAAGCATGCTGGAGGAGGCAACATCTATGATCCTTGCGTCCCACTTGTAGTGTCCTTGGATGTTCAATCCTACAAGTTGGGTAGAATCCTCGTCGATACTGGGTGCTCGGCAAACTTGATCTTCACCGGAACCTTGAAAAGGATGCACATGAACCCAAGGGAGGGGCTCAGAGAAGTGAGGAGCGCATTGGTAGGATTCGGAGGACAACCTGTCATGCCGCTCGGAATGATCAACCTCACAGTGTCGATGGGTAGCGCTCCTAGAAGGGTAACCCAACAGGTTCCTTTTGTGGTGGTCGATATGCCATTTGATTACTTCGCAGTCCTAGGCCGACCTGCTCTCTCTCAATTCCGAGCCGTAGTGTCCACGGTCCACAACAAGCTAAAATTCCCCACTCCTTTGGGAATCGGACAAGAGGTAGGAGACATACGAGAAGCATGGGAATGCTACACCTTGTCAGCCAAGTTCACTTCAAGGGTTGCCATTAGAGAACCCAACCCCGGGCAATCATCCGAGGAGACACCCTTTGTTCACAATGCACCTTATCGTTTCTACACGGTTCGGCGGGTGAAGAAAAAATCAAAAAAGCCAAGTCTGTCACTTAGGCGAAGAAAAGCAATCATGAAGAAAGACAAAGATACTCTAGTAGGAGCTGTTAAGGAGCTCGAGGAGTATCAAGTGATTCCACCAGTCCCACCCTCTTCCAAAAGAAGAAGTTCTTTGAGGAAAACAAAATTGAAGCAAGAGAAGCCCTAGAAGAAATCCAAGTCGTCGAAGGAAGTGCCGACAAAGTCACAAAAATTGGTACAGAGATGGCCACTGAAGTCAGGATGAAACTCATCCAATGTTTGAAAGATAACAACGATGTCTTCGCGTGGAGCACCGAGGACCTGAAGGGGATCGACCCACGTGTCGCCGTTCACCGTCTGAACGTAGACCCATCGATCACCCACATCAGAGAAAAGCGAAGAGACTTCAGTGCGGAAGATAATGCCATCATAGAAGCGGAAGTACGAAGGCTTCTTAAAGCTGGCCACATCAAAGAAGTGAGATACTCAGACTGGGTATGCAACGTGGTCCTAGTGGAGAAAGGTCCGGGGAAATGGCGAATGTGCAACAATTTTACAAGGCTCAACAAGTTTTGCCCGAAGGATCCATACCCTCTCCCCAGGATCGACCAGCTTGTTGATTCCACCGCTGGATGCGCCCTCCTGAGTTTCATGGATGCATACCAGGGCTTCTACCAGGTCAAAATGGCCAAAGATGATGTGCCTAAAACCGCCTTCTTCGCTAACGGCAATGTGTATTGCTTCAACGTGATGCCATTTGGCCTTAAGAACGCCGGAGCGACCTACCAAAGGCTGGTTAACAAGATGTTCAAGGATGAGCTTGGCAAAACCATGGAAGTATATGTCGATGACATGCTCGTCAAGAGCAAGACCGAGGAGCAACATGTAGGTTACCTGACAAAGTGCTTCTCAATCTTGAGAAAATATGGCATGAAGCTCAACCCGGCGAAGTGTACCTTCGGAGTCAAAGGAGGGAAGTTCCTCGGCTACATGGTGACAGAGAGAGGAATAGAAGCGAACCCCGAGAAGATAAAGGCCATCCTCGACCTTCCCCAACCTCAGTCCATCAATGAGGTGCAACAATTGGTCGGAAAATCAATCGCATTAAGTAGATTCATCTCAAGGTCTGCCGAGAAAAATCTACCTTTTTTCAAGGTATTGAGAAAGAGCAGCCACTTCGAGTGGACAAAGGAGTGCGAGGAAGCCTTCGAGAAGCTGAAAGAATACCTACTCGCTCCCCCTCTATTGTCAAAGCCCGTGGACGGAGAGGTACTCTATCTGTACTTAGCAGCAACCGGGGAAGCTATCAGCTCGGTTTTGGTACGAATCCAAGGGAACGACCACTTGCCCATCTACTACTTGAGCAAAGTGCTTGCCGGGGCTGAAACGCGGTACATGGATATCGAGAGGCTTTCCTTTGCCCTCGTTTATACGGCAAGGAGGCTAAAACCCTACTTTGGTGCTCACAAGGTTGTTGTTTTGACAAAGCAACCTCTCAGCAAGTCCTCGGAAAACCAGAAAACTCGGGAAGAATGGCAAGGTGGGCAATTGAACTAAGCGAGTACGACATCAACTACCAAGCACCCGTAGCCAAGAAAGCACAAGTCATAGCCGACTTCCTAGTGGAGTATCCCTCAAAAGGAACTTCAGAGGAAAACTCTTCAGCAACAAAGAGCGCGTTGATGATGGTCGAAGAGCAATCCCATCAAAACAACCCGATGCAAGCTCTAGAGGATGCTCTAAAAGAGCTTAAGGCAATGTCCCAAACCAAAAGGAAAAGGCATGAAGTGTTCCTGACAGAGAAAACCGACGAGCCAAGGGTGTGGAGACCGTCTCTCCAAAACCCAAAGAACTAGTCGACCACGGAGACGTATGGATTCTTCATGTTGATGGATCCTCATCAGGAAAAAATGGCGGGATAGGAATATACTTCAAGAGTCCAGGTGGGGCTGAACTAGAGTACGCCGTTACTCTTAGTTTCCCGGTATCCAACAATGAAGCAGAATATGAAGCCATCCTCATCGCTCTACGTATGGCAAAATCATTGGAAGTGAAGAAGCTACATCTCTACACCGATTCCCAACTGGCCGAGAAGCAAATCTCGGGGAAATTCAGAACCAAGAAAGACTCACTAGCTGAGTACAAAAATGCTATCACGGAAGAAATTCAAAAGTTTGAAAGCTGTGAGATTGAAAAGTTCTCAAGAGATCTCAATCAAAGGGCAGATGCCCTATCAAAGTATGCTTCAGCATCCGGAGGAGTTGATACCCGGAACGTGATACTCATGAGGATCAATGCATCATCTTTGTGGTCATCGAAGCCAAACGTCTTGGCATTGACGATCAACCGAATTGGATGCAAGAGATAACAACATATCTCAAAAATGGAAGCCTTCCTCGTGACAAGGCTGAAGCGAGGAGAATCAAAGGGAAAGCTCCTCGATACATCATGCAAGGAGACTACTTGTACAAAAGGTCTTTCGAGGGAGTCTACTTGAGATGCGTAGCCGAGCACGAAGTTCAAAAACTTCTCGGAGAAATGCATCGAGGAAGTTGCGGCGACCATGCCGGAGGAAGAACCCTCGCCCAAAAAGTCATTCGACAAGGATACTACTGGCCCACTGTTCGCGAAGACGCTGCCCAATTTGTGAGAAAGTGCGAGGAGTGTCAATTGCACGCCAATTGATCAACGTCCCGGCGAAACCTCTTATGCCATCGCCATCACTTGCCCGTTCGACATATGGGGCATCGACATAGTCGGTCCCTTTCCAAGAGGCACGGGTCAAAAGAAGTTCATCATCGTTGCGGTCGAATACTTTAGCAAGTGGGCGGAAGTGGAGGCAGTCTCTACCATCACCGAACAAAGAGTTATGAACTTCGTCTGGAGGAACATCGTGTGTGTCGATTGGCTTGCCAAGGGTCCTCATCTCGGATAATGGTGCTCAATTTTGTGGCCAAAGATTCAATGAATGGTGCAAGGAATGAAGATTGAGAGGAGGTATACCTCTGTAGGACATCCTCAATCCAATGGGCAAACAGAAGCCGTCAACAAAGTCCTCGTCAACAACTTGCAGAAGAGGTTCGCTACCAATAGGGACTGGGTCGACGAGCTTGATGGAGTGGTGTGGGCATACCGCACTACTTCAAAAACAGCTACGAGAGAGACTCCCTTCTCGCTAGTTTATGGGTCCGAGGCAGTCATACCAGCAGAAGTGGCGGTGGAACCCTCAGAATCCAGGGTACCAACCCGAGGACAATCATACAGAGAGACTCTTCGACCTCGAGACAATCAGTGAATCGAGGACCAACGCCTTGGCCCAATATCCTCAGATATCAAGCACTATCGCGAAGACCTACAACAAAGGCGTAAGAGAAAGAGACTTCAAGTGGAGACCTAGTACTCCGAAGAGCAGACATCTTGGGCAAAGTTGGGAAGATGCAACCCAATTGGGAAGGCCCCTACAAGATAATTGAAGCAAGGTCCAACGGAAGTTATCGTCTTCAAGACATGGAGGGAAGGGTATTGAAAAATCCTTGGAATACTTCTAACCTCCAGAGATTCTACGCTTGAATGCCAAGAGAAAAGCTTTTTGAAAACCTTATGTGGACGGTTCCACTGATCGAGGAGGGATTTCCTCATTGTCCAAGTGAGAGCACCCCTGCTTTTGTTAAAAAGTGTTGTAAGCAAGCTGGGCCGAAGGAGCCCCATTGTAATTGATTTCCGACAATCAATACAATGTCTCTTTCACAAGAAAATTCCAAGTATAGAGCTATTACTCAAAATAAGACTACTCGGATCGAGAAGCTTATTTAAGAAAACGTATTCGCTTCCAGAATCAAGGGAAAACCCCCCGCGTCTTAAACTCTATAAGCGGATCGACAGGAAACCACTCAAAGAAGAAAAAGCGAGTAGATGTAAGTGACGAGGAGAGAGAACTTCCAGTCTTTCTAACTCAAAACTTAGAAATTTTCTGAGTTCAAAACACTTAGAATTTTTTCTCAATATGATCCAAACTTGATCGCGAAGCATTGGTAGATCGAGGAGCTCTCAGGAGAACATTGGTTCTCGATCTAT
>CM051455.1:84222562-84256091 GCA_028274465.1 Plantago ovata | reverse complement strand
ATTGGTATTTATTGTTCTTGTATATTTATAGTGTCCGGTACTCCAACTTTAATCTTTCAAAAGGTGTGACAGGTTTCAACCTACTAAGCTTTCTAGAAGGATTACAATGCTCATGAAAAGAGAGTTGTTTACGCGCCTGGGATGGGAGGAGAAAGGTGGGCTACGGTTTCCTCGACCCGTTAAGGAGCACTTGTGGGAAAATTCCAGGTACTTTTACTATCTTTATTGAATATTTCTATATTGGATTCGGGGCATTGCCTTAAATTATGTACGTGTACTGTACATTACTTGTTTATTCTGTTCTTGGGGCATTCCTATATTATATATTCTTGGGCCCATTGCCTATAGTATCTATTCTTGGGGCATTGCCTATAGTATCTATTCTTGGGGCATTGCCTTTACTGTCATACGTGTACGCACATTATTTGTTCTTGTGGGGCACTGATGTGGGATTTTTTGTGGGATTGTTGTGTTGCAGAAATACTACTATGTCCCTCCCGCCAATGCGGAGGAGATATTGAGGGTATTCAACATTCGGGCGGAAAAGATTCACAGGCATTTGATTTATTATGCCAAGGAAAGGTACTTTCGGCATAAAGAATGGGTTCAGTACCTCAATCCGGAGCATCGGGATCTGTGGCTGGAATCGTGGCAGAACCATGTGACCCGTGAGCAGGCACATAGGGATGGGGCGTTGACGGCTGAAGGGGTCGGTTGGTTAGGGGAGAGCCCGTAGTATTAGTGATTTTTAGGATTGTTATTCTTTATCCGTACATTTTAGGATTCTCGTTTATTTTAATGATTATCTTCATATCTTTTAGTTTCTTTGTACGTACACTTTTGGTTTTTTTTATTGAAATTTCAATTATCGTAAAATTAATCAATCGTATATATTTTGTTAGTCGTACTCAATTTTGAGATAAAATAACAATTTTTCACATAAATTCAGTAAAACAAAAAATCAATTTTAAAAAAAAAATTAGAGAAGTTAGCGACGGATTAGTTTACCCGTCGCCAAATTCCCCTCGCAAGGGAATGACACGTGTCCCTTATTTTTAGCGACGGATAACATAATCCGTCGCTATTTATAGATACGGATAAACTCATCCGTCTCTATGTTGGTCAACGACAATATAGCGACGGATAAACTCGACCGTCGCTACATATAGCGACGGATACTATTAACCGTCTCTTTATTTTTTAGCGACGCCACTTTTCGCGACGTCCTATTTAGCGACGGGCTTTCCGTCGCTATTGGTGTTTAGCGACGGATTGCAAACCTATAGCGACGGATGGAGTCCGTCGCTAAAATCAGTTTTCCTTGTAGTGGTACTTGCTGAGAAAGTTTTTAAACGACGAAAGTTTGAAAAGACTATTCACCCCCCCCCTCTAGTCTTTTCTTGTTGTTTAAAGGGACCAACACTATGAAGGTCTCTTCACTCAGGATGCTGACATTACTCCGTCTTTTGAGGGCATGGATGAGTTGCTTTTGATGAAGGTGTCTGTTGCTCAGATTCTTGAGCTTATTCGGGTTCCTTCTTCCGAGGAGATTAAACATGTAGTGTATGGAATGAATCCGGATAGCTCTCCTGGTCCAGATGGTTTTGGTGGCAGATTTTATCAGAATATGTGGAGTATTGTGGGTGAAGATGTCTCTAGTGTTGTGCGTAATTTCCTCATACACGGAGAGTTTCCTGTTGGCTTAAATGTCGCATATTAGGTATCACTACGGGATCCCTGCCTTTCACGTATTTAGGCGTCCCTCTCTTTATTGGGGTGCCTCGTCGGTGTCACTTGCAAGCCATCGCGGATGGAATTATTGCCAAGTTTGATCGTTGGAAAGGCACTTCTTTATCTATGGCAAGCCGCATTTGTTTGGTGCAATATGTGATTCAAGGTGCTTTTGTACACTCCATGATGATATATAGATGGCCGAAGACACTTCTACGGCAGCTAGAGAGCCACATGAGGAACTTTGTGTTTACGGGAGACATTCTTAAGAGGGGCATGGTGAAGATATCTTGGAAACATTGTTGTTTACCTAAATCTGAAGGCGGGCTTGGTCTTCGATAGATGGTGGCTACCAATGAAGCGTTTCTTTCCAGACTTTCATGGGATATAATTAATCATAGAGCTCCATACTTGAGCATTTTGTTAGATCGCTTCTTCTCTAATAATCATCTGCGCACTCATGTACGTTCTTCAGTCTGGTTTGGCTTTAAAGATTTCTATCCAACCTTAATTAATGGATCCCGGTGGTTGTTAAGTACAAACTCGAGGATTAGGTTTTCGCTTGATAATTGGTTAGGATATTGTATTGCGGACATGGTACAAATTCCTGAGCATCTTCGGTCCCATTATGAGTTCTCTATTGCAGATTATGTGCTTGATAATACTTGGGGTTTAACTCCTGCGTTTATTGAGGGATATCCGGATATTGCTAATGACATTCGTCGTATAGCTTAGCTCCCCTAGATGAAGACAACCAGATCTGGTCCCATTCGGTTGATGGGTCGGCTTCTAGTGCTATTTTCTATCAACATCTACGTCCTTCCTTCCCTACGGTTTCTTGGGGCGATTGGATATGGGCTGCTTTTATTCCACCTGGACGATCCATCACTGTTTGGAAGGCGATTCACGATGGGTTGTCTACTATGGACCGTCTTAGGGGCACCGGTTTTGTGGGTCCTTCAATCCGTATCTTTCGCATGTCCTCTGAGGAAGATGTGGATCACATATTGGTGAGATGTCGTTTTATTCATAATCTTTGGTCTCGTTTGTTTGATATACTTCATCTTCATTTTCCAGATTGCTTTAGCCTCAATGAATTGGTGTTATATGCAATGTCTCGGAAGTTCAGCTCGCAAGTGAAGACTGTTAGGTAACTTGTAATTTTGATGAGCAATTAACCATGCTAAATTAAGAACAGTCCAGTAACTAGTACTCTTAAGGTCCATAGGATTTTAGATTTTTTAAAGGACATTGTAAAAGAGGAACGTTTGCTGATGACTTAGATAGGTGTTAGATAAGTTATTTCTTTTGTGTATGACGTATTTTATTTTCTGAGAAGAAAATATCTTATTGACACATTTGCGTATGATGTATTTTATTTTCTGAAAAGAAAATATCTTATTGATGCTTAGCTTTAATTAATCTTATTTTCTGAAAAGAAAATGACCTATTGAAGCATTTGCTGAAGATGTATTTTGTTTATTACAAACAAATTATTGAAGCAAATAAGAAACCGGTCAGAATCTTGAAGACTTTTGAAGATCTGAAGACTTGAAGACTTGAAGACTTGAAGATTGCTGAAGACTGGTAAGGCACGTGTTGCTCAGAAAGTGAAATTTTCAGCAACAGCATTGCATAAGTGAAAATCTGAAAGATAGAGTAGGTTGTGCTTGCTGAAACTGAGAATGAACACTTGCTGATGAACATATGTGACCTCTTGCTGAATGTACGTGATTTTGCGCTCCAATGTTACTGTTTCAATTCTATTCAAATGTGCATTTAATGCAAAGCTTACACGCGAAGGACATGAAGACTAGAAGACAAACAAAGGTTGCTGCTGAAAGTACAAAAGCAAGATAGTGACATGTTAAGGAACAAAAGCCTTAGGATTTGAAATTCAAACGACACCTTACTTGCACTATAAATAGAGGTCATCCGGCAAAGAGTTGAAGTGTGTCAACAACGTGATCAAACTCTCACTTGTGCTTAAAAACTCACAAACCTTCAAACACTCTTACTGCCATTGATCCGTTCCAAGACTTAAAGCTTGAAAAAGCTACTTGTGAAGAAGTAGAACAAACTCGGCTAAGAAATTAGTTAAGTGTTCTTTCTTTCGAACAAGAACAAGTCTTGACACCAGAAACAATCAAACTTGTTTACTGCAAAGTATTCCAAGTTGTGTTTCTTAGATTACTTGTTGTAACTGAATAAGTTATAATTAAGTCATCTCACCCCAAAACTCTCTAACTGAAAATACACCCTTTCAGGCGTGATATTCAGGGGGAACTTAATCGAGCAAAGTTTTGCTGATTAAAAGTACCAAGTTTGGTGGAGAACAAGGTTGAAGTTCTCTAGTTTAGGTTGGAGACAAAGCAAGTGTGCTTTGGTTTCTGTTGAATCGCTTTAGATAGGAGATTGTAAGGAACCTCAATCATATCTTAGTGGATTCAGTTCTAGAAAGGACAAAGTGGATTAGTTGAGAGATTACGCCACTCTCAGATACCACTATAAAAGCGTTTGTGTGATTTACTTACTGCATTTAGCTTTCAACAAATTATATCTGTTTGTACACAGTCACTCACTTCACTTGCTGAAACTCTTTACTTGCTGAAAAAGCACTTATTGTTTCAAAGACTTCCGCTCTCTGATTTAAGTGCTGAGAAAGTTAAGTATCAGCAACCTCTTTACTGAAAAGTAATAAGTACTTGCCGAGAAAGTTTTTAAATGACAAAAGTTTGAAAAGACTATTCACCCCCCCCCCTCTAGTCTTTTCTTGTTGTTTAAAGGGACCAACAAGTGGTATCAGAGCAGGAGGTTCTTTAGCCTTCTGCACTTTAAGCAAGGTGCTAACGAGTCACTGGAAGACTTGGACTTCAGATTCACAACTCTTGTTAGTGAAATGGCAGCGCTGGGTGTTGGAAATCTTTATTCAGATTCTGAGAAAGTGAAAACTATCATCAGAAGTTTGAATCAAGAATGGATCCATACTCAGAATTTCTATTATAATCAAGGAATGCCTGACATTACACCAACTGAGTTGTTCTCTCATCTTGCTACTGTCAATTATGAGACAAAGCAAAGAGAAAATGTGTTTGCTGAAAAATCGCAAAACATTGCTCTTGCTGCAAAGCCGTCATCTTCTGAAAAGAAGAATGATAAAGAGCCTGCTGATGAAAATGCTTTAGTTGTTAAAAACATGAAGAAATTCATCAGTAAGGAACTTGAAAGGCGAAAAGCAAAAGAGAAGCTGAAAAAGCATCTTGGTAATAACTACCATAAGTACAAGAATGATACTAGCTCGCTGAACAAGCAAGCTCAGCAAGCTACATCATCAGAAGAACCAGCAGTTGGAAATGATCTATGTTTTTACTGCAAAAAGCCTGGACACTTCAAAGCTAATTGCCCTCTGCTGAAAGGCAAATCTGCTGAAAAGAAGAAGAAGTTCAAAAGAGCTTTCATTGCTGAAGAAAAGAAGAAGCTTCAAGCAAAAATCGATGCATTGTGCATTGAGACAAGCTCCGAAGACAGTGAGGATGAAAGTTCAGACACCGACGATGAAGAAGCCACTCTAGACGTGGAGATTGGCAAAGAAGTGTGTGGAATAGCTATGGAAGCTTATCCAGATGTGTCGAACTACGAATTCTGCCTCATGGCCGGTCAGGTAAATAATTCTACCTCTGACTCAGATTCAGAAAGTGAAGACGAGATTGACCTTGACAAGATTCAAGGAGAAATTGAAAGATTTGAGAAAACTCTCAGCAAACAGCAAGAAAAACTTCAACTTGCTGAAACTCTGACCAAGCAAACTACTGAAAAGTATGTTTTGCTGAAAGAAGAAACAGAAGAAAAGGATGCTGAAATAAGGCGTCTTAAGAAGTTGATTGCTGAGGCTGCTGAGAAAAATTCTCAAATGGCATTAGAATTAGAAGAGTATCAGTCCTCAATTCTAAAGGTACTTGCTGAAATCCAAGAAATGAAAAAGATGAAAATCAATTTCAAATCCTATGTGGAAGCAAGTAATACGCTGACTGAACTAAACTCTTATTTGAGAGATCCATCTCAGAAAGAAGGTTTAGGAGCAACGTGTGAAGGTGATAACGTAGAAATCTTGAGAAAAGATAAATCACATATCTCCTTTGTACGTGCTACTGATAGTAGTCCACCAGAAATCTATCAGTTTGGTCAAACTAAGGTTGTTGAAACATGCAATCAAGTACCTATGACCATAAATCCCGCTGTTGCTACTCAAAGTAACAAGACTTTAAAAGCAAAACAGGTTGCTGAGAAGAAGAAAAAGAATGCCGTGAAGCATTCCGCCAAACAAATTGCTGAAAAGCAAGTTGTTAAGTCTAAAGGCAAGATTACCAAAAGTAATCAGAAGTCCTTTGCTGACAAACTTGAATCAAGTAAGGTTGCTGAAGCTAAAGCTCAGCATTCTCCAAAGAGCGGACTCGGTTTCAAAACCAAGCAAAGTCAACTCTTTCATGAGTATAAGCAAAGTCAGCAAAGATACTTCAAAGAGATGAAGAAAACCAAGCCTAAGAGTTCTGAAAAGACTCCCAATGCTAGGACTAGAAGGAACCTTGCTAGAAAAGAACTTACTGAAAAGTATGTTCAGCAAAAAGGTCAACAGAGCAAGACACCACATCAGAAAGTGGATTTGACCAGCACGAGTCAAAAGTCTTTCAGCTCAAAACCTCCTAGTTCCTCAGCAAGTAGAAAACAAGTCAAAGTTGAAAAACTTCAGACTTGGGTTTCCACAGGACGCATTCTTGAACATGTTAATGGACATCCATCATTGGATAATTAACTTCTTTGCTCTTGATTGTGCAGACTGCAGCCACGGAGACAAACGATGCAATCTGGCACTTTGATAGTGGTTGCGGAAAGCACATGACGGGCAACAAGAATAACCTTATAAACTATAGACGGTGGTCTAAAGGTCCAACAATAAGGTTTGCTGGTGGAGGCTCCGGATCTACAAAAGGCTATGGTGATGTGAAGTTGGGATGCATAACCATTTCTGGAGTTCTTTATGTCAAAAATCTTAAGTTTAACCTTTTCAGCATGAGTCAATTTGCTGACAAAGGATACTTCATCGAAATTAAAAGTGATGAATGTAAACTTGTAGATTTTGAGACTAAAAAGGTTATAATGATTGCAAGAAGATCAGGAGGCTTGTACACCGTTGATTGGTCTTCAGCAAACGTTGAAAAATGCCTTGTCTCAGATCATGATTGCCTTGCTGAAAAAGCATGGTTATGGCATAAACGAACAAGTCATCTAAACTTCAAGACGCTGAATAAGCTGTCTAAAAAGGCACTTGTAGTTGGATTACCTAGGGTTACTTTTAAGAAGGATGATGTTTGCAATGCATGTCAGCAAGGAAAGCAAACCAAATCTTCTTTCAAGAACAAGGCAGTACCGTCAACTACAAAACCTTTACAACTCTTACACATGGACTTGTTTGAATCTTCTTCAACAAGCTATGTTGGTAAGAATTATGGTCTAGTCGTGGTAGATGACTATTCAAGATTCACTTGGGTAGTATTCATCAAGCACAAATCTGAAACCAAGACTGAAATACCTAACTTGCTGAATAAGCTTGAAGTCATGAAAAATGACAAGGTAAGAGTCATAAGGACAGACCATGGTACTGAGTTTGTAAACCAGTACATAACTGAATATTGTACCTCCAAAGGTATTCAACATCAGTTATCCTCAGTAAGGACACCACAGCAAAATGGTGTTGATGAACGGAAGAATCGTACCCTGAAAGAAGCCGCAAGAACAATGCTTGCTGACACTGAGATAAGTGAGGCTTACTGGGTTGAAGCGATTAATACCGCCTGCTATACTCAGAATAGATGTTTGATTACTAAGGAATACAACAAAACTCCTTATGAATTGTTTGTTGGAAGACCTCCTAACATCACTCATCTAAGAGTATTTGGTTGCAAGTGTTTCGTTCTTAACAATGGTAGAGAATACCTAAGAACATTTCAACCAAAGGCAGACGAAGCGATATTTCTTGGCTACTCCTTGCATAGTAAAGCTTACAGAGTTTACAACAAAAAGGCACAAAAGATTGAAGAATATGTGCATGTTGTATTCTACGAAAAGACACAAGGTATGCCTGCTGAAGAAGAAATATCAGAATGTATGAAAAAGCTAATCATACATGAGCAAAGAACTAAATCTGATGCTAGGCAAATCAAGTCAATTGAACTAAATGATGATTCTGACAATGATTCTCCTCCCCCGAGTCATGACAAGATAAATATAGTTCACGACAAAGAATTTCCAGCAAAAGATGCGGTTGCTCCGGAAGTTGCTGAAATTACGCAATCTCCAGTGCCTGCTGATGAAGTACCTCAACCCAGCAATGCTGAGCAAGCAGTTGCTGATGATCAAATCTCAGCAGAGACACAAATTCCCAGTAGTACTGAACAAGTACATACTGAAGAGTCACATGCTGATAAGCAAACATATCCTGATCCAACAAACAGGAAACCTATTAATAAATGGATTAGAGATCATCCCTCTACGGATATGATTGGCGATATTAATAAACGCCAAGTGACTAGATCCAAAGCTACTCAAGGACTTGTTGAAGAAGCAACTGTCGTAGAAGTAGAATCTTTATTCTCTTGCTTTGTTTCAGAAATTGAACCTAAAACCATAGAAGAAGCTTTGAAGCATTCTGAATGGATAAAGGCAATGCAAGAAGAATTGGATCAATTTGAAAGAAACAAAGTCTGGAAACTTGTGCCACTTGCTGAAAATAAGAAAGCTATTGGTACAAAGTGGGTGTTCAGAAACAAGCTGAGCGAGTCTGGTGAAGTAACAAGAAACAAAGCACGCTTAGTTGCTCAAGGTTACTGTCAGACTGAAGGATTGGACTATGATGAGTCTTACGCTCCAGTTGCAAGATTGGATGCAATTAGGCTTTTCTTGGCCTTTGCTGCTCACAATGACTTCATTGTTTACCAAATGGATGTTAAGAGTGCATTCTTAAATGGTGAACTTGCTGAAGAAGTCTACCTAGAACAACCCCCCGGCTTTGAACTTCCCTCAGAAACCAATATGGTATATAAGCTTCAGAAAGCTGTATATGGTCTAAAGCAAGCACCAAGAGCATGGTATGATACCTTAGCTAAGTTCATCTCTCAGATTTTACCAAAGGATGTCTCAAAGTGCAAAAAGAATTTACTGATACGGGAAATCAGAAATATCTTTTAAACTTAGAAAATATGAGATATCTAAGTAAGGGGGAACTTTCAGCAAGTATCTAATTTGTTAATTCAAACTCGTTGAAAAGATTCTTGTCTATTTCAGCAAGCAATCTATCCCTTATTACTCGGTAAAATCAATTTGTGACGTTAAGCTGGCACAGATAAACTCGCAATAAATCATGACATGAAATCAATCGTGGCCATTGATTAAAAGGAGTTATTAATCTAACGGCTAACAAAACAAAGAGAGAGAGTGCTCTGACGGTTTTAGTTAGTGGGCCACTACGCATTCAATGCAAAGGCTCCACTATCTCCAGTGTTTCTCTGTTTTACCCTTGCTGAGAGCTCAAATCGATTGAGTTTCTCACACACCAGAGACACTATATAAAGAAGGAGTTAGAGAAATGACAAAATTCTTTAACTCACATTTCCTTTCTCTGCAATTTCTAGCCTGAAACTACTGTACCTCCGGTCAAAAAGCAAACTATCTCTTTTCGTACAATTTCTTGCTCTATATAAGAAATGGCTCCCAAGAGACAGTCATCTAAGTTTTCAAAATCGTCAAAGGTTGACAGTGCTGAAACACGCATTGCTCCGGTGACTTCTCTGACCCAAGACACAGCGAAAGTTGTGTTGAAAAACGACCGAATCACTGTAAAACCTATGCCTCCGTCATATCTTGACACTGCAAAGTGTGAGATGTTGATGCAATGGGGAGGGTTTGCAAAAGAAAAGTACATTAGGTACTTTTATGAACAAGAACTTGATGACCAAAATGAAGAGGCGCTTGAGTTCATCAAGCAGGAAGGCCTCATGAACTTTATCTCTGCTCGCACTAAGCAAGTGAGCATGATTGATACTATGGAGTTCTACAATAATGCAGAAATCCAGTCCCTTACAGACAGTAATGGAATCACTGAAAAAGTGATCCTTACTTATGTTCAGAACACGCAAATCGTCCTGAAATGGACTGATTTAGCGGAGATTTTTCAGATTTCAACCACTGGAACTGAAGATGACGTCACTGCCACTGACGAAGAAATTGAAGCTTTCTACAGTGACGTCAGAAATGCAAAAATGAAGAAAGGCGAGATAGCTCCCGTGACTTGGACAAAGCACGTTAAGAGAAAGCATCTCTGCCATTCACTTGGTCTAGTAGCTCTGCTACTCATTAAAGTTCTTGACTCCCAAGTTGGAGGAATTGACCAAGTAGGCCTGAGAAGATGGCCATTGCTGATGCATATCTATGAAAATAAATCGGAACTTAACTGGGCTAAGTACATTTTCAACAGGCTTGTTGATTGTGTTACTAAGTTTAAAGTAAAGGTAGAAGACAACAAGGTCTCACCTTCCTTTCCAGTTATGTATGGAATCAAGATATGCTATATCCTTGAACATTTCAGGATTCAGCTAAGAAACCCATTGCCAATCAAGAAATCTGTGTGCAATGTGGGAAGATCTTTCTACAAGCAGAATGTACCTAAGATTGCTGGTAAGAAAACCAAGAAGACAACAACTGCAAATGTTGTCAGCACAAGCCAGCAAGAAAGGTATACAACAGCTGCAGATGTTACCACTCAGCAACTTAGAGATGAAACTGTTGTTGGAGGTGGTAACACAAATGAAACTGCTGTAGAAAATCAACAAGGTACGTGTACAACAGCCGTTGCTGAAAATGCAACAATAGATGACTCTGGGAAACTGGAGAAATCTAAAACGAAAAAGAGGAAAGCTGATGATGACACTCAGACTGCAGCGTCATCAGCAAATCCCGTACCTAAGATGAAACGGACAAGTAATAAAAGAAAGAAGACAATGGCTTCTCAGTCAGTCCCCAATGTCCAAGACTCCTCAGTCAATTCCCAGACAAATGCTGAAACGCATTTGCCAGTAGATGTTGCTGAAATAATTACTGAAACATACATCAGCAATGTTGAAGTGTTTGCGGAAGCCTTCAACAATCAACTTAACGTTGATAACTCTACTGAGAATAGACCACAAGGCAGTGGAAATGAAATTCCTGCCCAAGTTCCAGATATCTACATTGTAGATAATCTAGATGATCAAACCATGGAACCAGTAAGCGACATTGCTGCTGATCTGCAAAGAGCGGCACTTGCTGATGCTGCTGAACAGATGGTTGCTGAACAAGCAACTCATCAAGTTGCTGAAACCCAGCTTGCTGATGGACCAGTTGCTGAGATAGCAATGGTTCCTGTTCCTGAAGTTGCTGAAACTCAAGAAGCATTATTCAAAGACGCATTTCTTAATGCTGAGAATACTGGCCCAAGTTCACCCAAGACTTCAATTGACAAAGTCCAGCTTGTACTGGAAGATTTAAGCAAACAAATGGAGTTGGAGTTTGAAGAATCATCCAACAAGTCAATTGATCTCTTCATGACAAGCAGTGAGCTTAAAGGTCAAGATGCTTCTGCTCAACTTGTCAATTCAGAGACAAGGGAGATTGCTGAAACCGCACAGATTTCTCAGTTAGAGCAAAATCAGAAGTCTGCTGAAGAAACAGTCCAAGAAGCTGAAGAAACTGTTAATGCTGAAAGGACTGAGCCACAACCTGTCCTTCCTCAGCAGGTAGTTAATTCAACCATCAGTAAAACTTCAAATTCTGAAAATTGTTCTTTTGCTAAAATTATTCTTTCTCTACAGACTTCTCAAGATACAAGTCAGAAGGTTGCTGAAGCCTCTGCACCAGAACCAACACTCCCTGCTCAGCAGGTAGTTAATAATTTTGGTATAAAAACTAAGTTTGACAGCTTAGTACTTGTGTCAAATTTTAATTTATTTCAGGATGAACAAATGGAGGATGCTACTCAAGCTCCTCATGGAATGGAAATTGTACTACATGAGCTTGCTGACTCTCAGCAGGTAAATCAAGTTTCAGATTTAAACTCTAAAACAATTCTCCAAACCAATCCTGATCTAAATAAAATTCTTTTTCAGGCTCAAAAGGAGACCACTGAAGTGGTACTCATCACTGAAGATCAGCAAGTAAGTTCTGAAGAACTTTACTTGAGCTTCAAGAGGACAACTTTGTCAAGAGTTGCTAAGTCCGTCAGCAACTGGCAAAGATATAGGAGAATGGACTTCTCAGATCTTCACCTTCATCTCTCAAATGAGAAAAAGAGATCTTCACTACTGAAGCTCGAAACATTTGTCCACTCCATCCTTCCTGAAGAAATGACATATTCTCAGCAAATGAGTTCAAATCTGATTGCTCAAATCAGAGAGAATATGAAGGTCAAATTTAAGAGTGCCTCTCCAGCTGAACAAGCTGTGATGGTCAAAGGTCTTTTTGTTCCTATGGTGGCTGATCCCCACAAATTAACTGAGGAAGAGGAAGTGACAAGTGTTGCTTTATACAAGCATGTTGAGCTAGTCATTCTGACAGATGATGAAGAAGAAGAAGAAGATGAGAACATTCCCACTGATCCCAGTGATGATGAAGGGAAAGATTCTAAGGACAAGAAGGATGACGATGATGACAATCAAGGTCCAAGTCCTGGTGCTGGTGGATTAAAGTTAACAGCTGCTGAAACTAATCCCTCTGACAATCAGCAAGATGAACAACAACAATCTCAGCAAGAATCTCAACCTCCTCCTGCTGATGCTGAAAATCAAGCACCTGTACAAGGTGCTGATACTAAAGAAGAATACGCCAGAAAAAGGGCTGCCTTGAAAAATTGCAAGAGTCCAGTTTCTGATGCCAAGGTTACTAAAGAAAACCTTGAAGATGAGGATGAAGAAGATGAAGATTACCAACGAGCTCTACAAAATAGTCTCATGATCCATGCAAGGCATACGCAGGATCTGGAAATTGGTGAATCTTCAAGACCAAAATCGAAGGAAGTTCCATCCCTTCCACTTACTACTGGCGCAACTCCAGTTATTGAGTCTCAAACGTTGCCTTCAGCAACTACTCAATTAAAACTAACTACTGGCGAAACTCCAGTAATTGAGTCCCAAACTCAATTGAAACAACTATCTACTGGTGAAACTCCAGTCGTTGAGTCTGAAGTGTTGCCATCAGCAACCACTCAACAAAAAGGAAGTGAAGCTGTTGACAAAGGCTCCAAAGTCGCTCAACTTGATGAATCTGAGGATGATGACGACTTATCAGAAAATGATGATGATCAATCCAAGCGAAATCCAAAAGTCGTTCAGATTCCTCCTCCTAATTATCTCACTTATGAAGGAGATTCATTAAGGGCCGAGTTGCTTTTACGAGATGATCAGTTTGCCACTGAACTTAAGGCTCACTCCTTGACACCTAATTTAGTGCCGTTCCCAAGAGTTGAGGAGTTTACTCCCAGAATTCTAGCACTAAAGCAAGTCCATAATGCCTGCAAAGCTGAAGATGAGGCATTGCTTGCTGAGAGCCCACTTGACATTGAAAAGATATTGGCTACAGTGCTGAGACGCACTACAACTTTAACCATAGCTCAAGAAGACATCAGTCTTTATCACAAGAGCTATGAACAAGATGTAAGTCAAGCTCTCTTGCTTGCAAAGAATGCTCTCGTCAAGGCTCAGAATATTATGGATGAGAAGGCCGCAACAGAGAAAAGACATGAAGAGAACATGATGAACATTCAAAAAGAGTTAGCAACAATGAACTCTGACCAACAAGAAATCATCATGAAGTATAACAGTCTCAACACTCTTGCTGAAAATTGCAATGAGTTTTATTCTCTGCACATCACTCCGATGTTGCAATCCATGTCTAAGGGGGAAAAGAAGAACACTAGAAAGAGAAATCAAACCCCTCCTACTCCTGCTGCTGATGTGCCACTTCCACTAGAACCTCTTGCTGAAAGAGAGCAAAGTTCTAAAAGACAAGCAGAAACTGAGTTAAATTCAGCAAGTACCAAAAAGAGAAAAACCGCTGCTGAAACTCAAGATTTCTGTCACAATGAAAGTCATCACAATCTGAATGAAGATGATGAAGAAGATGATGACAATCAAACAATAGCTCAAGCCATAAGAGCTAGACCCTTAACAGCCATAACTCTGTCTGGCCACTCAAGGCATTTTTCGTCTGATTCTTCAGCAAGAGATCAAGACAATGCTAAAACAAGAAGAAGAAGGCAAATACAGGAAGAGAAAAGGCTAGCCAGCATTGCTATTGGCTCCGGCATTGAATATACAAAGACCAGCAATGATGAAACCACTCAGAATGTGATCAGAAACATTCATGGTTGCTGGATCCTAAAGCTGGAAGACTTGCTGGTAAATGAGTTCTTTCCTACAGCCATTTTGAATCAGATGTTCAAATGGATTGAACTCAAGGTCCAAAGAAAGCAAAGGGAAGAATCCCTCCCAAGAAATATTGCTGGGAGATGGTTGAATCTTGAGGTCCATATAAGAAGAGTTGCCATTGGTAAGACATATAGACAAGAACCAGATCTGATCAAACCACCTGGCATCGCTTACTATGCTGACCCGGTAACAAAGAAACCTAAGAAGAAACTTGGATTGATTCCTTATGAGTACTTCTATCTCACTGCTAAGGATCAAGAAGATCTTCTCTGGTTAAGAAAGATTCATCCGAGAAACATTTCAGATACACAGCTTCTCCATGCTAGCAATTGGGGCATGCATTTGTGGGTAATTAACTACATGGAAATGAATGCTGAAAAGCATCATCATACTGCCTGCAAAAATGCAAGAATTCTTCAACTACAAGTCCGTAGGCTTCTGGAAAACTACGAGAAGGATTGTGTTGAATTCACTGCTCTTGCTGAGAAGAGTGTAAGAGAGATTTTTGAGAAAATCCTCTGAAAGAGTTTAAGTCCCTGCAATAGTTTTTTTAAGTTTTTGTTTGCTGATTCATTGTTATCTATGCTTTCTTGTAATCTTCTGATTGATAACTTTCAGCAATGAATTCTTTTTAACTCTTATTGGTTTTGATTATGCAACTTACTTATGCTTACTGTTTATTAATTCAAGTATGCTTGCATTAATCATCTGATTTATTCAACATCAGAAACCTCTAAAAGGGTAACAATTAATTTAGCCATGGATTGCTAACATCAAAAAGGGGGAAATTTGTTAGGTAACTTGTAATTTTGATGAGCAATTAACCATGCTAAATTAAGAACAGTCCAGTAACTAGTACTCTTAAGGTCCATAGGATTTTAGATTTTTTAAAGGACATTGTAAAAGAGGAACGTTTGCTGATGACTTAGATAGGTGTTAGATAAGTTATTTCTTTTGTGTATGACGTATTTTATTTTCTGAGAAGAAAATATCTTATTGACACATTTGCGTATGATGTATTTTATTTTCTGAAAAGAAAATATCTTATTGATGCTTAGCTTTAATTAATCTTATTTTCTGAAAAGAAAATGACCTATTGAAGCATTTGTTGAAGATGTATTTTGTTTATTACAAACAAATTATTGAAGAAAATAAGAAACCGGTCAGAATCTTGAAGACTTTTGAGGATCTGAAGACTTGAAGACTTGAAAACTTGAAGATTGCTGAAGACTGGTAAGGCACGTGTTGCTCAGAAAGTGAAATTTTCAGCAACAGCATTGCATAAGTGAAAATCTGAAAGACAGAGTAGGTTGTGCTTGCTGAAACTGAGAATGAACACTTGCTGATGAACATATGTGACCTCTTGCTGAATGTACGTGATTTTGCGCTCCAATGTTACTGTTTGAATTCTATTAAAATGTGCATTTAATGCAAAGCTTACACGCGAAGGACATGAAGACTAGAAGACAAACAAAGGTTGCTGCTGAAAGTACAAAAACAAGATAGTGACATGTTAAGGAACAAAAGCCTTAGGATTTGAAATTCAAACGGCACCTTACTTGCACTATAAATAGAGGTCATCCGGCAAAGAGTTGAAGTGTGTCAACAACGTGATCAAACTCTCACTTGTGCTTAAAAACTCACAAACCTTCAAACACTCTTACTGCCATTGATTCGTTCCAAGACTTAAAGCTTGAAAAAGCTACTTGTGAAGAAGTAGAACAAACTCGGCTAAGAAATTAGTTAAGTGTTCTTTCTTTCGAACAAGAACAAGTCTTGACACCAGAAACAATCAAACTTGTTTACTGCAAAGTATTCCAAGTTGTGTTTCTTAGATTACTTGTTGTAACTGAATAAGTTATAATTAAGTCATCTCACCCCAAAACTCTCTAACTGAAAATACACCCTTTCAGGCGTGATATTCAGGGGGAACTTAATCGAGCAAAGTTTTGCTGATTAAAAGTACCAAGTTTTGTGGAGAACAAGGTTGAAGTTCTCTAGTTTAGGTTGGAGACAAAGCAAGTGTGCTTTGGTTTCTGTTGAATCGCTTTAGATAGGAGATTGTAAGGAGCCTCAATCATATCTTAGTGGATTCAGTTCTAGAAAGGACAAAGTGGATTAGTTGAGAGATTACGCCACTCTCAGATACCACTATAAAAGCGTTTGTGTGATTTACTTACTGCATTTAGCTTTCAGCAAATTATATCTGTTTGTACACAGTCACTCACTTCACTTGCTGAAACTCTTTACTTGCTGAAAAAGCACTTATTGTTTCAAAGACTTCCGCTCTCTGATTTAAGTACCAACAAACCAAGTTACTGGAAAGTAACTTACGCTTGCTGAGAAAGTTAAGTATCAGCAACCTCTTTACTGAAAAGTAATAAGTACTTGCTGAGAAAGTTTTTAAACGACAAAAGTTTGAAAAGACTATTCACCCCCCCCCCCTAGTCTTTTCTTGTTGTTTAAAGGGACCAACAAAGACGCTATGGCGACTTGCTTTTGTCACCCTCAATTGGATTATATGGTCAGCGCGCAATCAGTGGATTTTTTATGGGAAGCACTTCACACAACATTCCATTATTCATATGCTCTTGAGCTTGATACATGAACAACGCACTTTGTTGCCGGGTACCATGTTTAACACGGTTGAAGATCTATCTGCCCTTCACTCCTTTGGCATTCCTGGACGAGCTCAGGTTAGTCCCATAACTACAGAGGTTCGTTGGGTTCCGCCATCTAGAGGTTGGATTAAGTGTACTACTGATGGAAGTGCTAAAGGTGCCCATGGGGAAGCTACAACTGTTGGAGTTTTCATAGATATGGATGGCATTGTTTTGGGATGTTTTGTGAAGCATCTTTGATGCCTTCATGCATTTGAGGCTGAACTTATGCCGGCCATGCTTGCTATTGAGGTTGTGCATAACCAGGGATGGCATAGGCTTTGGATTGAGACGGATTCTACTTATGTGGAGGGACTCATAGTGCTCATTCTACCAGTGTGCCGTGGAAGTACAGGAATCGGTGGCTTTTGGCTCTTTCTTTGCTCCATTCTATAGAGCTAAAGATCATTCATATTTACTAGGAGCGCAACTTGGTGGCTGATATTCTTTCCAATCATCATACACAAGGCTTTTGACTTCATCAGATTGATAGTATTGTGGATCAGGTGGCTCGGGACGCCTGGGGCCAACCTTACTTTAGATTCATACAACGTTAACACTTAGGCACTCTTTTTTCCATTCATAGGTTTTTCCCACTGGGTTTCCTATGGTTGTGTTTTGACGAGGCCCGTGGTTGCAACCAGGATTCGACAATCCTAGGTTAGTTTTTTGTCTTTTGGCTCTTTTTAGTACATTTGTGGACTTTCTTCCTTATATTTGCTACTTTGTACCAGTTCTCTTTTTCATTTATATATATGCACGACTTATTCAAAAAACGCTACTATAAGAGCACAAGAATTGAAAGTACTTCGGATTCTCCTGCATTTCTACCGCGCTTTTATCATTATCATATTTTTAAACAACAAATTTAACTACTCTATTCCTACATTTTACTTCTCAGCACATTACACTCGATCCCCTTTATAACTCTTTCCTTATCATCATCAATTGTGCACAAACTTAAAACTCTTTTTTTTTTCATTGGTGATTCATTCTAAGATTTTTTTAATAGCAAACATGTTTAACTCTATTTATAAAGTTTAATGGATGAAATGACAAATAAATTGGTGTACTTTATTGATATAAATATAATAGCGTACCATGTCCATCTGAATTGTTATCCAGATGGTCTATTTTGTAATTTCCTTGAGAAAAACAGCAAATGTTTTTAGGAAGTACAGTAGTATTAAACAAAAATGTCTCCCAAAAGTTCTCTTCCCAAGTCAACCATAGTTGTGTCATTCAAAGTTGCGTGTTCCACTTTTGCTACTTACAATTACTATTTGTTTATTCCCATTAAAAAATTTAACATTTAAAAAAATGCATACTTCTTTATCATATACTCCATATGCCAATTAATGATTTATGTTTGTTTGGTTGAATTTTTGTTTCAGCTCTAATAAATTTTAAAACTTAAATAATTAATTAAATTATATAATGAAAGTATAGACACTATATTTTTATAATATATTTTATAAATTAATTTTTTAGTATAATTTAGGAGTAAACAGAGATCAAATGAAGCACAAAAAAATCAACATAAACCAATGTAAATAAATGACTATAAATGACTGGAACTCATGGGTAGATAATTTATATTTTTAACTAACTTCTCTCTCGATTAGAAACTGTTATTTTTGTCTGAACAGAACTGAATTAAATAGAATTGAATGAAGTTTAACTGAAATAGATAGAACTGAACTAAATTTATTTATATTATAAATAAAATACAACTAATCAATATGAAAATAAATAAACATAATTGAATTAAATTGAATGAATTTGAACTCAACTGAAAATAATCAATTTTCATAGAAAGAGAACGGAGTTACTCTTCCATGACCCACATTAAATTTATTTTTTTCCAATTTATAATTATATCAGCTTTCAAACTATGCGAGTCGAGCATTGTCGGGTGCTTTTTGAGGGGACAGTTCTCCCAAATGTGCTTTTACATTTACAATACTCGAACCCGAGACCTTACCACTTGAGCCAACAACACTTATTCCCACATAATTTATATATACTCCATTTATCTTAAATGTTTTGAAACAACAAATACTATATACCTAAACCACCTTATATCTTCGTCAAATATCGAAGCCTACACCACCTTCCCAACCCAACTGACTTCCACCACCTTATAACTCTCAATTTATCTTATTG
Source organism: Plantago ovata (assembly GCA_028274465.1). Classification (NCBI taxonomy): domain Eukaryota; kingdom Viridiplantae; phylum Streptophyta; class Magnoliopsida; order Lamiales; family Plantaginaceae; genus Plantago; species Plantago ovata. The sequence continues at coordinate 84,237,025 of CM051455.1, read as the reverse complement.
CGATTGTATTTTGATCCTATTTATTACTAAAATTGTGTAAATTGAATCAAGGTTACCTTTGTAATTATCACTGAGACAGGAGGAGAGGGAGTATTGTGTGTACAAACCGCGTATGTTCACATATCATTGAAATGGTCAACACATTATTTGTTGGATTAATAACTTGCAGTGACTGAATCCGCGTTCCACATGTTTTCCAGTTTCTGCTGAATTTTGAGTTGAGTCTGTTTAACTGTTTTCATTTTGAAACTAACGGGAAAAATAAATAATAAATTTATTCATCAATCAATCAAAATTTCAAAGCACAGACGAGAAGTTGAGTTGGGTTTAATGTTGAAAACACTCGTAGCAACACTCCATACAGTAGTAATGGGATCATCCCTGTCTCAACAATCTGCCATTGACACCATCTCACTCTGGCGGACCAAGCCCGCTCACGAGCTCATCTTCGACTCCCCCCGACCCGACGTCTACCTCCAAGCCGTCGACAAACTGCAGCAGCAATCCAACGGGGGGACTAACGAGCTTCTTTCAATTGCTGTTGACCGGCTCAAGCGTGAGTTTAAGGCCGTTCTGCGCAACAGACAGCCCGAATATCCCTCTGCTGCAGGACCCAGTTCCACGATGGAGTGGCCGACCACCACCACCACGGTCACAGACAGCACCGCCTGCTTACCACGGTACGAAGAGTATGTTGGTTATGACATCCCGAATAGAGATGTTCTTGTCTACTTGAGTAACATAGTCAAGATTATGAAGGCCAACGGGAGTGTTTACGAATGCGTTGACATGTATAAGAGTGTCAGATATAAGTTCCTCGAATCGCAGTTTAAGAAGCTGCATTTCAGTGAGTTGAAGATTATTAATGCTGATAGTTTGAGGCGGTTATTGTGGCGAGAGTTGGAGCCTAAGATCTATAGCTGGGTACGCGTTTCCAAGATATGCGTTGAGATATTTTTCCGAAAGGAGAAGCTGTTGTGTGAGGAGATATTTGGCAAGGGTTCGGATTCGGATTCCATTTTCGTGGAAACGGTTAGAGATTTTGGAGTAGGGTTGTTTGGTTTTGCTAAGGTAGTGAGTGAGAGTAATCAGAGGTATGACAAAATGGGGGCTGTATTAGGCCTTTATGGTGCGTTCTGGTCACTTTTGCCTGATATTGAAGTGCTTTTCGGTTGCGAATCAGGTCGAGTGATTAGAGACATGTGTGATGACATACGGGGTATGGTTCAGAAGGAGGCAGGGCAGATGTTGGAAGATTTAGAGAAGGATGCGTTGAATGAAATAATTCCGAATGTTGGTGATGATGCTGCAGGCGGAGGAGTTTGTAAAACGACGACATTTGTGATGGGGTTGATCGATCACGTTGTGAAGCACAGGCAGATGTTAAAGGATTTGATCAAGTCGGGCCCAACCCCGGATGTTCTTGATGGAGTCGGCATTCAGCAAGCCGATGATCTGGGGGATATGAGTAGGAACCTCAGTTTGCTTGATTTGCATTTGAGGTTGATCATTGTGGCCTTGAGAAGAAGTGCAAGAAAAAAGTCGAACATGTACCAGGATCCTTCACTGGCGCACTTGTTTATGATGAACAATATGCGGTACATTGTGAAGAAAATCGAAGAGTCCCCAGAGCTACGACAGATGGTAGGCGACTCATATCTGAAAGATCTAAACGACACTGTTGAGTCTGAAATGAAGGGGTACTGCGAAAATACTTGCAGCAAGTTTTCAGACTGCCTTCAAGAAGATGGGTTGTATGTTATCAGGTGTTTCAGATCTTGTTTGTCAAAACCTACAATGCGGAAGAGGCTAAAGACGTTTAATGCTGCATACGAAGAACTGAAATCGGTCCATACGAAATGGAAGGTAGAGGATGTGCAACTCCGGGACAAAATCTGCTCGTTTCTGTCCAGGAAGTTGGTTCCTAGATACAAAGATTTCCTTGGGAAGATTAATTGCAGTTCTGAGAATGACAAGAAGAACATCAAGTACTCAGCTTTGGAGTTTGAGGAATTAATTTCAGAGAAACTGTTTCGGTGTAACTAGATGGAGTAGCTTGTTCTAATTCAATTGTACAAGTCTTACAAGTATAAACGGATAATGCCACATTTATTTATCGTTTAAAACACAAAAACAATTGATCTCAACTAAAAAAAACAAAATGTGTATGTTCTCACACTGAGACAGTAATTTTTCTTCCTTTTTCCAATTCTTTTCCCTTCTAAAAATGTAATATATGTTCGTATTTCGTTCAATCAAAGGCTGGTGAGTAGTGATATTTCCGGAGCAGTTTTTTCCCCCGGAAAATCAAGTAGCTTTCAATCATGGGATTACAATTATTGTGCTACTAATAGCTACTTGAGGAGGGGACAGACTTTTGTGAATCACATGTCCCTTTTTTTTTAAACGGCAAATGTAACAACTCTATGCCTACTACGATACACCTTTTATTTATTTATTTTGAGAGTACTACGATACACCTTTACCACCTTGTAACTCTAAACCAACCTTATCTTATGCCTGCCTCGTCATGTTTCAAACCCCTAGCATCTCCATCTCCTGGACTCTCATGTCCTACTCCATTATCCTTAGTTCCTTACCACTTGGCCACATGTCCCCTCAACCTTACTTTTTGTGACTTGTTCATTTTCACTTATCTTGAAGGTATACTAAGCCCATATGGAGCAAACATTTTGTGTGCTTTTTCTTGTGGACCAAACGTTTTACTGTTTAGGTTGATTTTAATCAGAAGCCCCTTCTAAAACACAGGTATTCTCTAGCAGTAGTTCAGACTAAATACACATATAAAAAATCTGAGAAATAAATACCATAGGTGCTAGATGTGTCAAGTTGAAAACTGACTAGCTAAAGAAAATGGTTACATTTCCTGTTGGGTTGAAATTAGGAAATGGAGCTCTTTCTTCTATACCACAGTACCAAGTTATTCCAAGTACATTGATTAATATCTGATGACTTTAAAATACAGATTAAAAACATTCAGCATGATTCGCGTTACTAATACCAGGATCAGAGGATCTTCCTTGGCTCCCACACTGGATCAGACGATTATAAACCAGAGTATCAACTACTGCAGATCAAGGGAAGATAGGTTACTTCCAACAACAATCAGACAAGGAAACATATGAAAGGACAAGTGCAAGACTATGTTTTCTTACTGGTACATGTGTTATACACCACCAAAGAACTGCTCCAGGGAGGAGGCAGTGTAAACATTAGGTGCAGATGTATCGAGCTTGGTAGGTGAGATGTGAAGCTCATACTTGATAAACCTCTGAAAATCAGTTCAGAAAGGAAATAAACGTCGAGAACTCAGTTTTCAGCCTAATTATAAATCAAAGACCAAACACTCTAAGGTAGCGTATAATTAAAAAAAAAAAGGTAAAAGAAAAGAGTAAATTGTTTTAAATTCCATGATTATATAACCAAGAATAAAATCAAGTTTAAATAGTTATATAACATCAAGACAAAAAGTAAAGCATGATTTACAATATAGAGGAGAAATCTTGGTAAACCACAACAATCTCAGTATGACTATAAGCTTGCCAACTCCCCAAGCATTAATTAAAAAAAAATCTTTTAGCCAACCCCGACAGTTGCAGCTAACTGGCATTGTGACCTCAGCAAATCACTGGTAAACCTCTTTTGAAATAAAATAATCACCCTAGACTGGCTAAAAAAACGAATGAAAAAGAAAAAGTGATACATACCGCTAATTGTGTAATAATTTCAGGATTTGAGTCTATATGCCAATCTGGCTCCAACTGTCTCACAAAAGATGTCCGTCCAGTCTCTGTGCTACAGAATAGAACCTGAAAGATCATGCATTAGATTATATAACATGTCTCTAGAAAAACGCTACCAAACAAAGAAGAAAACAGACACGCAATAAAAGATAAGTTCTCATTTGGTACCATAACATTATATGCAACTCCACTTTGGTATCATATGTTTCACGCTTCAGGTTTTGGTACCACAACACAACTTACCAAATAAATCTAATTTCGGTACCACGCCAATGAAATTTAGTGGGAGAAGTCAGGGTAATAATCATGTGTCATCCAGACATTAAATTAAATAAGCAAATAAGAATAGGGCACAATTCGACCTCACAATGAACTTAATTAGCAATACTCCAGTCACATGAATTGTGGTGAATTATACACGAACTTGTCAATTCGTGACAATAAGAGTCCAGTTGTGCCATAATTAGACTTTCTGGCCTTTTTTTTTTTTTGTACTACCAAATTCAGGAGCTCAACACATGGCACGAAATGGAAGATTTTTCAAACACAAAAGTGACATTATCCCGAAGAAATGAATAATTATAGAAGTTAATTATCCCGGTAATATAAAAGATCATGAAAAGAGTGTTTCCCAACCAAAACAGTATCCCAAGGACACGTTAGCAGAATATTACTTCCAAATTGGATGAGCATATAAAGTGTAACAGCCATACAGTCTCAGCTACCAAATCTCCAGAGACGACACATGCAAAAGATTTTCGGTATCATGGAGGGCAAGAAGTGCTTAAAAAGGAATGAACCAGATTTATATACGTGCTGAACTTTAGATATGCTACTAATAACTTTATTGGCGTTTGTGACAGATATATGAAGAACATTAATGAGAATTATTCTAGACGCGATTGTTTCTAAATATATTAGCGACTGTTACACTGTGATTATTAACCTTGAAGGCACATGTATAAATCTGTTTGAATGTATGAATTAAAACAAAAGCAAATCACTAGAATCAAAAGTATGCATAATATAGTTCCACCATGAATCCATGATACCTTCTAGTCTTCTACAATGATACGACAATTTTTATAATACATAGTATTACAGGCTTACAGCATACAATTGAAATAACTAAGATTATTCTTCTTCAGGGGAAATCTTTTAGTATTTCTATTTCCGTTGAAATTGACACAACACGAGGGCAGGTTTTGGAGGAAGTCATCTTTGAGAAAATGGAATATAATCTAGAATCTACAAGCAGACAAGAAAATTGGAATATAACTAGTTCAACAAGAAAATTGAGAGGACATTTGTGGTGGCCAAAACACCTATATAAGGCAAGCACAAAATTATCCCTAGCCATACCTTTTAATTATGTCAAAGACACATACATGATATAGTTGCCAGCAAGAGAAGAGTAATTGTGGAACATCTGGTTATTTAAGCAAATACATGTACAAATCCTAAATAATGAAACCTGAACGAGCTGCAATGTGAAGCAACCGTGCCAGTTAAAATGAAAAGCACATGAATAAAGCAATTTTTATTGGACCTTACCTTATCTTTGACTAAGCCACCAGACGTGAATACCCCAGCATCTTCCAAAGCTGCGAGAACGTTTTTCTGCATTTTCACAGCTGATTAGTGTTCATAAAAACCTTGCCTATTGCAGCCAAGGCATATTAAAACAACAAATAGCATCATATCTACGTGTATACAAGATACTGCAACTTTATATTAGTATTTGTGACGCAAAGTGCAACATCATGATGCCATAGAGGTATATACTACAACAAACAACAATCAAGCCTTTACTCGATCATGCCAAGTTCGAAGCATAGGCCAAAAAGGAATCACATAAGGTAGCAAACAAGTGTCAATCTCCTCCATATGCTTCTCATGTAACAATGTTTTGTTAATTCTCTTAGCCTCCATATTTTAACTCACAACTCAGAAGAAGCCACCTCCACGCTTTAGTCTTTCTCTGTTATTTGAAGGCCGAAAGGGCCAAATCCCATTAACTCAACCAACTGCGTAGCACTTCTCTATGGTCTTTTAAAAAGCAAGCACCTATGGTGAATTGCAAATAAGAACACAATTGACTACATATAAAATAGCCCCGAGTTATTATATTACTTAATTTCATCTGGTAAACACACATAATTTAATGCTCATTAAGAGTTGAGTAAAACAATTTTAGGCAGTTCCCCCAACTCAGTGTCCTAAACAACCTACCGTTAACCGCAAAGGCCCTTTAATACAGAAAGGTTTCTCAAATAGCATAACAACTAAAGCAAGCACTATGTTTAAAAGAAAAAAATTATAAAAATAAAAATAGTGACAAAAAACAAAATTTAAATTTTACTAAAATTTTGAACCAATTAAAAGTGATGCTCAATATAGTTTCGAAAGTTAAGGTGAAATAAAGCCAGTCTGTCCTTTGTGTAAAACAAACATTTAGGTAATACAAAAGTGGTTTGCCCATGCGAGCTAGACTGGCACCGATTCAGGTACCTTCAACATATTAACTTCCTAGCCGCACATATACAGCTAAGAGGAAGAAATTTCCAACCTTTCAAGTGTGAAATCACGCAGGCATTATTGCACAAAAATTCAAAGTGAAAAATCTCACTCCTTATACGTCATAATTCAATTTTGTTTGGTCCTTGGGTTGTGGAATACAATAGTCTTCATCTTGATACCTGTTAGAATCAAGGGCGGTACTCTAGAGCAATGAAAAGGCACGCATGCAACCCGGTTGGTATCCAGTCCCCATTCCCACAAGTATATAATGATGTGATTTGCATGCATTATTTGTTATACGAATTCCAACATTGGTAACAGAGCTAGGTTGATCAAATTTTGTGTTTTCCTATCATGTCCATTGTGGTAATCGATTAGGTTAAGGAAATAACCAGGATGGCGAAGGAACCTGACCGTTCTAGCCCACATGGGCGAACCACTTCGTATTCCCACATCTCCACTTGCACACAGAGCTGGACACCAAGTCTCACACTCATCCTTTTATACGAGAATTCCTTTGTTTGGTTCTTGGGCTGTGGAATACAATAGGCGCTAAATTGTCTATTTTTTAATATATACTTCCTCCGTGAGTTCGTCCCATATATTTAGTCCCACTCCCACTTTACATTTTAGTCTGTCCAAAAAATTTAGTGCAATCCTAAAATAGCAACATATCATTCTGTCTCATAATCCATTCATTCCGTCACCTACTTTATCTATTCTTAATATATTCTCTATTATAATATATCGTCCACCTACAAGTATTAGTACTTATTTTGTATCCATTCTCTCATTCTTTATTTATTTTCATTAAACCAAACAATCAAAAGTAACGACACTGTATCTCTGGGCCAAAGGAGTATAATACATCAAATAAAGTTTCCAGCGAGGAGGCTGGAGTTTTGCAAAATATCTTTTTATTCATTCCTTTTGGTTGTCCATAATCTCACTTCTTTTCTCAGATTCTGCAAATCTAGTCAGCGTCTACCCGACCGAATAGGAATGCAAAATGAACCACATTCAGGAACACAGACCGGAGAGCAGTGAATCTGACCCCCAGTTATTACTTTTATTAGTTCTTATTTTTTAACACACCTTTAGTTGATCCTAGTGCAAAAGCTTAGAGAAGAAGGAGCATGTATTAAAGAAAAGAATATGAGAAATGTCAAATATATATCCTCAACGTATCTCCGCATCATAAACGAATTATTACGTATACGCCAGCCTGAAAAAATGTATTGGTGCTTCATAGTCCAATACACGTGGTGGAAAAGCTATTTGGGAGGGGGGGGGTTATATATTTGAAGGAGGGAGGTATATACTTGAAGATAAAAGTTGACAAAAAAAATTGAACAAGGATTAGAAAGAGTTGATGCTATACTTCACTTTCATCGTCCAGCACCCTTTCCATGAGATAAAGATCACAGAACTTAGTGATCTCAAGGAGAAACTCTAGAACAGATGACTTGACAGTTGCTTGCTTCTGCCAAGTTATAACAGGAAATCAGGAATGAGTATATTTCTTATAGTCAATCTAATAATATCTAAAAGAACTAGAAAATAGAATAACAACCTGTAGCTCCTCTGGGCTTCTTTCCTCCAATATTACACCTAGTAACTGACATGTTACCTGCAAAAGTTTTAGTGGTAAAAGAAAAGTTGAAAACCTATATATAATATACAAATAACCAAACGAAAGATGACTGCTGAGTTAATGCTTATCAAATTATAGCATTAATAAAACAAAGTGACATCCCTATGTCTCACTAGTCCACTACAAATGTTTCGTTTCCTTTTTTGGCAAGTAATCACCCATTGACAATTTAGGGCCAGATATAACTTTGTTTACACTACATTTTAATTACACATTAATATCCCTGGCCAACGCAGATGAGAAATTTGTTCCAGGACAGAGGGAGTACAAGATGAACAAATAAAGGAATAGCTGTATACATGACCAGGAGTCCAGGACATGATGCATGGTATGCCCTCATGTTGCACATAGGAGAGGTAGAACCAAGAAAATCTGAAATCCATAACAAGGCAGAGGATGATATAGGATATGAAATATTACCTTCCTCCCTTCACTCAGCCTTTGCCTAACCACTTGGCCAAGAGTTGGCTGCAGTCGTTTTAAAGAATTTGATCAGAACTTGGGGCAATTGCACAACTGTACATTAAATAAAACTGAATGAAATAGATAGTTACGTACTACCACAGGCTGAAAGAACTCATCAATAACATTCTGAGTAATGGAATCTTCTGCAGGATTGCTAACCCCTGGCAGAGCATCATTTGGACTTGCATGAGGGCTAGCACCAGAAGTACTACCACTTGTTTGCCTCTTAGGTTGCCTTCTTTGTGGCCCACTGGGTGTTCTCAGTATTCTCCATGTAAAAACTATCGCAAATGCCAAGCCTGCAATGGCTCCAACAGATCGTGAATCCTGCAGAAAGAGAAATTGGTTCAATGCAGTTTCATCTTTTCTCTTGAGTGAATCTTGCTACTCAATAAAAACCTGGAAATAAGAAAGCAAGAGCAAGTGGCTAGCAACCAATTTGCAAAAACTATCTTGGACAAAAAGCACCAATTGACCGTCCCATAGCCAATAGATCTTTCCACTAAATAGCATGATCCTACTATGTTCCTCTATGAAGATCATAAAAATTTAATTACAGGCTCTAACGGTACCTCAACTCAAACTGACTCTTTCATAGGCCTGTAATGATAGATTCAGAGAGCTGGGCAACAGGCTCTAACGGTACCTCAACTCAAACTGACTCTTTCATAGGCCTGTAATGATTAGATTCAGAGAGCTGGGCGACCATGTCAGCTTGAACTTCAAGGTTCCCTCCCTGGGTTCTCGAGGAAAAGGTATTCAGTTCTTAGTTTTAAGTACATTATAGTTGGTAATGGATTGCTTAGAAAGATTTAGTAGAGTGGTCCATTTCCAAGTGGCCTAGTGAAAACAGAAGCATGAGTCTCTAAAGTTTTATCAAGTCTAGGCAATCGGCCATTGCAAGTGATACCTCATCTTTCATCCAACTACATATCAACAATGGGTCCTCCACATTGAGAGGAATCACCTCTCTTCACTCAAGATCATACTAAAACTTCTTATAGGCAACATACACAATGAATGTTTGTGGTTGTGTTCAAGGATCACATGTAATGTTGTCAACGAATTATATCAATGGTCAATAGTTTTGCAGTTCCCTTCAACAAAATGTGTATAAGAGATCTTACAAATACTTATAAGCATCTTTCATCCAACTACCATCAATCAGCAATAAATAAGAGATGTTATCAATATATTATAAGCAGAAAGTAGAATACACTGCCTGAATTGTGTATATCTTAAATTTTCATTGGTAATTTTTTAACCCCAGAATTTGAAATCAGTCCAGTTAGATACTATGTTACCTGGACCTGGCACTAAGTACCTGACACAAGTGTGTATCCTGGTGTCGGGCTATTATATGGAGGAACATGAAGAAAGAGTTAACTGCTTCGCCTAAAATGAAGTGTCCTATTGCCATACCCATGTAGGTTGGCGAGTGCCCGACACAGGTATGCGAGGGAAATTCGAGAGTCCAGATAACCTAGATTTCTTAACAGGGTTTCCCTATAATTGTTAAGGATCAGATAAACAACAACGTTAAGATATAGGCGCAGACCTTCCAGATTTGAAATGCTAGGTAACAACAGAGTAGATGCAATGTTGGTGCCTAGGTGGTCAATTACTTGTGAAAATTCGTCATATTCAGTTTCTAATTGTACGTGCGCCCCAACCAGGCCCATCAGGTAAATTCTTTTTTTTTTAATTATTCTAAATATTAGGGGGGGGGGGGGGGAAATGGTTTTAGTTAAGAATTGCTCAATGCCCAAAGTGGCTGAACATACAAACTGACAGCGTCGCGTGAAACATGTTGATCATGATCTCTCTGCTGTTTACAGCTTCTATTCAAAATTGGTACAGGTAAAAAGAAAATAATGATAATTCATTGTGGTTTCTTTACACTGCAAATTTAACCAAGAAATTGGCAAAATATGTAAACAAAAATGATGTCAAACAATAGGTGAGCTTTGTTGGTCAACATTGAGGTCATTAATTTCTTATTACTTATTCTACTACATGTTTATATGCCACATGTTTCCGAGTGGGACTTTTGCGAAAAGAATATGCTCCAAACATATGATCTGTAATTTCATGAAAACAATGTGGGTCTTAGTCATACGCGCAATCCAGCGTAAACTACATTTTGCATACATAAACACCTTAGTTGAATAAAAATATTTCCTACCGTCTGCAAAATAAATGTCATTGGTTCGGCTAGTAAATCCAAAGTTATACGACCAGAACAAATGAAATTAGTTATGCGTGTAAAAGAAACTAACAAAAAGGAAACACATATGATACTCAATTAAACCTCCTCCAAGTTTAAAGACAAATTATGATATTGTTCTTTGCATACTGTCTCACTTTTAGCCCATAAAAAATTGATCTTTCCATCTCAAACTCTCCAATCACCATAACCAGCTACTGCTCAAACAACACGTGCCTTGCTAACGGGGCTTCCAGTGGAACTACCGACTATTAGTCCATTAGTAGGTTTTAACACACAAAAAAGTTTTAGGGCAACCAACTCTGGTCAATCTTTTACTCTAATCACCCACAGAGAAGCACATCAACCTCTCAATTCAACTTAAATGTAAAGATTCTGCAGAATTAGCAAACATAAACAAAAGGGCACGTGAAAATCGACAAAAGAAAAACCATCTGAGGCCAAATTGAAAGCAATTAACAGTCCATCGAGACAGTAAAGTTGAGTAAAACCTAAAATCAAAAGGATTCGTAAGAAAGGGGCAATTGATCGTGATGAATGGTGGAAAATTGAGGGGAAATAGAGTTTACCAGGTGACGAACGAGATTGGAAATCTTGACGCTGAGAAGAGCTCCAATACGCTTGATCAATTGCAGAAAATCTTCCTTGGGATTGTTAGCCATGAGAATACCAATTGATTGATTGAGAACAACAAACACTTCAAAGTTGAATGAATGAATGATGAGAAGAAGAACCCTTTCAGGCTTTTTTTTTTGTTTTTTTTTTTGTTTTTTTTTTTTCGCCTCTTGGTTAGATTTCTTTATGACTAAAAAGATTTTGACTATGGCTTTATGGGACAAGGTATCTTTTTTAATCGAGATTGATAATCCCTCCGTCCCGTGAGAATCCTACGTTTGCTTTTTAGACGGTTTTATATGAGAGATTTTGTTTGATATTAATTTATTAATATAGAATGAACGCAAATTCTCAGGAAAGACGGTCTTTAGAAGAGACGGGATCTTTTTGCAATTAATAAAAGTAAACAAAATTTCGGTGGTTAAATTGTAATAAATCTTAAATAGAAGGTCCTTTTAGCAAATTCGGTGCCAAATTATATTTCTTCGTTCTCTCTTTTATTTTCTTTTCCTGTGACAATCGAGAAAATCCTAAACCACCAAAGCACCGCCACAACTCCGCCAGCGCACCACCAGATGACTCTCACTCTCCTTCTCATGCTCCTCCTCCACCACCATGCCTCGGCTGCTTCCTAGGATGAGGTTCGATCGCTGCTGATATTCCGAAAAGGCATCAAATTTGACATGTCGGACAGAATCTTCTCGATCTGGGTGTCAACCTCAGAGCAAGGTGCAAGGTTGACGCGGCTTCCCCGATATGCAAATGGTGTAGCAGATTGTTTGACAAATTTTGCCTTGACCGATCTGGACAAGAAAAGAAAATGGTGGTGCTGCTGAGTTTTGGGAAGATGGGGCCATGGAAATGGATAAGATATAGGGCTAGTTTAGTAATTCGTAATTTTTCCTTTATTGTTTAGTTCTAGATACTGGTAATATTATAATAGTACTAGTTTTAGTAGTAGCATCATCGCTAGTTAGTAGTACTGGTACTAGTTTTTTTTTTGTTTTTTTCTTTCCAAAGAATACTAGTACTAGTTAGTAATTAGGATTTGGATTAGCACAATTTTGCTGTGAAATCATGGGATATATAGTTGATATGATTTTATTTCTTCCTGTTTTTGAAATCATGGGATGTTAAAGTGAAATCATGGGATGTTAAAGTGAAATCATGGGATATATAGTTGATATGATGGAAAAAATTGAATACTTTTTTTTTTCCGTTTTGAGATCATGGGATGTTAAATTGAAATCATGGGATGTTAAAGTGAAATCATGGCATGTAAAAGTGAAATCATGGGATATATAGTTGATATGATTTTATTTCTTCCTGTTTTTGAAATCATGGGATGTTAAATTGAAATCATGGGATGTTAAAGTGAAATCATGGGATATATAGTTGATATGATAGAAAAAATTGAATACTTTTTTTCTTCCCGTATTTGAGGTCATGGATATTAAAGTGAAATCATGGGATGTTAAAGTCAAATCATGGCATGTAAAAGTGAAATCATGGGATATATAGTTGATATGATTTTTTTTCTTCCTATTTTTGAGATCATGGGATGTTAAAGTGAAATCATGGGATGTTAAAGTCAAATCATGAGATATATAGTTGATATGATGGAAAAAATTGAATACTTTTTTTCTTCCTGTTTTTGAAATTATGGGATGTTAAAGTGAAATCATGGGATGTTTAACTCAAATCATTGGATTTATCGTTGATATGATGGTAAAAATTGAATACTTTTTTTCTTCCCGTTTTTTGAGATCATGGGATGTTAAAGTGAAATCATGGGATGTTAAAGTGAAATCATGGCATGTAAAAGTGAAATCATGGGATATATAGTTGATATAATTTTTTTTTCTTCCTGTTTTTGATATCATGGAATGTTAAAGTGAAATCATGGGATGTATTGTTGAGATCATGGGACATATGCCAGAGATCATGAGAAATATTTCTGAACGTAAATTTATCATCAAATCTACATAAATCTACTTTTAGATGCCAAATCTAACATTTATCACCAACAAACTTCGACCTAAACACATACCTACATAAATCTAGATGCAAACAACTTTAACAACGTCGATTCAAACACAAATCTATATAAAACTTAGATGCAAACGACTATAAAAAAAAAAAAAAAAAAAAAAAAAAAAAAAAAAAACAGAGCACCGCTAAATGTGATATCATGGGATGTATTGTTGAGATCATGGGACATATGCCAGATATAATGGAAAATATTTCTGAACGTAAATTTATCATCAAATCTACATAAATCTACTTTTAGATGCCAAATCTAACATTTATCACCAACAAACTTCGTCCTAAACACATACCTACATAAATCTAGATGCAAACAACTTTAACAACGTCGATTCAAACACAAATCTATATAAAACCTAGATGCAAACGACTATAAAAAAAACAGAGCACCGCGAAATGTGAGATCATGGGATGTATTGTTAAGATCATGGGACATATGCCAGAGATCATGGGAACTTTTTCTGAACGTACCAACCTAGCTAACCCCGTTCTCCATTACCAACAAATAATTTAATAATTTCCTTCTCTTTTTTTTTTTTTTTTTTTTCCAGAGAACAATTTCGTTTTCTCCTATCTATATCTACTATATATAAAGTGCCCATTAACACAGATTGCATAGCCCACCCACTCACTCCCTCACACAATCCCAAACAGGGGACACCAAAAAAATGGAAGGCAAATACTTGATGCGCTGCTGCTTCTTCATCTCCTTACTCGCCTTTGTCTCCCTCTTCTCACTTTTCCACATCCCCAACTCCGACAAAGCCGAGCTCCTCCAGTGCGCCACCAACTCCGCCTGGTGCACTTCCAAGAACCGCCTCCTCCGCCACCCCACCACCGCCGGAGAAAAAAGAAGAAAGAAGAAAGAGAAGAAGAAGAAGAAGAAAGAAGAGAGAGAAGAAGAAGAAGAAAAAGAAGAAAGGATTCGCTGTGATTGTTTCTGAGAAAGAAAAAGAAAGAATGGAGAAGATAGAATGGTTTATTGCAAAAAGTATCATTATTTACATTTATTACAGTTGACCCCCGAAATTTTGAAAAGTTTTGTATTGTTTTGTAGCTTCTTAGTTGGGGTAGTTTTATAATTTATATAAGTTGGTCTATACTAGAGACCGTCTCCTAGGAGACGCACTCTAGAATGAAATGTGGGTCAATATTTAAATAGTAGTGGTGGG
>CM051455.1:84131462-84222462 GCA_028274465.1 Plantago ovata | reverse complement strand
TGCTTGTCCTTAGATCCAAATATTATGTCATCCACATAAATCTGAACTAAGAGTATTTTACCATCATGGTTCATGGTAAACAAAGTTTTGTCAACTTCACCTTTCTTGAAACCATTATCCAGCAAGAACTTAGCTAAGGTATCATACCAAGCTCTTGGTGCTTGCTTTAGACCATATACAGCTTTCTGAAGCTTGTATACCATCTTGGTTTCTGAGGGAAGTTCAAAGCCAGGGGTTGTTCCAATGTAGACTTCTTCAGCAAGTTCACCGCTCAAGAATGCACTTTTAACATCCATTTGATAAACAATGAAGTCATTGTGAGCAGCAAAGGCCAAGAAAAGTCTAATTGCATCCAATCTTGCAACTGGTGCATTAGACTCATCATAGTCCAATCCTTCAGTCTGACAGTAACCTTGAGCAACCAAACGTGCTTTGTTCTTGTTACTTCACCAGACTCACTCAGCTTGTTTCTGAACACCCACTTTGTACCAATAGCTTTCTTGCCTTCAGCAAGAGGTACAAGTTTCCAGGCTTTGTTCCTTTCAAATGGATCCAGTTCTTCTTGCATTGCCTTGATCTATTCAGAATGCTTTAGAGCTTCTTCTATGGTCTTGGGTTCAATTTCTGAAACAAAGCAAGAGAACAAAGCTTCTACTTCTACGACATTTGCTTCTTCAGCAAGTCCATGAGTAGCAGATACTTTGGATCTAGTCACTTGGCATTTGTCAATATAACCAATCATATCCGTAGAGGAATGATCTCTAATCCATTTGTTAACAGGTTTTCTGCTCTTTGGATCTGGATAAGTTTGCTCATCAGCATGTGACTCTTCAGCATGTACTTGTTCAGTACTACTGGTATTTTGTTGTGTCTCTGCTGAATTGATTCATCAGCAACTGCTTGTTCAGGATTGCTAGATTGTGATAACTCATCAGCAGGCACATGAGGTTGCATAGTTTCAGCAACATCCGGAGCAACTGCGTCTTTTGCTAGAAATTCTTTGTCATGAACTATATTTATCTTGTCATGACTTGGGGAGGAGAGTCATTGTCAGAATCATCATTTAGTTCAATTGACTTGATTTGCCTAGCATCAGATTCAGTTCTTTGCTCATGTATGATTAGCTTCTTCATACATTCTGATATTTCTTCTTCAGCAGGCACTCCTTGTGACTTTTCGTAGAATACAACATGCACTGATTCTTTGATCTTTTGTGCCTTTTTGTTGTAAACTCTATAAGCTTTACTATTCAAGGAGTAACCAAGAAATATCGCTTTGTCTGCCTTTGGTTAAAATGTTCTTAGGCATTCTGTATCGTTGTTAAGAACGAAACACTTACAACCAAATACTCTTAGATGGGTGATATTAGGAGGTCTTCCAACAAATAACCCATAAGGAGTTTTGTTGTATTCCTTAGTAATCAGACATCTGTTTTGAGTGTAACAGGCCGTATTAATCGCCTCAACCCAGTAAGCCTCACTTATTTTAGTGTCAGCAAGCACTGTTCTTGCGGCTTCTTTTAGGGTGCGATTCTTCCTTTCAGCAACACCGTTTTGTTGGGGTGTCCTTACTGAGGATAACTGATGTTGTATGCCTTTTGAAGAGAAATATTCAGTTATGTACAGGTTTACAAACTCAGTACCATGGTATGTCCTTATGACTTTTACCTTGTCATTTTTCATGACTTCAAGCTTATTCAACAAGTTAGGTATTTCAGTCCTTATTTCAGATTTGTGTTTGATAAATACTACCCAAGTGAATCTTGAATAGTCATCTACCACCACCAGACCATACTTCTTACCAGCATAGCTTGTTGAAGAAGATTCAAACAAGTCCATGTGCAAGAGTTGTAAAGGTTTTGTAATTGACGGTACTGCCTTGTTCTTAAAAGAAGATTTGGTTTGTTTCCTTGCTGACATGCATTGCAAACACCATCCTTCTTGAAAGTAACCTTAGGTAATCCAACTACAAGTGACTTTTTAGACAGCTTATTCAGTGTCTTGAAGTTTAGGTGACTTGTTCGTTTATGCCATAACCATGCTTTTTCAGCAAGGCAATCGTGATCTGAGACAAGGCATTTTACAACGATTGCTGAAGACCAATCTACGGTGTACAAGCCTCCTGATCTTCTAGCAACCATAATAACCTTCTTTGTCTCAAAGTCTATAAGTTTACATTCATCACTTTTGATTTTGATGAAGTATCCTTTATCAGCAAATTGACTCATGCTGGAAAGGTTAAACTTAAGATTTTTGACATAAAGAACTCCCGAAATGGTAATGCATCCTAACTTCACGTCACCGTAGCCTTTTGTAGAACCAGAGCCTCCACCAGCAAACCTTATTGTTGGACCTTTAGACCACAGTCTATAGTTTATAAGGTTATTATTGTTGCCCGTCATGTTCTTTCCACAACCACTGTCAAAGTACCAGACTGCATCGTTTGTCTCCGTGGCTGAAGTCTGCACAATCAAGCAAACAAGTTATTTATCCAATATTGGATGTCTATTAACATGTTCAAGAATGCGTCCAGTGGAAACCCAAGTCTTAAGTTTTTCAACTTTGACTTGTTTTCTACTTGCTGAGGAACTAGGAGGTTTTGAGCCGAAAGACTTTTGATTCGTGCTGATCAAATCCACTTTCTGATGTGGTGTCTTGCTCGGTTGACCTTTTTGCTGAACATACTTTTCAGTAAGTTCTTTTCTAGCAAGGTTCCTTCTAGCCCTAGCGTTTTGAGTCTTGTCAGAACTCTTAGGCTTGGTTTTGTTCATCTCTTTGAAGTATCTTTGCTGACTTTGCTTATACTCATGAAAAAGTTGACTTTGCTTGGTTTTGAAACCGAGTCCACTTTTCGGAGAATGCTAAGCTTTTGTCTCAGCAACCTTACTTGATTCAGGTTTGTCAGCAAAGGTCTTCTGATTACTTTTAGTAATCTTGCCTTTTGACTTAACAAATTGCTTTTCAGCAACTTGTTTGGCGGAATGCTTTACAACATCCTTTTTCTTTATAGTTTGTTTTTCAGCAACCTGTTTTCCTTTTAAAGTCTTGTTACTTTGAGTAGCAACAACGGGCTTTACGGTCGTAGGTACTTGATTGCATTTTTCAGCAACCTTAGATTGACCAAACTTATAGAGTTCTGGTTGACCACTATCAGTAGCACGTACAAAGGTAATTGGTGATTTGTCTTTACTCAAGATTATTACGTCATCACCTTCATACGTGCTACTAAACCTTCTTTCTGAGATGGATCTCTCAGATAAGAGTTTACTTCAGTCAGCGTATTACTTGCATCAGCATAAGATTTGAAATTGATTTTCATCTTTTTCATTTCTTGGATTTCAGCAAGTAACTTTAGAATTGAGGACTGATATTCTTCCAATTCTATTGCCATTTGAGAATTCTTCTCTGTAGCTTCAGCAATCAACTTCTTAAGATGCACTATTTCAGCATCTTTCTTTTCTGTCTCTTCCTTCAGCAAGACATAGTTTTCAGTAGTCTGCTTTGTCACAGTCTCAGCATTCTGTAGTTTCTCTTGTTGTTTGCTCAGAGTTTTCTCAAATCTTTCGATTTCTCCTTGAATCTTGTCAAGGTCAATCTCGTCTTCACTTTCTGAATCAGAGTCAGAGGTAGGACTGTTTACCTGACCGGCCATGAGGCAGAATTCGTAGTTTGACACATCTGGATAAGCTTCCATGGCTATTCCACAAACTTCCTTGCCAATCTCTACGTCAAGAGTGGCTTCTTCATCTTCAGTGTCTGAGCTTTCTTCCTTACTGTCTTCGGAGCTAGTATCAATGCATAACGCATCAATTTTTGCTTGAAGCTTCTTCTTTTCTTCATCAATAAAAGCTCTTTTGAACTTCTTCTTCTTTTCAGCAGATTTGCCTTTCAGCAAAGGACAATTTTCTTTGAAGTGTCCAGGCTTTTTGCAGTAAAAGCAGAGATCATTTCCAACTGCTGGTTCTTCTGATGAGTTTGCTTGCTGAGCTTGCTTGTTCAGCGAGCTAGCCTCATTCTTGTATTTATGGTAGTTGTTACCAAGATGCTTTTTCAGCTTCTCTTTTGCTTTTCGCCTTTCAACTTCCTTACTGATGAATTTCTTCATATTTTTAACAACTAAAGCATTTTAATCAGCGGGCTCTTTATCATTCTTCTTTTCAGAAGATGACGGCTTTGCAGCAAGAGCAATGTTTTGCGATTTTTCAGCAAACACATTTTCTCTTTGCTTTGTCTCGTAGTTGACAGTAGCAAGATGAGAGAACAACTCTGTAGGTGTGATGTCTGGCATTCCTTGATTGTAGTATAAATTTTGTGTGTGGATCCATTCTTGGTTCAGACTTCTGATGATGGTTTTCACCTTCTCATAATCTGAGTAAAGATTTCCAACTCCCAAGGCGGCCATCTCACTAACTAGAGTTGTGAATCTGAAGTCCAAGTCTTCCAGTGACACATTTGTACCTTGTTTAAAGTTCTGGAACTTTAACTTCAGCACTTCGAGTTTGTTTTCCTTGGTTTTGTCAGATCCAGCACAAAGATCTTGAACCATTTTCCAACTTTCTTAGCAGTTTTGGCACCCCACAGTTTGCACTGTATAGTATCCGAAGTTGATCGAATGATGATGTTTCTTGCTTGGCCATCAAGACGGAATCTCTTGGCTTCGTCGGAAGTCCATTCCTCTCTTGGTTTTGGAACGACAGTATCAACTGGTTCGCCTAAGATAGTTTCCTTTCCAGGTTCTGTGGTTTTGTGAGGAAAGCATCTCTCAACCTTAGTGATCTTGATAGGTCCATCATTAATGACAGTAACCATCTCAATCACTAATGGCCTCAAGATGTAGCATCATGTTGTTTCGCCATTTTTCATAGTTTTCCAACTTCAGCAAGGGAGCGTCTCCTAAAGACATCCTGTCAGCAAAAGACTACCAAACTGATCAAGTGAGAGTGATTTACGGAAAGAACCTAAGGGGATCTAGGTTCAGTGATGAAGGTTAAAGAACCTCCAGCTCTGATACCACTTGTTGGTCCCTTTAAACAACAAGAAAAGACTAGAGGGGGGGGGGGTGAATACTCTTTTCAAACTTTCGTCGTTTAAAAAATTTCTCAGCAAGGACTTATTACCTTTCAGTAATGAGTTTCCTTACAAATCCTATCACTAATGATTCTTTAGAAACCAAAGCACACTTGCTTCGTTTCCAACCTAACTAGAGAACTGTAACCTTGTTCTCCACCAAACTTGGGACTTATAATCAGCAACACAATGCTTGATTAATTCCCCCTGAATTTCCTGCCTGAAAAAGGGTGTTTATCAGTTAGAGAGGTTTGTGATGAGATGACTTGAGTATAACTTTTCAGCTATAACAAGTTATCTAAAGAAACACAACTTGTAATACTTTTCAGTAAGCAAGTTAAGTTCTTTCTGGTGTCAAGACTTGTTCTTGTTTAAAACAAAGAACACTTAACTAATTTCTTAGCCGTGAATGTTCTACTTCTTCACAAGTAGCTTTTGTTTCAAGCTTAAGTCTTGGAACGGATCAAATGGCAGTAAAGAGTATGGAAGATTGAGTGTTTAAGCACAAGCGAGAGTTTGATCACGTTGTTGACACACTTCAACTATTTCCCGGATGACCTCTATTTATAGTGTATCAAGGGAGCTGTTTGAATTTCAAATTCTAAGGTTTTGCACCTTAATATGTCACTATCTTGCTTTTGTACTTTCAGCAGCGTCCTTCATTTGTCTTCTAGTCTTCATGTTCTTCGCGTGCCTACTTTGCATTTAATGTTCATTTGAAACGAATTCAAATGTGAACGTTGGAGCCAAAATGCAAGTACTTTTCAGCAAGGAAGTCACATATGTTTTTCAGCAAGTGGTCAGTCTCAGTTTCAGCAAGCACAACCTAGTTTGTCATATACATTTTCACTTATGCGAGCTGTTGCTGAAAATCTCACTTTCTGAGCAACATGTGCCTTTGTAGATATCTTTCTTAGAATTCTTCTAAATCTTCAGTCTTCGAATCTTCAAGTTTCTGAGCGGTTCTAGTGCTTCAATAGTTCATTTGTAAAAACAAAGTACATCATCAGCTAACTAAAGCACCTAACTAGTACCTACACTAAGTCTTCAGCAATCGTTCCTCTTTTGCAATGTACTTAAAATTCTAAATTCCTATGGACCTTAAGAGTACTAGTTACTGGACTTTCCTTAATTTAGCATGGTTAATTGATCATCAAAATTACAATTTTCCGAACACATAGTAATGCAATACATGATCTCGAATCAAATGTCTGTCCGTAGTGAGAACGCCATCGACAAGAAGAGAAGAGATACCACCATGCCCGCTTGTAGCCTTGAAATTCCTATGAAAGAAGGATGTATTAAGATCACCATCCGAGAGCCATGAAGCTCTATTCTTCTGTCTCAAAAATGTTGCTTCCTGATCCAGAATTTGATTATAATTATCCAAAGCTTCCTGTTCTCGGATATGTAAGCTATCCGACGGCCCCAAAGAAGCAAGAGGGCGTTGCACATCTTCAATATAACTGAGCATTGGAAAGCTTCGTTTTGATATGCCCAAAAACATAAAAGTTCCAAGCTTTAAGACAACCTTTAAGCCTCTTTAATTTGCCCATGACCGCAACAATTGCCCCTGAGGCCGAGAGTGGAGCAGACCATGAACCTCGGACCACCTCCTCAAAGGTAGCATGACTTAGCCACATATTTTGGAACCTAAACGGTCGGGGGATATTCACCTGGCCCTTAGTACAACGAACAAGAAGTAGACTATGATCCGAGCAATTGCGAATCCCCACATGATAAGAGACCGAGTCCCACCAATCCAAGAAAGCTGAACTGGCCAAAAGCCTATCAATCCTTCATTCGCATATCATTTATTCGACCAAGTGAAAAAGCAACCCGGGCTAGCACGTTCGATGAGATTCCCATCATTAATGAACGTGGTAAATTCTTGTACCTCAATACGAGCCGGTGGAGAGCAGTGAGAGAATATCATTCCAAAGTAAACGACGCCTAATATAATCATTATCAGCATGTACAGAAGCAATTAAAAACGTGAGATGGAAAGAAGTGACCTGGATGACTAGCATCTGAGAAGAGGAGAATATCAACGTAGATGGTGATAATGATGAAGCCTCCAAAACCTTTGTTAGAAATGAGGCGAAGCATTATTTTGACTCACAAAGCGTAGCCCAAGAGAGTTCAATAAGCCGACGAGATGGAGTCAAAAGGCATCTTAGGCTCCGCAATAGCTACCCAAGCTGGATGAGAAGTAGAACAATGATGTCTAAGCATGTTTTGGGACGGCGTATTGCCGATTCCTCGAATGTTCCAGAATAGAACATTCATTGAGAAGTCTGAGGAGAAAGTGCGGCCTGATAAGATCGTGATGTGCTACCCGAGGGTGGTAAATTCTGGCTTCTGCCTCCATGAGATCTGCCCAAGATTGCTTTGTAGCAATTTCCATGGATGTTTTTGCAGCCGCTCTACGATCCCTTTCGACATTAACCGAATCAAAAATGTGTTCTGCCCTTAAAGTATCCTCCCTTGAATCAACCGGAGTCACATAATCCGACCTAAAAGACGGAGAAACCTCCTCCCTATGTGTATCTACGTTTCTGTCCAAAGAATATGTGTGTTGGTCCCATTAAACAACAAGAAAAGATTAGTGGGGGGGGGGAAGTGAATAGTCTTTTCAAACTTTCGTCGTTTGAAAACTTTCTCATCAAGGACTTATTACTTTTCAGTAATGAGTTTGCTGATACTTAACTTTCTCAGCAAGCGCAAGTTACTTTTCAGTAATGAGTTTTGCTGATACTTAAAATCAGGGAGCGGAAGTCTTTGTACAATAAGTGCTTTGTCAGTAAGTGATAGTTTCAGCAAGTGAACAGAGTGACTGTGTACAGATAGATATGCTTTGCTGAAAACTAAATGCAGTAAGTAAATCACACAAACACTTTTATAGTGGTATCTAAGAGTGGCGTAATCTCTCAACTAATCCACTTTATCCTTTCTAGGACTGAATCCAATAAGACAAGTTTGAGGTTCCTTACAACACCTATCTAGAGTGATTCAACAGAAACCAAAGCACACTTGCTTCGTTTCCAACCTAACTAGAGAACGAAACCTTGTTTTCCACCAAACTTGGGACTTTTAATCAGCAACACTATGCTCGATTAAGTTCCCCCTGAATTTCATGCCTGAAAGGGTGTATTTTCAGTTAGAGAGGTTTGGGATGAGATAACTTGATTATAACTTATTCAGCTACAACAAGTAATCTAAGAAACAAAACTTTGAATACTTTGCAGTAAACAAGTTTGATTGTTTCTGGTGTCAAGACTTGTTCTTGTTCGAAAGAAAGAACACTTAACTAATTTCTTAGCCGTGTAAGTTCTACTTCTTCACAAGTAGATTTTTCAAGCTTTAAGTCTTGGAACGGATCAATGGCAATAAAGGGTGTTTGAAGGGTATGTGAGTTTAAGCACAAGTGAGATTTTGATCACGTTGTTGACACACTTCAACTCTTTGCCGGATGACCTCTATTTATAGTGAATCAAGGGAGCCGTTTGAATTTCAAATTCTAAGGCTTTGTTCCTTAAGATGTCACTATCTTGCTTTTGTACTTTCAGCAGCGTCCTTTATTTGTCTTCTAGTCTTCATGTCCTTCGCGTGCATGCTTTGCATTTAATGTTCATTTGAACTAGATTCAAATGTGAACGTTGGAGCGCAAATGCAAGTACTTTCAGCAAGGAGGTCACATATGTTCTTCAGTAAGTGGCCAGTCTCAGTTTCAGCTAGCACAACCTACTCTGTCATTTAGATTTTCACTTATGCAAGCTGTTGCTGAAGTTTCCACTTTCTGGGCAACATGTGCCTTTGTAGATACCTTTCTTCAGAAATCTTCTAGTCTTCAGTCTTCGAATTCTTCAAGTTTCGGAACGGTTCTAAATGCTTCAATAGTTTGTTTGTGTAAACAAAGTACATCATCAGCAAATGCTTCAATAGGTTGTTTTTCTTTTCAGAAAACAAGATACATCATAAGCGGTTAAAACACCTATCTAGCACCTACTCTAAGTCTTCAGCAAACGTTCCTCTTTTACAATGTCCTCTAAAATTCTAAATTCGTATGGACCTTAAGAGTACTAGTTACTTGACTTTCCTTAATTTAGCATGGTTAATTGCTCATCAAAATTTCAAGTTTCCTAACAATGTGTGTCGTGATGAATTGTCCAAATCCAATAAAGCAGCAAACTGATTATTACGTGATGCAATGACTCTTGATAAAATTGGAGCACTAACATTATCCCTGTGTTTTTCAGATCGACGATGGAGGCCAGTGTTCCTTCTAGGGGACACAACCTGAAATCCATCGTTATCCAGATTCGGATCAAGCGTCGGAGCCACAACAAAATCAACAAGGGGGGAAGGAAGTACAACCGTTGTCCCACTTTCTGTAATTGGGTGAGTGTCATTTGAACCAGGTACATGGTCTTTATGTTGCCGCTGCTACGAACTTATGTTCTGAGTAACCAACACATCCGAATTGATGCTATCCTGGCCAGCATTAGCTTGAACGGAAGTAGTACGTCCAGAGGTACGCGTGCATCGTGATTCAATATGTCCCATGATCATGTAAGTTTTGCAAAAAGCCGGTACTTTTCCATGCTCATCCCGATAGAGATGGAGCCAGAAGGTGTCTCAAGTAACACCGAGGAATCAATGTCTTGGGAAAGATCTAATTCCACCAAAACCCGCACATAGGAGCCAAAACATCGATCTAGAGAACCTGTATCAATGCTTATAGGTATTCCAAAAGCAGCTGCCAAACTGAGAATAATGGAGCGATGTATAAACTCAAAACCCAAACCATATAGTCGAATCCAAACTTTAGCATGAGTAGTTGTTGCCTTAGCAGAATTAATGTTTGGAACCCATGGTTGAAGATATAAAGAACCAATGGGCAGCTTAAACAGTCCTTTATGTAGAACCAGATTCCGAGCCTCTTCAGAAACAAAGTTGAATACAAAAAATCCATGCCCAAGCGCAAGCATGTGCCTCTTGGTTACATAAATCCTTAAGAGTAATCTTAAGATCATGATATTTCAAAGGGGTAGCATCCTTGGGCAGCATCAAACGACCAGTACATGCAAAACGTGAACATGAATTAACACGTGAATGATAAAACGAATCATCCAAAACTACCGAAAATGAGTTACCTTTTCGAACCGGCGTGAACATTGGACCTTGTAGGGTCCAAGCAGGCAGGTTCGGTCCCCTGGGGGTGCCGAAACCATCTCTTAAAGCAGCTCTTATAGTAGGTACTCCCTCTGTACCGATGATATTACTACATTTGCTTTTGGCATGAATTTTAATGGATTATTTTTTTTATTAATGTTTTACTTAAATGTGGTTATTTAGGTGAAAAAAATCTTGGAAAATGGTGGATTTTTCTCAACTATGAAAAATTCATATTATTGAGTTGACAGGTACCGACCAGGCAACCCATTTGCCTTAGGATTTTAAAAGATTATGTTGTGGTTTTAAATTTTTAATATTGAAAGTTTTTATTATGGTTTTAAGAAATTACGTTATGGTTTAAGAAACTATGTTATGGTTTTAATGTGTCATATTGTATGTCTCAATTACAGTTTTGACATCTTTTATTAATATTTTAAGAGACAGATGATGTGATAGTTTTAAGGGGCTAAGTTATAGTTTTAATATGTATTGTTTTTATAATTTTAAGTGACAATCTAAAATCATTCATAAATATCATTAAACCACCATTAAGAAGTCTAAAAATTTCATAGATGTCGATAATACATATCAATGAACAATTTTAAATAATGTAACAATTAGAATCATGCTAAAAAATTAAATTTCAATAACTACTGCTCTTAAAACTATAACATGAGGTGAGGTGCTAAAATCATAACAAAGGTTCTTAGAACCATAACTATTACTATTAATTAGTGATGCAACAGAAAAGAAGCGTGCAGTCTGATAAAAGAACTCCACCAAACTGATACTGACAGTCAATTACATGGATGAAGAAAAAAAAAGATGTTGAAAACTAACACATGATGTAAAAAATACTTTAAGCTTGGTAGGAATAGTTAACTAATAATGTAAAAACTAACACTTGATATAACAAATACCGCAAGATTGCAAGATTCCAAGTTAATTTTCCGAGATGGTGATAAAAGGTACCCGAACTCTTGCGTTCTAACAGGACAAAGTCATCATATGTTGTTTCTGACTCGTCAAATATTTTAGCCCATGCTTCTTTGAAGTACAACGTGTTTGAAAACACAAACCTGGTTAAGTAATTAACTGTTTTAGGTGGAAGAATATCTTTGGTTAGGCGATTTGTTTCCGTCTCAGCCCACTCATTCACTTCTTGGAGAACTAAATTAGCCTTTGCTAGGATATAAATTACATTAGCAGATAAGCATTGTACATAAGGATCATATTCTTTTGCAAATAAGTTCAAATCAAACAGGTAAACAAACAAAACCCACGCACACACCAAAACAAAATTCCTTTAAAGTCTCGAATACCAAATAATTTCGTTGCGAGTGATGAAGAAAACACTCTATACTCGATCAATAGAAAACAATAAATAAATACCTTCTAGCTTTCAACCCCTCGAACAATATAACACATACAGTAATATTGCATAAATACCTTTGAGACCTATCATCAAACTCGATGGCATCGTCAACCCTAGCTAAGTACAAAGAAAAAGCACAAATGAATGATATATTAAAACTGTACTCCCTCTGTCTCACAAAACTTTATCCACTTTCCATTTGTAGTTGTCCCACAAAACTTTACCCATTTCCTAAAATGGAAGCTACCCCAAATTAAAAACATTATTTTGTACACTATATTGCAACTTTGCCACTATTTTATACTTTAACAACTCCATTTCAATTAAAATGTTAACATACCCCACTAATTTTATACTATTTTATTGTTTATTTTTAAACTGCGCGCTAACCCTAGTGGGTAATGTTTTGTGAGATGGAGGGAGCAACATGATGTCTTAAAACTACAACAAGTGAACTTAGAAGCATAACTTGCACTACAAGAAATCTGCCATTTAGCGACGGATGCGATCCGTCGCTAGTTAGCGACGTATCGCTGATGTTAGCAACGGATGAGGACGAACTGCGCTCTAAGCTCAGTTCGTCCTTGAAAAGAGCCAATCCGCCTCTCAGATAGCGACGGACAAAGCTTATCCGTCGCTAAGGGAGCGACGGATAAGTTTATCCATCGCTACCTCTGTTGACTATTAGAAAGGAAAAAAAGAAAATTAAATTAAATAAATACCTAGCGACGGTATTATCCGTCGCTACGTATTCATATACAGACGGGGGAGTTCTTCTTCTCCCCCATTTCCCCTTTCTATTTTCAAACCAAATCCCTAACTCCCACTCGCCAATCGGCACCACCACTACCACCGTCGCCGCGAATCGCCACCACCACTATTGCCATCAACGCCACCACCACTATTGCCATCCACTCTCCACTGCCACAACCGCGAACCGGGAAGAACCACAGCGAATCGCCACCACCACCACCACCGGAGCGTTTGGGACTTCATTCTCCATTCGCCATTCTCCATTGTCTTATATCCAGGTTAGAACCCTAAAACCCTAAGGCTAATTTTTGTTGATTAAATTCTGGCCTACTTTTATTTTTTTGTATAATTTTTGCTTAATTTAGGGTAAATCGAGAAATAAATGTTTGCATTGATACAATTGGATAAATGTTTGGATTGATACAATTGGATGAATTTTTGGATTGATACAATTGGATAAATTTTTGCTTAAATTCTGGCCTAATTCTGTAGTAGAAGATGAAGTGAATATTTGGGGGAAACGGGAATTGTGTAGAGTAAAGTGTTGATTAAATTCTGGCCTACTTTTATTTTTTTGCATAATTTTTGCTTAATTTTGGGTAAATCGAGAATAAATGTTTGGATTGATACAATTGGATAAATATTTGGATTGATACAATTGGATAAATTTTTGCTTAAATTATGGCCTAATTCTGTAGTAGAAGATGAAGTGAATGTTTGGGGGAAAGGGGAATTGTGTAGTGTAAAGTGTTGATTAAATTCTGGCATACTTTTATTTTTTTGTATAATTTTTGCTTAATGTTGGGTAAATCGAGAATAAATGTTTGGATTGATACAATTGGATAAATGTTTGGATTGATACAATTGGATAAATTTTTGCTTAAATTCTGGCCTAATTCTGTAGTAGAAGATGAAGTGAATGTTTGGGGGAATTTTTGCTTAAATTCTGGCCTATGTAAACTCTGTGTGTTTAAAATGCTCACTCCTAGTACTGTAATTCGTACTATATATCTGATTTTACATGTTCTATATTAGATGCCACGTACATTGGGTGTTTCCTTTTTTGAGGCTTGGCAAGCCAACTGGTTGTTTCCTTTTCTTTCCATTTATTGTATCTTATGGTTATTCTTAAACGTGCAGATCATGGGGAGGCCAAAGAAACCGGGAAAGATGTTGACGGCCAGCAGCCGTAGCTACGCCGAGCTAGATTCGCCATTCCGCACCCCTTGTATTCAGCCGGAGTCGGGGGGACCTCGGCAACTCATGTCAGCGAGACCCAGTCACCTGGCCCCCGTTCTAGCAGCAGTGCAGGGTCTACTGGCCCCGACGTGTTTGTAAACCTGCCGGATGATGGGTACAAGTGGGAGGAGTACAAGGCGGGTGAGCGGATGAATGACAAGCTCGTCGTGTGGCCCATGCCTGGGCATGTGTAAGTACATGAATAGGTCTTTACTTGGTATTGTATGTTTTATTTAGTTGGATTAATTTGTGTATGTTATTGCAACAGGATGATGCCGAGGGATGCTGCAAAGTTCATCAGCAAGGAATCCACGAAGAAAGTGGATCTCCCACCACTTGGAGCCCAGTGGCATACTTTCACTCCGGAGCGGAAGGCGGAGATTTGGAATGCTATCGAGGTTAGTAATCTTTCTTCTTCTCTTATGGTTTAAGTGGTATGTTCTCAATTACTTGGGTGATATGTTAGTCACCGTGTGTTAGTTGAAATAGGACAATGTGCAATTGTTTAGGTGATATGTTAGTCACCTTGTGTTAGTTGAAATAGGACAATGTTCAATTGTTTGGGTGATATGTTAGTCACCGTGTTGTTAGTTGAAATAGGACAATGTTCAATTGTTTGGGTGATATGTTAGTCACCGTGTGTTAGTTGAAATAGGACAATGTGCAATTGTTTGGGTGATATGTTAGTCACCGTGTTATATATATGTTAGTCTGAATTTTGTATACTTTCTGAAATGTAGGAGAAGTTCTTCCTCCCCAACAAGTTCAAGTTGGAGTTGTGGTATGCCTTCGAACATGAAGGCTCTGAAGCCTTCCGGAAGAAGGTCGCCAAGATCAAGGCATCGGGGAAGAAGCCGGGGTGGATTGGAGAGGAGGAGTGGCCCCTGTGGAAAAAGTATTGGGAGGAGAACCTTCAAGCCCAGAAGCTGTCGGAGCAGAACAGGGAGAACCGGGCCCATAATCCACCGGATGGGACAGGCTCGGTGAAGCATCGGCTGGGTTCGAAATCCCAGTTGGCGCGCCACCTGGACGCGGTAAGTCACGTACTTTGTTATAGTTTCCTTTTCTTTCTTAAGTCTTATTTCAATTCAATCATTACTTTATTAATTTATATATATTTGATGAAGATATCGGAGGGGAGGGAGAAGACCATGTGGGAGCACTTCTGTGAGGCTCACGGGGAGCTGGATAAGGATGGCAAGATGATCTTCCCGGCTGATAGGGCCAAAAAATCACGGT
Organism: Plantago ovata; assembly: GCA_028274465.1. Taxonomy (NCBI): domain Eukaryota; kingdom Viridiplantae; phylum Streptophyta; class Magnoliopsida; order Lamiales; family Plantaginaceae; genus Plantago; species Plantago ovata. The sequence goes on along the minus strand of CM051455.1, from coordinate 84,207,612 downwards.
AAGTTTTATATTTTTTCGATTCCTGAGCTTCTTGTTGAATATTTCATTCTTCGATCAATAACATACTAATTAAATCTTAATTGTTTGTTTGAATTTTCGGGCGGAGTTCCTGGTCAGGACTGAGAACCTTGATCTCACGGCCGAGGAGGAAAACGCCATCTATCTCGAGATCGTGAATCTCGATGATAAGGTGCCTGTCTTCGGCATGGGCAACCTCTTGCAGGCGATAGCGGAGACGGTGAATCAGGGGGGTCCACCTCCAGCTCCTCCAAGCGCCGAAGGGGACAAGCCAATGTGCCTCCCGAGTACCTCCAGGAGCAGCAACAGCTGAAGATGACTGTCCAGGAGCATGTCCAGGAGACTGCTCGGTTGAGGGCAGAGCAGACGAGGATGAGACATGGATTCAAGAGATCCATCGAGTGGCTCATGGCGCAGTATGCCCCCCGGTGGAGCGCCACCTCCCGCCTTCTTCATGTTCGATGATGCCGATGCCCCCCCCCCCTGATGCCCCCCAGGATCTCAGCAGTAGTACTCTTTTTTTATTTTTCGAACAATTTTTTTCTATTTCGAACAATTTTTGTCCTTTGCTTAGGACAATTAGTACTTTCATTTTATTAATGCTTAGAACAAATTCTTTTTTGTATATATTGTTTAGTTACGAAAATGTTTACGTATTTGCAGTGTACAACTACAAAAAAATAAATTAAAATAAAATAAATAAATAAACAAATAAAAAAATATATATTCCAGACCAATTAGCGACGGATTAAACCATCCGTCGCCAAATCTCGTCTGCCCAGCACCTGACACGTGTTCTAGCAATATAGCGACGGATGAAATCATCCGTCGCCATATTGTAGGGACGGATCAATTATCCGTCTCAAGTTTGGTCAACGATGAAAATAACGACGTTTACCTTTATCCGTCGCTAAAATATAGCGACGGATGAAATCATCCGTCGCTTTTCGAATTAGCGACGCCACTTTTCGCGACGACCTATTTAGCGACGGACTATCCGTCGCTAATGGCATTTAGCGACGGATCGCTAACATATAGCGACGGATCCGGTTTTTCTTGTAGTGTTGTGGCCTTAATATTGTAACAATCAAAATCGTGCTACATAAACTAAATTACAATAGTTACTGTTGCTTTTGAAACTATAAGAAGAAGTGCTAAAACCATAACAAGTGTTCTTAGAACCATAATTGTGAATTTAAAAATTATGAAAATTATAGTAAATTAAAACTGTAACATGATTTCTTAAACCTATAAGACGTGAACTTAGAATCATAACTTGTGGCCTTAAAACTCTATTAATCAAAATCATGCTACATAAATTAAATTACAATAACTAGTGCTCTTAAAACTGATGAATGTGTATTTTACACTTTCATTCGAGTCTTTTTCACCTATTTTAGCTATCCTCTATGGTAATTTAGCTATATTTTAGTAAATTTATTAGAATAGTGTCACGTTTCCCTTTAGATTTTATTTTATAGGTTTTGGTTGAAAATCGAGGATTTCCGGGCAATTATATTGAAGTTGACAAGGAATTGGCGTTCCGGAAGCCTATTTGGAGTATCTGAAGGTTTCCGGATAGGATTTGGAGTTTAGGGGTCGAATCTGGAGGTTAGAAGGCCACTAGAAGTCAGAAACCGAGTCCGAAAAGGGGAAGAAATCCAAAAACGCGTCGAAAACGCGGAATTCCGCGAAAAAGTCTCTGGGGCGAGCCGCCCCACACTTATTCGAGGCCTATATATAGTTGCTCAGTTTTCTCCGAAAATCATACTTTTCCAGACCTACTTTCTCACCTCTCTCTGTAGTTTTAGGTAGGGACTTCCCAGAGCCTGTTCTGGGGGTTCGTAACTTAGGGGACACTTTTTCATAGCGACTTGGAGCTTGTAGGATCGCAATTCTTCGGAGATTGACAACTTCGGTAACATTGTATCTTACAGTTTATTCTACTTATTCTTATTTATCTTTCAACATGTTTTCTTCTATGATTTATGTTGATTGCATGCCTATTATAAGTAGCTAAACTTATCGTTGGTGGTAGTATGTGAATTCTTAGCGAAGGGGAGATAATCATGCTAATGGCTATATCGCGCATTATACTCCGTGTTATTGCTTTATTTCGTTGATCAGGCTCAGCCTAGATTCTCGTATGTTGTATTAATTATTATGCACAATTGGACCCTCGTCGACCTGTACACGAGTTTATCTTCGTAGTGTTGAATAATTACGGAACACATTAGGACGATAGTGATTGACTTGTGAGAATCGTTATCTTCGTAGTGCTTAATATTTACAACAGGACATTAGATTGATCAAAGATCTCCATGCAAGACCGAGGAATTTATGCATGATTATCGACCCATTATGCTTTGAAGGATCATACTATCACCAATCTCCATTATCTGCTAGAAACCCCCTTTGCTATTACGTTTGCTGTTTTTAAATTAGATTTGATAAAGCTAGTTATAGTCCAGAGAGAACGACACTCGAGTCATTCTACTGCTACACTACGGTTTTCGTTGTAGTTGTGGATTACCTTTGGCTAAATAACAAATATTATTTGACTGAACTGGAAACCGACAAATCCGCGTTCATCAAAAACCATAGCACGAGGTGCTAAAACCTTAACAGTTATTAGAACCATAAATGTTGGGTTTAAAGATTATGAAGAATATAGTATGCCACACTAATGCTGGAGAAGAAAAACAAATTGTATAGGTAACAAAAAGAGTGTACCAATACCAATTACATCATCAATCATCTTATCAATATATGCATACAGATATTTTGAAGTTGGGGCAGTGAAAGATGAGGTGCATGTTTCGATCCACGACGGTGATGAAGTTATAGTTGATAGGTGTGGAGAAATAAGATGGTTTAGGATGTTTGTATAATAGTAGTGTAGGAGTAGTTATAATATTTGTCGTTTCAAAAAATATATAATTATTAATTATAATTATAATTTTTAATAATTAACTAATTAATACAATTTATTATTTTTAAATTTTTAATAATTATTAATATATCACACATTTATTTGCACCCACTAAGTGAAATGTCTGGGTCCGCCCCTGTTACATGACCGGTATATCCATATTAGATATCAAAATGTAGTTGAATATGACACTTCATTGGCACAGAGTTACCAAGCTAATGGAACAAGCTCTCAAATATGTAGTTTTAAAGATTCTAGCCACTGCTCCAGTTCCAAAATCCATTACGTATAGAGATGCAAAAATACAGTTCAAAACTATTGTAAATGCAATCATTCTTCCTTATTGTCTGCTTCTATTTCATCTAAAGAAAACAATAGCAAAGACTTTAATATAAATCACACAGACACAGACAAATTAAAAAAAACAAAAAAACTGAAGTATTAAGCGGTACCTGAAGATATTGTGTTTCTTTACTCTTATAACAATATCTCAATGCTCAATCACCTCCAAAATCCTCTTAGTCCTCTTAAGTTTTCCGATAGTTTATTTTCAATCCGTACATTCCAAATGAACAGACTTGGGCACGCTTCACTACACTTTTTTACCACAACTCTCATAACGACCAACCAACACCATCATATTGTCTATTATCGATGTGCATAGTTGACAACCGATCGAAGAAGCAAATAGCATTTTTTTCATATTATTAAGTACCACGGCCCAATACAGATCGGTGAAAATAATAAAGTAAATAGCATTTTTTTCATATTATTAAGTACCACGGCCCAATACAGATCGGTGAAAATAATAAAGTAATGTAATAAAGTATTGTGCTGTTTGGAGGTCGTCAACATAATATATCCAAACTGTCTAGACGGGAGTAATCTGGCAGTCCAAGGCTCAATTTCCTTGACACCATCATCAAACAGGGGGCTAATAAAACCAAGCTTGTTATCCTTCTGTTCAATTCCATAATGATTTTTCCAGGCCTGAGATCATCAACAAACTCGAACTCTCCAATGTGTCCGTGTTTCTGCAGTAACTTGCTGATCACTTTTGAGGAGACCTGATCGTCACCTGTCTCTTGCCCCTCTTCTCAGCATTGTGCACGCTCTTAAAAGCGTCGCTCAATGCACTGATCTTCACCATCTTTCAACACGATTTGTTGCTAAAGGAATTGAATTGACTATGTGATCTATTTCTTGAGCGGCTGAAGGAATCGAGTCCACATGATCATGATATCTGTAAATACCGTTTCTTTTTTCTCAGTGAACAGGGGCATATGAAGATCATCTTGAAGCAAACTTTCTATGACTGAACATGTACATCTATTGGGTACATACTTCAAACACCTAGTGAGCAAAACAAATAGTGAAACATGTAAATCAATTCTAGCTCACAACATTCCGCGTACTGCACCCGTTTTAATTTTTCTAGTGCAATTAAAGCAGGAGGAGAAACTTGACGAAATAAAACCATAATAATGGATTTATCCCAACAAAATTGAAAAGAACATTAATGCACTGCATGTTGTTTCATCTATAGGTGACAAATCACGAATCTTGCTTCTCCCGAAACTTCAGTTGTTCCTTGGACATTTGTCATTTAAGATTCAATTTCAGAGTATATTGTGCAAATAAGATTTGCCGATGACATAACTATAGACTGGAGACGAAACCAAATTCTTTTTACTTATGAGACATCAATGTCTCACTAAACTCGAAACTGCTTTGTAGAACTGTAGAAGCCAAAGCTCAGAGCACATTCTAAAAGAACAACATCGTCAAATCAAATGAAAATCAACAAAAAAAATCTTGATAACGATACATAATAATTGATAAAGATAACAACCCACCAGAGTCCAGAATGACTAACCAGCACGAGCGAGTTGACTATGTATTGCCACAGACACAGGTAGGGGAGTTGATAATCGAGATGCAGAGGTGTTCTGTGATCTGAACAATCAAGAAGAGTCTAGTGATACAGATTCTAATACAAATTAAGACATTACGATCTCATACAGATTCTCAAATTATAGAAATTAATCAAAAACCAATTTTATGACCATAATTGAAATAACCTCAAAACATGCGAGTAGAAGAACTTAAAAGGAGACAAACACAGACATGGCACATGAGTAACATGTTCTCATTGAAATGCAGCTAATTCCAACACAGATAAGCCTCTATCTCCATCTAACCAAGTCAAAATAGGATATGTATGTAAGTTATAAGAGAAAACCATAATGTTGAAAAATATCCAATCAATTCTTATGCAAGATACACACATACCCTCACTAATTGCATAAACATAGGTACTGATTGGTAAAACTACATCCGGAAACGCGGTCAAACTTACGTTTTACATCCGGACCTGACCGGGACAATTTCACATGCGAAAATGGCATAGTTGACTGCCAAAAAATCCGAAAACCCCCCGCTTGGTAACAATTGAAAACGCAGACGAAAGGTGAAACGGAAGGAGATAAATATGATTGGTAGAAGCTGTTTGAAGTGGAAATGTGATGTATTTTGTGGTTAAACTGTTGTAGTTACCTTTATACCCTTACTTTACTCAAATGGCAAAGGAGAAACACGCTTTTGCAAGTTGTATTACGTTTTTGGCCTCATTTTACGTATTTACCATTTTACCCCTTAATGTTATAAACAATGACGAGCAGGTTTTCGAACTCGAAAAAGGCTTGCCATTCATGTTCCACTGAAGCAAAATAACATGTAATAAATAGAAAATGAAAGGTTCAAACATAAACTAGATTAATGCGAAGACAAAAGTAGTCATCGGAACAAGAACGGATTATGGAAATTCGATCTACATGGACGGCTCGTCGCCATTGTTGTTGAGTACACGATCCTCCTCTGCTTCCATCTCTGCCATCAATCTTGCCTGCTCCCTCCTCTTCTTAAATGCTTTCTTCATTTCCATCCTTGAGATCTTGCAACGGAGAGTAGCAATTTCCTTTCTCAAGCTCACTTGGCAGTGGATCCACTAGATTCACTAGTGGCATATCGCTTCGAACTAGATCCATGTGATCCTGGCTCCGTCGGATCTGGGATAAAGGGCCACCAATACTTGTTGCGTTCGAAAGTCATATCCCCAAAAATTGATTCTAGCTCATACCACATTGGATCCCCTCCGTTGTAGTACCATATAGCACGCTCGTCTTCCTATTTACGTTAAAAATGAAAGAAGTATTGTTTGTAAATATTTGACTTGTATATTAGGAGGTTAAAAAAATCGAAATCGGTAACTTAGAAGATCAAGAATTTAGAAAATACCAAACATTCCATGCTAATTATATCAAGTTATCGACCTAATTTTTTCGAATTACATCTATATTTAACTTTAACTGTATCGTTTGAAAAAGGTCATAACCTTGAGTCATTAGTGGTGGCCTGGTGGGGATGATTACTGTAGTAAAATTTAGTTTTTACTAAGAATTTCAAACTTTATAAATATTACTGAATGAAGAATTTTCACCCGATCAAAGAACCAAACTAGCAGGAACAGAGGAGCTGACCTTCATTAGTTTAGCAAACAAGTTCACTAGTATACTGTCAAGACTCAGATGATGAATATTTAAATATAAAATACTAGTGAATACTCTTAGTCTATATAGCATATTAAATTTTCTAACTCTTCCACAAACTTCGGTGGTTATAATAATTTAGCAAATAACAAGACAAGATTCACAAAATAGTTGCTTGTCCCAGCCAGCAATATGTTCATAACCCTTTCAAAAGGCCGTCACCTATAGGCTATAGTAGCATGATCATAGCAAACAGTCAGTTCTAGCAGGTAATCTCCTCAAGAAGTTCATAGGATACGAAGGAAGCCGATCCCTGAACCTAGGATGCCTCATAGTATAAAATCCTAGAACGGTGAACACAACTTTAGGAGGCGTCACGTACAACACCACAGAGAGGTGAGGGGAGCGAATCCAACCATGAACGGTGAACACAGTTGTGTCTGCTTGAGACAGCTTGACATCCATGTGAGGTGGATGCCTCGGCCTAAAGCGGTGTCCCGATCAGGAAAAGGTAGAGAAACATGGTGCTTAGTATCATCCAAGGGAAGCAAACAAATGCAAGGAACAGAATGTGCACGAGTACTGTGATGAACGGGCTCTTCCAGGAGCATATCTGGTCGAACCATTTGATGATTTTGACCTGAATTGCAGTTAAAATTCAGAACTTCATCAGTTTTTATATCAGGGGTAAACACAATCTGAATCAGATTATAGAAAAGCTTTATATCTTATCAAACAACTTAATGCAGTTTCACCATTCGGTTTCATAGATGACAAGTATATTTACAGCAAAATAGGAGCGAAAACAGACGATACAAAAACTATAAACCACGTAAATTTCGAAGCAAAACTCAGCAAGCCAATTAAAGAAGATTTCCCTGTTTGTATTCAAAGCAGTACTAAGGAATCAGGTTTATAGACTAGCATTATATCACAGAACAGAATTTTTTTTTTTTGCATAAGAAAATTTGGCAAGTTCATAACACTGGCAGTTGAGATTACAACCACAATTAAAAGTAATTTCCTCGGAAGTTCATTAACAACCAATATTATCAGCAACATCAATCTTGGTATTCCTCTTCTTCATCCTCATACTCTGCATCCTCATCTGCTGTAGCATCTTGGTACTGCTGGTACTCTGACACCAAATCGTTCATGTTACTCTCAGCCTCAGTGAACTCCATCTCGTCCATGCCTTCACCAGTATACCAATGCAAGAAAGCCTTCCTCCTGAACATAGCAGTGAACTGCTCACTCACCCTCCTGAACACCTCCTGTATGGAAGTCGAGTTTCCAATGAAAGTTGATGCCATCTTGAGCCCAGTTGGGGGAATGTCACAAACAGTTGACTTAACATTGTTGGGGATCCACTCAACAAAGTATGAAGAGTTCTTGTTTTGAACATTTAACATCTGTTCATCAACCTCTTTAGTGCTCATTTTTCCACGGAACATGGCTGAGGCAGTCAAGTAACGGCCGTGACGGGGATCAGCAGCACACATCGTGTTCTTAGCATCCCACATTTGTTGAGTGAGCTCTGGGACGGTCAGAGCGCGGTATTGTTGAGACCCACGAGAGGTGAGGGGAGCGAATCCAACCATGAAGAAGTGAAGACGAGGGAAGGGGATGAGATTCACAACAAGCTTGCGTAGATCAGAGTTAAGTTGGCCAGGGAAACGCAGACAGCAGGTAACACCAGACATGGTTGCGGAGATCAAGTGGTTCAAGTCCCCAACTGTTCAAGGAAAACATAAAAAATGTGTTCAGCGTGTAATTCTTTATCTAGAATCTAGCAGTGATATATGCACACAGATGATATCGTTAAAATGACACTTACAGCTGGGAGTCGTGAGCTTAAGCGTCCTGAAGCAGATATCGTACAGAGCTTCATTGTCAAGCACCATACACTCATCTGCATTCTCAACAAGCTGATGAACAGACAAAGTGGCATTGTAAGGCTCCACAACGGTATCAGACACCTTAGGAGACGGGAAGACCGAGAATGTAAGCATCATCCTGTCAGGATACTCTTCCCTGATCTTCGAGATCAGCAGGGTACCCATACCAGACCCTGTTCCTCCTCCCAAAGAGTGGCAGACCTGGAAACCTTCATATTGAAAACAGCAAGTCAGCTAGATTTACAACAAGGAAAAGATACACACATCTCTACAAGTTCACATCTACTCGCAACAAATCTCATAATTATTAACAAAGCTAAGCCAGAGCTAACATTTCTAATCAATACGGAAATGATTACCAACATCCTAACGAGCATTTTGTGATAGTAGGACCAATACAACAAGCAAAATCTCTTGAACAAACTTAAATATCCGAATATGTGTTTATTTGCTTCAATATTAATTCCAACATCTCATATATTTAACCAGCAAAATTGAGCAGAAAATGGACCACCAACACAGGCAATTTATCAAACTCACAAAAGGCATAATCATTAGAGCCAATATCGTGCACAAATTACCCAGAGACATTTCATCAAACACCTACACGATAAAACCCTAACCAACCAAACAACATCATTAGAGCCAATTTAAACACAAATTATCCACAGAGACATTTCATCAAACACATACAGGACAAAACCCTAATCAACCAAAACTATCACAACACGTCATAATTCGTATATCCTCAAAGCATAAGCAAATAACGAAAATATACCTAGCAGACAATCGCAATTCTCGGCTTCCTTCCTAACAACATCGAGAACGGAATCAATCAACTCAGCTCCCTCCGTATAATGCCCTTTCGCCCAATTATTCCCCACACCAGACTGACCGAACACAAAGTTATCCGGCCTGAAGAAACTTAACTTCGGCTGCTGATGCTGTAGATGGAAACAAACTCACAAATCTGGACACAATTTCCTACTTATACGTTTAGGGCAATGGCATAAGCTGTAATAATATTTGTTGGAGGAGGCCAGCACCGTATTTCCAGGTGGCGTCCAAAACGCATTCAAGCTGCAAAATGAAAAACATGCCCCCCCCCCGGTTTTGAAACCCTGCATTGGCTGTGAAACGATGGGTTTCAAAACCCATTTGCACGTCGCCCGATGCTGCCCGGACGAAAAACACGCACACGCCAATTGCTACCAAGCGATGTGAATTGGGTCGGTCAACGCAACTTTGCATGCCAACAGTACCCAACCAATCGAGGCCATAGCATATATGCAAAGAGAAAGCAAGACAACATACCTACAGCCTGAAAAAAAATATGATATAAAAAATCCCAAGAATTATCTACGAAACCAAGAAACAAAATGGCTGAGAATCAAATCATTCGGGAAGAAAAGGCATGTACAACCTATACTATATTGCTCCAGATATTCCGTTATAATTCTATACTAAATGGGCCGCATTATGCAAAGCATACACACTAAAAAAATTAAAACTAACATTAGCAGAATATGACATGAAACACAAATCATGAACAAGACCGAATGAATGAGAGCCGATGGTATAAAGGGGACGTAAATCGACAAGCTTGTCTTTATCTTCGTATCCCCACTGACATCCAAGCATGCCGGAACTTCACTTAGAATAAGGATATGAGTGAGCCTAGAATCGTCTTCAATTATGTGTCGGCGCCGCCTCCACTCTCGGAGGCGGAGCAAAACGGCTTGAAAGCACCATGAGGATCGACTTTTGAATTCCGAAGATAAGAAATCTTGTTGAGAGGATGACTGACAAAGATAATGATGATGTGAATCCTCAAATTCCTACTTAATTTTGGTGTTGATGGAAGTATAAATCAATCAGGAGTGTGGTGGAAGGAGATGCGAAATTAGAAGAGGGAGTCGGAGAGGAAGATAAGAGGAAAGGTGAACAGGCGCAAAATTGAGAAAAATCGGAAATCAGAGCGTGACCTCCACGCGATTTTCTTCACTTATTATACAGAGGTTAATTAATCAAAGAAAAAAATAAAGATCAACTGAGGCTTCTAAGTTCAAGTAGCTTTGTGAACTTCAATTGAGTTCAGATACCCACAATGCAAACATTTTGTTGCAACTTGGATACACAAAATCTTTGGGTTCTAACTTTTAAGATGCTTCATCTAAAGTTCTAGCCAAAAATCAGTGTTGAAATTTTAGAAATCGACTCGTGCCCACTTCAAAATTTGGTAAAGATCTAATCCACATATATATATATATATATATATATATATATATATATATATATATATATATATATATATATATAAAAAATTTTGAAGTCAACAAGGATCATGACAATCAGCTAGAGAAGCCACTAACTCACGCCCAAGCTACTAACCCACGCCTACACATCATTACTCCTAATTCAAAATCCAATTCAATGATCTCCATCATCAAAAACATAGCTAGAAACAGAATTCGTATAGATCTCAAATTGAATAATCCAAAATGCAATTGAAAATTCAATTTCCAACACGAGATGAAATTGATGACTACCACTCGCCGTTGGAAAAGAGTGATGCTTTGCGAAGCAAGCATCAGTGTCATCAATCGCATCATGATTTTAAAGGTTGATCGCAAAAGTCGTAATTGTCGTCACCGAATTTTCCAGTGGATCGTCACTATGATCGCATCATGATTTTGCAGTTTGATCGCCGCTAGTCGTCATCATCGTCGAAACTGATCGATCGTAAGAGAGAGAAATATGATATGGAATAATGAATTTGTGTTGACTTTGAATTAAAATGTAATTGTGTGCATAAGGAGGTTATTTTTGTTGGTGTTATTAGGGTCACTAATAAGGTATTAAAAATCAATGGACCCTATATGATACATCTAGTTGATCAGTTCATATTTGATCAGTTGATCAGTTCATATTTGATCTGAGCGAATTTTCGGTTATTTAAGAATAAACCAACTTTTCCTAATTTATATGAAAATCCTACGTTTTAATATACTTACTCAAAAAAATACTTCCTCCATGAAAAATAATAGGTTCTGAACTTCTGATAAATATTGCTTTTCTATATATTGACATGTCAAACAGCATACAACGTATAAATACTACAAGAGTTTACACGGGATGTAAACTTATAGATAACTACAAATCTGTGTGATGCAGATATATATGAACTAGAGATATGACAAGATACGGTCAAATTCTCTAGAATATTCTTCACTCCCCCTCAAGTTGGCGTGTGAAGGTTCCGAACACCCAACTTGCTAAGAAGAAAAACAAATTGATCACCACCAAGTGCCTTAGTAAAGATGTCTGCAACTTGCATTGTCGTGCTGATTTTGCAAGGCAAAATTTCCCCAGACTCAACTCGTTCTCGGACAAAAAACAATCCGTTTCAACATGTTTGGTTCTTTCATGAAACATGGGATTATTGGCAATATGTCGAGCCGCCTGGTTGTCACAATAAAGAGGCGTGGCTGCAGATTGAGTAGCATCAAGGTCTGCCAAAAGCCACCTTAACCAGAGGACTTCACTAACGGTCGTAGCCATGGCGCGATACTCAGCTTCGGCTGAAGAACCAGAAACAACAGACTGTTTCTTAGTACGCCAAGAAACAGGGGCTCCACCAAGTGAAAGAAAATAACCAGTGCGTGAGCGACGAGTAATGGGACAGCCTGCCCAATCGGAATCGCAATAAGCCTCAAGGTTTAATGGGCCACTAGCAGGGAGAAAGATTCCTTGCCCTGGCGTAGCCTTCAAATATCGCAACACGCGTATAGCGGCATCCATGTGGGAACATTGTGGCTGGGAAACAAATTGGCTAAGAATGTTGGTGGCATACTGAATGTCTGGCCGAGTAACTGTCAAGTATAACAATCTGCCAACAAGTCTTCTGTAACTTGAAGCATCAACAAGGGAGGATTTATCCTCAATAGAGAACCGGACATTGGGTTCCATGGGAAATCTACTAGGCCGCGCACCTTGCATACCACTATCTTCCAAGATATCAAGTGTGTACTTGCATTGACTCAATACAACGCCTTCTGTAGACCGAGCAGCTTCTATACCCAGAAAATATTTTAGTTGTCCTAAGTCTTTGATGTTGAATTTTGCATCAAGATATGTCTTCACATGTTGAATCTTGTCACTGTCGTTCCCTGTTAAAATCACATCGTCGACATATATGAGTGATGATACATGAGTATGGGCACTCTTAAAAATGAAGAGAGAGTGATCCGCCTTTGCTTGTTGAAAACCGATGTCCAGTAAAGCTCGAGTGAATTTTTGGTACCAATTTCGTGACACTTGCCGTAAACCATAAAGTGATTTACGTAATTTTCAAACCCTCATATCACCTTGTTTAGCGAAACCCTGAGGTATATTCATGTAGACATCCTCATTCAAGTCACCATGGAGAAATGCATTGTTGACATCAAGTGTGATGAATGATGCAGTTACGTTTCACAGCAACAACCAACAAGGTGCGAACTGTCACAAGTTTGGCAACCGGTGCAAATGTTTCATGAAAATCAATGCCCTCAATTTGAGTGAAACCCTTCGCTACCATACGGGCCTTATAACGTTCTACGTCCCTGTTAGATTTATATTTGATCTTGTAAACCCATTTGGAGTCAACTGCCCTTTTGCCGGGTGGTAACGGTACCAATGTCCAAGTTTCATTTTGCCTCCAATGCTGCAATTTCTTTCTCCATTGTGTGTCACCAATGCGGACTTTTTACTGCCTAGGAAAAATACTTTGGCTCATCATTAGAAGTGATGGCCGCAAGAAAAGCTTTATGATTAGTGGAAAGTTTTTCATAAGAAACATAGTGGGAAAGAGGGTGTACCGTCGAGGTCCCTGATGGTTTGATAGTGGGTTGCGAATGGTCTAAAGATTTCGGTAAATCAACCTCATATGTATCCAGATGTTTGGGAAGTTGTTTAGTGATGAACATGTATTTTACACTTTCATTCGAGTCTTTTTCACCAATTTAGCTATCCTCTAGGTTAATTTAGCTTATATTTTAGTGCATTTTATTAGAATAGTGTCACGTTTCCCTTTTCTTTGCATTTTTCAGGAATTAGGTGAAAAACGTACTTTTGGTGGGCAAATATGGTGAAGAGAATGAAGTTTTGGTGCTTCGTGGTCATCCGTGGTGTATCTAGAAGTTTTCAGAAGAGTTTTGAGGCCTAGGGGACGAGTTTCAAGGCTTAAAGGTCACTAGAAGGCAAAATCGAGTCCAAAAACGAAACCAAAACCAAAATCTCGCTGGCCACCGCCACTGCAGGTCCCGGGCGGTTCGCCACCGTGCCAGGCGGTTCGCCTGGCACCGGGGGCGGTTCGCCCGGGAGGTTTCGACAAGTATATATAGTTTCGCCTATTTTAGTCGTTTTTCAGATCTTTTCACCTTATTTTGAGAGACAAATTCTCCAGAGCTTGTTTTGGAAATTATTAGCATAGAAGACTCTTTTTCTTATTGATTTGGAAGTTTAAGCATAGAGATTGGACATCTTTGATTCTCGATCCTTGCTTGTGAGTTAGCAATTCACCGGAGATTGACAACCTTCGTTGGTAACTTGTATCTCACGTTTTTAATGCTTTTGTTTATTCAATTCAACATGTTTTCATTGATTCTTGATTTGATTATGCTTGTTGATTGCGATTTATACATGAGTAGCTAAATCTAAGGTTGGTGATAGTATGTGAATTCATAGCAAGGGTTCTTAATTGTGCATGAGTGGCTTCGCGCGTTTAAGACTTGATTTATTGTTTTATTTTTTTATCTATCTAATCCATCTATCTTCGTAGATTAGTGTTAAATTGAAAGAAACACTAGGACAATTCATTATCATAGATTTCTATAAAAACTTCAAGTACTCATGTGTAACTAGAACCCGATGCTTAGAACGATCATACTATCACTAACTTCCATCATAATTGATAAGAAAACCTTTGCTAAATCGTTTTCTGATTTTATATTTTAAGTTAAATTAGTTAAAGCTTGTTATAGTCCTTAGAGATCGACACTCGGGGTTATCTTACTTCTACACTACGTGCCTTGGTTTTCGTTGTAGTTGTGAGTTGCCTTTGGCTAAAAATAAATTTATTTGATTAATTGAGTCTGACAATCTCGTTCATCAAATTGGCGTCGTTGCCGGGGACTATACTCTTTTTTTCTCTTTAGCTTATTTTTATTTTCAGCATTCAATTCTCAGAGTTAGTAGTTAATTTGTTTCCAGAATTTTGCGACATCTAACGGGACTGATTTTCAATTGTGAGTTACTCCTATCACAGATATTCAGGTTCCGGGATGGCTCGTCCACTGTTGAAATCATGAGTTCAACCCAACAAGGAACGAATGAAGGGTCCAGTGATTGTCCTTTCGCCTGCGACTCGTGACTTGGAAATAAAAACCCACATGTTCCAGCAACTCCCGAGGTTCTATGGCTTGGCTAGGGAAGACGTGATAGGGTATTTGCATGATATCGATGACTTCGTCAACCAACTCCCAAGACCGGGCACGGAGGTGACGGATGACGAGCTGAGAATGAAGGTTTTTGCGATGGGGCTTGGCGATAAAGCCAAGGCATGGTTAGGCTCTCTGGAAGCCGGATCACTAGACACTTGGCCCAAGGTGTTTTCTACTTTTATGGAGAAATATTTTCCCCATACTTTGACTACCGCGCTAAAGGCGCAAATCAGTGGTTTCAAGCAAGACTATGGTGAGACCATCTACACTGCTCTCGAGAGGTTCAAGGACCTCATGAATAAGTGCCCTCACCATGGGATGGAGCTTTCTGATCTCGTCCAACACTTATATAATGGGCTTACTTATGAGAGCCAACAGGTGGTGGATTTCCAGTGCCGTGAAAATATCTGGGAGGAGACCGCCGAGGATGTGTGTGCGTGTTTTGAGAGGCTTGCTAAGGGATCTCAGTTCATGGATCCAAGGGCCATGTTCAAAAGGCGTGGAACTGAAGCTCCAGCAAAACCAGAGGTGCAGTTGAACGGTGTGAGTGGGGATAGGTTTAATGGCTTCGCCCATGAGATGAGGCAGGCTCTTAAGAGCTCGATGTGGTAGCCTCTTCCAATGAAGTTTGCAGGGTGTGCAAGAACTATGGGCATGTGGCTCATATGTGTAGGTCTGATTTTGCCAATGATAGTGTTTACTGGGTAGACCGTAGTAATCGCAACTACGGAAACGACTATTGTGGAAATCCTGCTGAAGCATCTCAATCCAACTCTGCTACTCTCTTTGATAAATTACAGAAATTGGTCGATTTCACCCAAGGATTTCTGAAGAGATATGAAGAAGCTTCGGAGAAGACGAGGGCAAGGCTTGATCAGTTGGAGGCAAGCACTAGGCTTGCTCATCAAAAGATGCAAGAGTTGATTGACCGTGGAGCAAGTAGGGAGCAAGGGAAGTTGCCTAGCAACACTGAAAAGTCGATGTCTATTACTTTGGTGGGTAATCTTCCTGTTGAGATCACTATCAAGAAAGTTGCTAAATGTGAGTGTTGCAAGGATGGTGAGCCCCCACTAGCCAAGGAAGAAGAGAAGGACCTTGGTTTTAATGTTAGCGATGAGGAGCAAGAAGATCCCGAGCCAATTGCTGATAGTTTCGATGTTAAGGTTGGGATTGGTGAACTTGAAGATGTCCGTGCTACACTAGATACGGGATCTTACTCGAATGTGCTCCCTATGAATGTGTTTGAGAAGAGTGGCCTTGGAGAGCTTTCGGAGCATAAGGCTATTGTGCAACTTGCGGATGGATCCTTTGTACAACCCGAAGGCATTGTGAAGAACGTATTGGTTAAGATTGGTGAAGCTTCTGTATACACCAACTTTGTTGTGATGCCGTCGTCTACTCCTGGGATGGGTGATGTTGTTCTCTTGGAGCGAACGTTCTTGAGTAAGCTACGCTCCGTAATCGACATCTACCGAAGAACTTGCACCATTGAGGTGGATGGCAAGCAACATGTGTTTCGAGCCATATCTGATCCTACTCTTCACTTCAATGCTTCTCATTCTATTAACTACTTTGGTTTTGATGCATATGTACATTCTCATTCTCAAGTACTAGGTATGAGGAAGAGATCAATGAAGGGGAAGTTTAGTACCCGTAAGGATAAGAACTAAAAGTGAGAAGAAGTCGAGTCAGAGACTCTTTACACAATGGCGCTATCCGGGAGGCAACCCGGATTTTTATTGCTTTTTGCATTGCATGCATATTTATTTTGAGCATGTCATTGTGTTTTATTTTATGTTTTCGTATGTTTTTGGTGATAAAATAGGTTTTAAGATGATAATTTTGCATTTTGGGGGGAAAACGGCGTCTCAGGAGTCTGGAGATGCCAGGCGAACCGCCCCCCACGTGGGGCGATTCGACTGGCAAGTCCAGGCTGCCTAGGACGTTCTGGACGCCCCAGGCGAATTTCCCCCCACCTGGGGCAGTTCGCCCCGGGTGTCCAGAAACCCGGACGTCCGAATTTTCGTTCGGAAACCCAATTTTCTCCTATTATGCTAAATTTATTGATCTTTTTACTTCTTTTATCGCCTGTTTTCGTTTCTCACTAGTTTTCCTTGAGTCATATAGGTTATAGGTACAAGTTAGCTCTCACCTTAAATCCACTTTCGACGTTCGGGACGAGCGACGACGTTCAGGTTTGGAGGGGGGGTATCGCTGGCTATCTCTATACTTGTTTCGCTTATGATAAACTCGTGAAACCCTTTGTTTGCATTTGCACGTTTACCGCTTTCTTAGTATTTAGTTGCATACACTACATTCATCCTAGTATAGTTTTGCATGTTTTTGTGTGGAGTTTATTGCCAAATTTTTTGAACTTTTTTATTGGGTAGATTAACTAGTTATGACCTTTGACCATGCGTTTCATCTCTATGAATTTGTTTGAGGTTTTTCTCGCTTGACTTGTCACATTTATATATGCAGTTAGTTAAGCTTGGTAGTCTCGACATCACTTAGTGGTGTTTTCTCTACTGCGGTTCACGATGGCCTTTATAATATGATGATGCATGTTAGAGTCTTGTGGTTGTTTTCCCGTGTAATTATGTACCTAAGAGGCAACAAGTCTTCACCTTGCTTTGAGATTGCTAAATGCCTAGGAAGGAGGTAGTGCGAGATTGTGTGATCCTTTCTTTGAAACCTATTCTAACGAATAGGTTTGGGGAGGGGGTTATGCTATCATTATGACTTGTTTTTCGATTTTGAGTGTTGTGAGTTTGTTTTTCTGTTCCGTAAAGTTTGTTCTCTAACCTATTCGGAGGTCGTTTGTGTGTCATTGTAATTTATTTTCGTTGTGCTACTGCTGGCTACAAAAAAAAAAAAAAAATCGTAAATTTCCAGAAATCTGGAAAAGCAAAAAAAAAAAAAAAAAAAAAGAGAAAAAGAAAAGACCCCAAAAAAGCATAGAAGGGTCCAAAGAAAGCCAAAAAATAGTTTAGCAAAGTGTTTGTCTCGTTTTTCAATTCTTGTAATGTTCGTAATCGAGTTGTAAAGTTTGCCTTTTGTTTATTTGAGTGCCATCTGTTCTAGACCACCCTCATCCTTCCATTCAGGAGGTGGTGATTAGTTTATGACTTTTCTTGAGAGATGGGTAGAATAGGGGAGTGTGATCTTTTAGGGAACCCTCCTTCGTTTGATGAGAGCTAGTATTGGTTCGACCTCTTTGAGGGAAAGTCTTAACTTGGTGAACAGTAGTAAGTCCTCAGCTTCATAGGCACGGGACAACCATTCGTATTTTAACATGTTTCATTGCGTCGTCACTGACTAGGTCCAGGTAGAGAATGTTACGAGAGACTATCTTGTTTAACATAGTGCATGTGTGAATGTGTATGAGTCAATCGAGGTATTCTTCAACCAGTATCCATTCTATGATTTGTATGGTCATTGTTCATAAGTTTTTGATAGATTCAATAGATTAGTTCATTTCATTTGGCATTAGACTCCACTTTATGTGTTGCATTGGTTTTTTGCATTAGAGTCTAGCTTAGTTGCTTGAGTACAAGCAAAGGTTCGGTTTGGGGAGTTTGATGAACGTGTATTTTACACTTTCATTCGAGTCTTTTTCACCAATTTAGCTATCATCTAGGTTAATTTAGCTTATATTTTAGTGCATTTTATTAGAAAAGTGTCACGTTTCCCTTTTCTTTGCATTTTTCAGGAATTAGGTGAAAAACTTACTTTTGGTGGGCAAATATGGTGAAGAGAATGAAGTTTTGGTGCTTCGTGGTAATCCGTGGTGTATCTAACAGTTTCCGGACGAGTTTTGAGGCCTAGGGGACGAGTTTCAAGGCTTAAAGGTCACTAGAAGGCAAAATCGAGTCCAAAAAGGAAACCAAAACCAAAATCTCGCTGGCCACCGACACTACAGGTCCCGGGCGGTTCGCCTGGCACCGAGGGCGGTTCCCCCGGGAGGTTTCGACAAGTATATATAGTTTCGCCTATTTTAGTCGTTTTTCAGACATTTTAACCTTATTTTGAGAGACAAATTCTCCAGAGCTTGTTCTGGAAATTATTAGCATAGAAGACTTTTTTTCTTATTGATTTGGAAGCTTAAGCATAGAGATTGGACAACTTTGATTCTCGATCCTTGCTTGTGAGTTAGCAATTCACCGGAGATTGACAATCTTCGTTGGTAACTTGTATCTCACGATTTTACTGCTTTTGTTTATTCAATTCAACATGTTTTCATTGATTCTTGATTTGATTATGCTTGTTGATTGCGATTTATACATGAGTATCTAAATCTAAGGTTGGTGATAGTATGTGAATTCATAGCAAGGGTTCTTAGTTATGCATGAGTGGCTTCGCGCGTTTAAGACTTGATTTATTGTTTTATTTCTTTGATCTATCTAAGCCATTTATCTTCGTAGATTAGTGTTAAATTGAAAGAAACACTAGGACAATTCATGATCATAGATTTCTATACAAACTTCAAGTACTTCATGTGTAATTAGAACCCGATGCTTAGAACGATTATACTATCACTAACTTCCATCATAATTGATAAGAAAAACCTTTGCTAAATCGTTTTCTGATTTTATATTTTAAGTTAAATTAGTTAAAGCTAATTATAGTCATTAGAGATCGACACTCGGGGTTATCTTACTTCTACACTACGTGCCTTGGTTTTCGTTGTAGTTGTGAGTTGCCTTTGGCTAAAAATAAATTTATTTGATTAATTGAGTCTGACAATCTCGTTCATCATTTAGTCCTGCTACTTTGCCGTTGGTGGACCAAAGTTCGATTTTCCTCCATGTTATTATTATTGCTGGACAACACTGATGTATTCTGGTACAATTGGGGACCTTCATCCATATCATGGTAATTGTCGGGTGCAAGAGCAGAGGTGCTAGGAGTTGGATGTGTGGATTCTTTATTCAAATCCAAACTTTCTTGCTGTTGTTGATCATGTACTGGGAGATAATGCTCCGACTCATATAATTCATCCCACTCACAAGTCCGTCGATACTCGCATTGCTTTATTTCATCATTATTATTGAATGGGAAAATCTTTTCAAAATTTTTTACATCACGTGATGTATAAATTTTCTTCGATCGTAAGTCATAAACTCAATATCCCTTTTTGTCCATTTGGGTATCCAACAAAAACACATGGTATTCCCCTTTCTCCAAATTTATCTCCCCCTTTCTTGGTATCCTGTGCATAAATTAGACAACCAAAGACCTTCATGTGATCATAAGTTGGTCTTTTCTGTAGTAAAACTTCGAAAGGCGTTTTATCCTTCAAGACTTTAGATGGTAGTCTTTATGATGTATGTAGCAGTTAATATACACTCTCCCCAAAATTGAATAGGCAAATTAGCTTGAAAACGTAAGCCTAGCAACTTCAAGAATGTGCATATGCTTTCTTTCTACCAACCCATTTTGTTGTGGTGTGTATGTGCATGATGTTTCCAATATAATCCCATTTTCACAGTAATAATCCATCCAACATGTGATGAGATTGAAACTCACTCCCATTATCTGTTCTAACTCTTTTTACAACTTTTCCAAATTGAGTTTTAACCATGTTGCAAAAAGTAACTAGAAAATGTGCCACTTCAGATTTATGTTTCATGAGAAAAACCCATACACCTCTACTAAAGTCATCAACGATGGGCAAAAAATAATGCGCCCCTGAAAACGTAGCAGTCTTATAGCCACCCCAAATATCACAATGAATCAATTCAAAACAATCATTCGTATGAATGGAACTAATGGGAAAAGGTAAACGAGTCTGTTTAGCTCTCATACAAGAATCACAAAATTCGTCGAAATTGCAGATGTTTTGAAGTTTAACCTTAGATGCATGACCCAATCGTCTGTGCCAAGTCTCTGGATCTATTGAAACTGTCATAGCCATCCTTTCTACGGGTTCAAGACAATATAGACCATCGCGTTCTTTACCCACTCCAATCAGGTTCCTCAAAGGTAATTCCTGCATGATACAAAAGTCCGGAAAAAATGTTAGAACCAAATTTAGTTCCCTGGTGAACCTGCTGACAGATAATAAATTGCACTTTAATTTTAGAATATTTAAAACACGATTTATTTGGAGCCCATTTGGTAAATGTGCATTTCCGATACTTTTGACAGGAACGCTAACACCATTGGCAATAGTAACCGGCACTCCACCAGGAGAAAGTGTTCTTGACTCAATAACGGCTTCTTCAGTGATATGTGAAAGTATATATGTCCTAGAGACAACCAACATTCAGGACGATATGTACTTTACCGCATTCAGCTTATTGGTATTTATTTATATTACATTTATTTAAGCATACATAAATACAATTGGCATTACATTTACCGAATAGATTATTTGGTTGTTTAAATTATTCTGTAAGATGTTCCCAAGGACTAAAGATAATCACCAAGTTAGTGGGAGCTTGCGTGTCAGAACTTAAGTCCTAAAATTAGCCACTAGTTGATGGTCATTGAGATATGGGATATCAATGATGCGATAGAGATTAGCATGTGTTGCATCAGATCCTTGGAGGATGTAGTAGTTCTCACTGCTGCGAATAGGTTGGTTATTCATGATGGACATATGGATACTTTGGAGAGTGTTGGCATACCCAGTAAAGAAACCATTTGGTAAATTCTATTTAAGTGTCTATGGGAGTATCGGATTGTAGGGTGATGTAATAGTCCTCAGAATTGAGGTCTGTTAGAAAACTTGTAATTTTGATGAGCAATTAACCATGCTAAATTAAGGAAAGTCCAGTAACTAGTACTCTTAAGGTCCATAGGAATTTAGAATTTTAGAGGACATTGTAAAAGAGGAACGTTTGCTGAAGACTTAGAGTAGGTGCGAGATAGGTGTTTTAACCGCTTATGATGTATCTTGTTTTCTGAAAAGAAATACAACCTATTGAAGCATTTGTTGATGATGTACTTTGTTTACACAAACAAACTATTGAAGCATTTAGAACCGTTCAGAAACTTGAAGAATTCGAAGACTGAAGACTAGAAGATTTCTGAAGATAGGTATCTACAAAGGCACATGTTGCTCACAAAGTGGAAACTTCAGCAACAACTTGCATAAGTGAAAATCTAAACGACAGAGTAGGTTGTACTTGCTGAAACTGAGACGGACCACTTGCTGAAAAACATATGTGACCTCCTTGATGAAAGTACTTGCATTTGCGCTCCAACGTTCATATTTGAATTTCATTCAAATGAACATTAAATGCAAAGCATGCACGCGAAGAACATGAAGACTAGAAGACAAATATAGGACGCTGCTGAAAGTACAAAAGCAAGATAGTGACATCTTAAGGAACAAAGCCTTAGAATTTGAAATTCAAACGGCTCCCTTGATTCACTATAAATAGAGGTCATCCGGCAAAGAGTTGAAGTGTGTCAACAACGTGATCAAACTCTCACTTGTGCTTAAACTCACATACCCTTCAAACACTCTTTACTGACACTGATCCGTTCCATGACTTAAAGCTTGAAAAAACTACTTGTGAAGAAGTAGAACATACACGGCTAAGAAATTAGTTAAGTGTTCTTTCTTTCGAACAAGAACAAGTCTTGACACCAGAAACAATCAAACTTGTTTACTGCAAAGTATTCAAAGTTTTGTTTCTTAGATTACTTGTTGTAGCTGAATAAGTTATAATCAAGTTATCTCATTCCAAACCTCTCTAACTGAAAATAGACCCTTTCAGGCGAAATTCAGGGGGGACTTAATCTAGCATAGTGTTGCTGATTAAAAGTCTCAAGTTTGGTGGAGAACAAGGTTTTGTTCTCTAGTTAGGTTGGAAACGAAGCAAGTGTGCTTTGGTTTCTGTTGAATCACTCTAGATAGGTGTTGTAAGGAACCTCAAACTTGTCTTAGTGGATTCAATCCTAGAAAGGACAAAGTGGATTAGTTGAGAGATTACGCCACTCTCAGATACCACTATAAAAGTGTTTGTGTGATTTACTTACTGCATTTAGTTTTCAGCAAAGCATATCTATCTGTACACTATCACTCCGTTCACTTGCTGAAACTATCACTTACTGACAAAGCACTTATTGTACAAAGACTTTCGCTCTCTGATTTTAAGTATCAGCAAAACTCGTTACTGAAAAGTAACTGGTGCTTGCTGAGAAAGTTAAGTATCAGCAAACTCATACTGAAAAGTAATAAGCCCTTGCTGAGAAAGTTTTTAAATGACGAAAGTTTGAAAAGACTATTCACTCCCCCCCTCCTAGTCTTTTCTTGTTGTTCAAAGGGACCAACAAGGTCAATACTACATCATATGTGGAATAATATACTTTGACCATGCGCAACGCTTGCACTCTTAAAGTAGGGTAGATACGGCATGCGTTGGGTATATTAGGAAGCATAAGGTGTGAGTGATTGGACCAAGATCAGGATTCATTCCTCAGAATAGATTTAAGGAGAGAATACTCTACATCTCATATTTAGTGCGATCATTAGTCAGTGGCCACTGCAAAGATATATGTCAAAATGGTGTTTGAACATAATCATCTAGATCGACTAAGAAGATTGAGAGACAATGGATGAGTTATTGGAATAGACACTAATCCATATTCTAGACTCATTCGAGTATTCGAGAATGAAAGGACCGTATCATCAAAGTACTCTACATCACAGACAGTTTGTATCTCCTCAACAAACGTTCCGTTACATATTAGTATTGTCTAGTGACGATTGTCTAGGAATATTCACTAAGACCTTGATTTGATCATTGCCTAATATGTGAGGGCCTATGGGTCATATACAACTAGGTGATAATTCTCCCGATTAATCATTAGGGTAAATTAAATGTCAATTGGATTGATAAGATTGATTTACTATTGTCAATGACATTTCATTTGATGGAAATCATTAATTAAGTTAAAATTGGATTTATGATTTAATTACTATATTAAATAAAATATCAATTGGATTGATAAATATTTAATTTAATATTGTTGAGAATGTTCTATTTGATAGAATGAATTAATTAAGTTGAATTGAATTCAATGTACTTAATTAATTTATACTTTTAGAAAGTAAATTAATTAATAAAAGAAGAAAATAATAATTAGATTAAATTGGATTTAATTAATTAAAGTTAGAATGTGCATTTGAACCAATTTAGAATGAGGTTCAAGTGTTAAAAACCCAAAAGAAAAGGATCGATAGTAGTGGATTTCGAACCCAAGACCTCCAACTCATTAACTAGCATACCAGCCGACTGGGCCAGGCCCATGTAAAATAAGTTATGCGTTTTATACACATATATTCAGTCCATGCGGCCTACATTGATAAATATGGTTTTGATACGTGTTGTTGTGGCTTGTGGCTTTGAGCTCTCCTTTTCTATAGGGTTTCTACACGGTTGTATTCGTTTTAACTTCTTTCTTTTCTTCTTTGATTAATTCTCTTTTATTATTATCTTTGAGATTTGTTGTTTTGGTTAATGTAGATTTTGAATATGGATTTCCTAGCATCCATGGAGAATTCATCAACGGGGAATCGAACTATGTTTGACTTGATCCCGAGAGTACGTAGGCAGCTTGGAATTGTTCTGAGTTCAGTCAGATTCTTTAGAAGATCATTAATTGTTCTTTGAGGAACAAATTTATGTAATGGAAGCTGGAAGATGGATAACGGGTACGTTATTTATATGGAGCATGTTAAATAATCATTCAATCAACGATCCATGTAGGAAAATTTTTGAATTCCGCTATCGGAGCTAGGCTTGATTGAATGAATTATTTACATGTTATTTTATTTTATGTTTATTGTGAGTTTTAAATTTGAATAATTATAATTTATTCTCGTTATAAATTTAAATGGTCACCAACTGGGTTTAGTTACTAGTATGAAATTTGATTTCTACGTGGGTTTGAAGAGTTTTGTATTAACAATCGGATTAGATCTGGTTAGATTAGATTAATTGATGATTGATTTTTTTTTAGAAACCGAATCTTCATTCATTAACTATATCAAAGATATACATCAGGATTATCGAAAGGCAACAACACCCCCTCTTCATCAGGCAAAGCATCATAGGACAAAACGTGCGCTACTTTATTACAAACACGAGAAATATAAGAAAAATCAATCGAAATGAAATGTGTTGCCAACTCCTTTATATCTTCGACTAAAGCACCAACAGTGGAGAAGCAGGCTGTCTGAACCTTCAACTTATGTACTAAAGTCTGGCAATCAGTTTCCACCTGTACCTTGAGCAAATCATGTGCAAGGGCTAAGCGAAAACCATTCTTCAATGCCAACGCCTCAGCTATTTCAGGATCCTGAACATATGGTATTATCTGCCTCCTCCATGTCAGTACCACAGCAGCCTCATCCCTGATTACACAACCAAGATTGGCCCCCTCCCCGCCTCTAATTGCCGCATCAGAATTGATCTTAACATACCCATGAACCGGCGGACTCCATTGCTGCTGTTGTACGTTCTGCTGTTGCTGCTGTTGTACGTTCTGTTGCTGCTGTGCGGTATGCTGCTGTTGTGCGTATTGTTGTGCGCCTAGGTGTGTGATGTATGACCGCTGCCACGCCTCTCTATATCGTTGCAAGTACTGTACTGCAAACACACAAGCCTCTTGTGGATCAAGCTTCGATCTATCCTCCCCATGCACCACCTGATTTCGCTTGTACCACAATGTCCAACAAGAGACAACAAACTGCTCAAGCAAACACTTGCTCGTGCCATCTCTAATCTGCGCAACCCACCTCTGGATATTTGGTTCTGATGTACATAGTAAACTCTTAGGAGTGCTTGAATGTAATGCCCAAAAACAACGTGCAAATGGACATTCCCGAAAAGTATGAATTAAGGACTCTATGCCACAGTCACACAAACAACAGACATTAGCAGTACGCAAGCCTCTTCTATTCAAAGCATCATAAACTGGCAACGCGTTATGCAAGAGACGCCACAGAAAGATTTTTATTTTGTTAGGCACCGCTAACCCCCACACACATGACCAGTTACTCCCTCCCAGATTACTAGAACTGCCCCGTTGCTACTGCACCTCTCTAACACGCATTTCTCTTGCTAAATAATAGGCCGAACTGACAGAATAATACCTAGACTTTGTAAAATGCCAAATTCGCCTATCCTCTTTCGCCCAGAAGCTACAGGAATTCGCAGAATTGCTCGTGCATCATCCTCCCAAAATAATGAACACACCAGCTCCTCATTCCATCCTTCACCCTCAGACCTCATCAACTCGACCACTACCATCCCATCTAAACCAAGGAAATCTGGAGTATACGATTTGAAACTATGATCTCTAAGTAACCAATTATCCCTCCACACGTCTATTGAACGCCCATTCCCTACCCTCCAAATGACTCCTTCCTTCATCAAACTAAGAGCACTACACATACTTTTCCATGTAAATGATGCATTTGCATTTGGAACCACGTCAAACACATCATGATCCGGAAAGTATTTTGCTCTAAAAACTCGGCTGAGCAACGAATCAGGAAATTGCGAAATTCTCCACACTTGCTTTCCCAACATGGCCAAGTTAAAAGCTCTCAAATCCCTAAAACCCTACCCCCATCCCTTTTGCTATCACACAATTTATTCCAAGCCACCCAATGTATTTTCCTAGCAGCTCCATCACCCCACCAAAATCTACCTATAATCGACTCAATCTCTTGAAGCAAATAATCAGGCAATTTAAAACAACTCATCACATACGTGGGTATTGCCTGAATAACTGCTTCAATTAGAATTTCTTTCCCAGCCTTAGACAATAACTTGTTCTCGTACCCCTGAATCTTACTCCACACTCGATCCCTTAGCCAACTAAAAACCTCCCTCTTAGATCTACCCATCTCTGTCGGGAGTCCCAGGTACTTATCATGCTTATCTACAACTCTAACAGGAAGATAGCCCCTTACCTCCTCCACCCTCTCACTCCCCACATTCCTACTAAACACAACTGTCGACTTTTCTAAATTTATTTCTTGTCCAGAAGCCAAGATATACCTATGTAAGATAGATACAATCTCTCTAGCAGCCCCAGAAGTAGCTTGACAGAACAATAAAGTATCATCTGCAAACAAAAGGTGAGAGATCCTCGGTGCTGAGGGAGCCACAACAACCCCCTTCAACACCTCCCTCTCCTCCGCATTCCGAAGTAAGGAGCTAAACGCCTCGGTCACAAAAAGGAACAAATAGGGTGAAAGAGGATCTCCCTGATGGATCCCCCTCTCTGGCTGAAAAGGACTCAACGGCTCTCCATTTAGTAAAACATAATAAGAAACTGTACGGACACACAACATGATTAACTGGACAAAGGACTCATGAAACCCTAACCGACTCAACACTCTCTCAAGAAAAGTCCATTCAACTCGGTCATATGCCTTACTCATGTCTAATTTTAGAGCCATAAATCCCTCTTTACCCTTCGTTTTCCTTTTCAAAAAATGGTTTATTTCATACGATACAAGCACATTATCAGTTATGAGGCGATTAGGAACAAAAGCAGATTGAGTTTCAGCAATGATACTAGACATGTGAGGCTTCAACCTATTAGTGATTGCTTTAGAAACTATCTTAAACATGACGTTACTCAAACTGATAGGTTGAAACCGAGAAACAAATTCAGGGGTTTTGCATTTAGGGATAAGGACAATATGAGAATGATTCAAAGTAGGATGCATGTTACGATTATTAAGCACATCAAGGGCACAATCAACTACATTTTTACCAACAAGAGACCAAAATTTCTGATAAAAATAAGCAGGCATACCATCAGGACCTGGAGCTTTATTAGGAAACATATCGAAAAGAGCAGATTTTACCTCATCTGGCGAAAAATCACAGCACAGGTCCTGGTTGATTCTCTGATCGACTTTAGCGTCCATAATCTCAACCACATCCTCAATTTATGCACTTGTTGGCCTCCTGGATCCAAAAATGTCACCATAATATTCCCCAATCAGCTCTGACATACCCTCTCTGTCCACACACACCCTTCCAGTCCCATTTTTTAGCTCACCTATCTCCTTAACTCTGGCCCTTTGTGTAGCTTGAGCATGGAAAAATTTAGTATTTCTGTCTCCCTCAAGCAACCACTGATTTCGAGACCGTTGTTTCCACATTACCTCTTCCCTGTCCAACAATTCTTCTAACTCCAGTTTAGTAGCTCTTTCCTTATCTTTCCTATCTGGCCCAGGTTGTTGATTACGCAACTGCTCCAGTGTCTGTTTTAGCTCCTTAACCTTCTTTCTGACACTTCCAAAAGAATCCCTCTCCCAATTTCTCAAACCAACCCTGCACATATCCAGATTATCAAACAGATTTTTCTCCTCATCCCAATTACTATTCAGCACCTGCCCAAACTCCGAAGCCCGGACCCACATCTGTTCGAACCTAAACAGTCGTTGTCTAATTCTGACCCTCCCAGTTCGACAACCATCCAACTCTAACAAGATTGGAATATGATCAGAGTGACGAGTGGTGAGATGGCGTACCGTTAATTATTATCAATTTGTTATTATTGGGTCATCACATCATCATCATCTTCCCGTGGTTTCCTGCTTCTCTTCGTCCACCACCATAGTCCAAGCTTCGAGCTTCGCCGGAGCTCGGCTCCGTACGACCTCCGTCCGTCGAACTGAAGATATCATCCTTCTCCGTTTTTCGTCCTCTCCTCAACCGTGCCTTCAGTTTCAAGATTCGATTTGAGTTTAAGAATCAAAGAGCTCGAGCCGCCATTGATGGTGTCCATGAAAGATCCAAAACCTTTAAACTTGAATCAATCTAAATCAATGGGTATGAGATTCGAAGATGTTTGACACCGATCGGAATTGCTCCGACTAACGAAACGCGGACGGGGATCCAAGATTATTCGATCGATCGGAAAAAAAACATTTGGGATTTTGATTCTTAATGCCTTTTTTATTCGATATGTTGATGATTCGTATGGATGGATGATGTTTAATGATTGATTGATTGTTGGATTTGTGTTTAGAACACTAAGATTGATGGGAAACTCGAATCGGAGATCTCCATTGTAGGACCAATGTGCAAGCTTTTGGAACTTGCAGTGACCGAATTAAAAATTTGCAGTGAGTATAAGGGCGTGGTTGAAAGGAACAGAAGTTTGGGGACCTTCATTACAATTTGACAAATTCTTCTGTCTTATTGTAGCAGAGGTCCCTGCACTGTATATATTCATAAATCCAGTCCTCAAGTTTTCCAAATTTCAATTTGACCCATTAAAATTTGATTTTATAATTCTAGAAATTGCCCATGGTCCTCTGAGTATCTGATACGTTCTATTTAGCCCTCATAAGTTTTAGAAACTTCATATAATCTTTCTGGAAATTTAAAATAAAACTCAAGAGTTTTAGAAACTTATTATTTAATTCATGAGTAGTTTATAAATTACATTTCTGTCATAAGATTAAGGGTAATTCTATGGTGGCGTAACTGTTGTAAAGTCGTAACGTTACGACTTTACACCTGTAAACCCTTGTAAACAGTTGTAAACACTTGTAATCATGATCTGGACGGTTGGAAATCATTTACAACCATCATCTACCATTTACAACTTGATTATCTTGGTTGTAAATGGGATTTTCCATTTACAACTGAGTTGTCTTGGTTGTAAATGATAAATTCCGTTCTTATTAAAAAAAATGAAAGATGGTAGGGATCGAACTCTGGTCGTTGAAGTAAAAGAATCCAACATTACCACTCAGCCATGTTTTGATGTATGCACAATGTAAAAAACAATACTACTTAACAATAAATGTAATTTACAATTTCAAAATTTCATAACCCTAGCCGTTCATTAGGACAGACGGAGTTCAAAAATATTGCTACTTGTTGATCAGTCGATTCTTCTTCAATCTTTGATCATTCGATTCATCCCGATACTGAAAACTTCTTTCTTGACACCGAAGAGTTCAATTCATAGGTAACATAACAATCATACTCATTGTTAGTAATTTGAATCTCGTTCAATTATGCAAATTGTAATTTTACGGTTGAAATTGGTGGTCGAGATGATATTGCAGTGCTTCTAGTTACTCATGATGCCTACTAGTTCGCCTTAATATTCAAATTTCTTGTTCTGTTCTGTTGTGTTGTTCTAGTTTTGTCCTATCAGGGTTGAAATTAGGGGTGGATATGATATTGCAATGCTTCTAGTTACTCATGATGCCTACTAGTTGGCCTTAATAGTCAAATTGCTTGTTCTGTTCAGTTGTTTTGGTCTAGTTTTGTCCTATCACGGTTGAAATTAGGGGTGGATATGATATTGCAATGCTTCTAGTTACTCATGATGCCTACTAGTTGGACTTAATATTCAAATTACTTGTTCTGTTCAGTTGTGCTGGTCTAGTTTTGTCCTATCACGGTTGAAATTAGGGGTCTATATGATATTGCAATGCTTCCACTTACTCATGATGCCTACTAGTTGGCCTTAATAGTCAAATTGTTTGTTCTGTTCAGTTGTGTTAGTCTAGTTTTGACCTATCACGGTTGAAATTAGGGGTCGATATGATATTGCAATGATTCTACTTACTCATTATGCATACTAGTTGGCCTTAATATTCAAATTACTTGTTTTGTTAAGTTGTGTTAGTCTAGTTGGGTTCATTTGGCTTTTCCAATGGTATTGCAAATGGAGGATAGTCAAGGTGGGGTAGTAGTGCCGGGCATTTGTTCCCATTCCAGGTTGTTCTGTTCCTCGATGTCGAGTACTACTGGTTATGGTTATAGATGCAAAATTGATATCGTAGTTTGGTTATGGTTATAGATGTGCATTGGCTATCGCCGTTTGGTTAATTTATGTGCACTAGTTATGTAGTAGTTTTATTAGGTATCCATTTTGTTGCGAGTACAAACTAAAACATCTTGGGTTTATTGTAGATATGAAAGCTCCATCTTCTCCTAGTACTCCTGCTACTCATCAGCAGAAGCATAGAAATAGATATGCCACCCCGAAGAACGGATGGTCATTTCAAGTTTTTGCCTCTAAGGATGATGCTCAAATAGTTGATGAACTAACGGGCCATGTTTTTAGTGAAATGATAGAGGCTGAGTCATTTTATTTAACATATGCTAGACAGAGGGGGTTCAATATAAGAACTCGAGATCATAGACCAGATAAACATTGCATGTGGGTCTGCAACCGTGAGGGGGTCAAAAGGAAATTACGCTTCGTCAGCGAATAAGAAGACGAGATACAAGGTGTAGATGCAAGGCAATGTTTAGGGTGAGGAAGATTAGAGAAGAAGAATGGGAGTGACAAACTTCATACCGGACCATAATCATGAGTTGGCCGGGCATGAAAATGAGAGGTTCTTAAAATGTAACAGGTATATCACCGCTGGTTAACGAGTAATACTGAATTTCATGATTACAGGTGGGAAAACACCTGGCGAGTCTATGGATATGTTGGAGAAGCTTTCGGTAAATCAGGAATTACCTTTCCTGAGAAACGATGCTTATAACCTTCTTCAAAAGGAGAAAAAGGAACGGGAAAAAGATGGAGATTTTAATACCGCATTTCAGGCCCTCTCGTCCTACACAGTGGATGATGACACATTTTTTATCGAGCACCGGGTCGACGAACATGGTGATGTATCGTCGGTTTTCTGGTGTGATTCGCATTCCAGAGAGGAATATGTAGCCTATGGTGATGTACTGCTCTTGGATTCTACGTACAAGACCAATAAATATCAATATCCGCTTATTATATTTTCAGGTGTAAGTAACGCTGGACGATGTGTGATTTTTGGTGCTGGGCTTCTGCGTAGAGAAACTAAGCAGGCTTACTGCTGGATTTTGGAAAGGTTACTGGAAGCAATGAATGGAAAGAAGCCAATTTCCATTCTGACAGATCAAGATAGATCCATCTGCCTTGCAGTTAAGGAAGAATTTGAGGGCGTTGTACACAGACTATGTCTTTGGCACATGGAACAGAACGCGGTAAAAAGGGTGAAGAAGGGTGGTTTCCCGCAAAAGTTTTGCAAATTGGCAGCTATGAAGTGCAGCATTGCTGAATTCGAGAGGCGCTGGACGGAGTTGGTCAACGATTACAAATTACATGATAACACATGGGTAAAGGGCACCTATGAAAAAAGGGAGCAGTTGGCCGAGCCCTATTTTGAAGGTGTTTTCTTTGCATGACATAGGACAACGGGGCGTGCAGAGGCCGTAAATTCATTTGTAAAGCAGTTCCTGAAACCAAAATGTTCAGCTATCGACTTTGTAAATTTTTACCAGCTCGTTGTGAAACTTAATAGGAAAAGGAGTATCCTTAAGCAAGTGGGAGAGGAGATGAATTGTCGGAAAAGTTTTAAAACAGAGACTGGGCTCCGTGATCTAGAAATTGATGCTGCGACTAAATGCACATCGACCGCATTCAAGTCTATTCTACAGAATATTAGAGATGAGCAGACACTCGAAAGAACAAACTTTGTTCAACTTAATGGCAACTGTGCAGAATTCTACTTTAGAGAATTTGGTAGCGAGGAGCAGGAGAACTTGTGGACTGCTACAGTTGATATCGAACACCAGTGGTTTGAATGTGATTGCAAGTTGCATGAATCCGAAGGCCTGCCATGCTCACACCTGATTTCTTGTTTTAAGTATATGGGCCTTAAGAAGTTCCCTGATGGAAGTATAAATAGTCGGTGGTTCATTGAGACAGGGAAGAAATTGCGGCTATTGTTTAAACAAATGTTTACCCCCAATGATGTTGATGGTGCTGATGCTAAAATGGTGAAAGCAGTGATCAACGTTCAACAACTGTTGGTCGGAGGTAAAGATAATTCCAATATATCCAAAGTTCTGAAGATTTTAGAAGACTGTGCGGAAATATTATCAGGGGGTAGTATTGAACAAAATGCTCCTGGTAAAAAGAAAATATCCAGACCTCGTAAGAGGTCTTTCAATGTTGGGGATCCGAAAAAAGTAGTACCCAAAGGCTGCCCACCAAAAATGCCGAAATGTTGTAGTTTCTGCCGGTAAGTATTTAGTTATTTTTTATCACCAGCAAAAAGTTTATATTTCAAACTTTGAACACTTGTGGATTGCTTAGTTTGTTTTGCAATAACAATTCAGCCAGCCGGGACACAACATTAATGCTTGCGAAAAATTCAAGCAAGCTGAGGCCGAGGAAGTTGCTGCAGAGAGAGCTGCTAATGAAGAAGAAGAGAACGAATATGATAGTGAAGAAGAAGAACAAGAATATTATACTGAACAAGAAGAGGAAGTGGAGGAAGAAGAAGAAGAAGAAGAAGAAGAAGAAGAACCCAGAAGAAGGCGATGTTGTAGTCACTGCTAGTAAGTTCTTATTATTGTTTATTACCGGTAAAGCATAATGTTTATATTCCAAACTTTAAACACTTGTGGATTGCTGAATTTGTTTTGCAATAATCTTTCAGCGCACCAGGACACAACATAAAGTCTTGCGAACAGTTAAAGAAAGCCAAACAGAAAGAGGAAGAAGCACGGAAAAAAGCTGCATCGAAAAGAAAAAGAAGAAGAACATAGATTCCAACTATTAGGGTTATCTAGCTTGGTAAATCACAATGGCAGGATAATGTTGTACTGCTCTTCGATTTATATATTGCTGGAAGATACTTGGTCATGTACTTATTGGTGTGATTCTCTTATCAAACACAATTTTCTCACTATTGTTATTTCTTGCTTTGCCTTCAAGGTTCCTTTTAATTTCATGTAATTCAGTTTTACTGTCTTTAATGTGTTTTGATTAGGAAGAAACCTGGAAAAAAAATACTGAAAATGATAGTTGATACATTGATAGACTGAAAATCATAAACACATAGTAGAAGCCTAAACCCAATTATTCCTCCAACGCAGTGGCCCTCCGTCTCTGTGATCAAATCTGAATACTGTATACGAATTTAAAAAACAACACTTAAGTTAATTCTATCTTCACCCGTGCATATGTGGGTTTTAATCCGGCGGAACGTGCTTCGATGTGCTTTTTAATGATGGCACGAAATTCATCATCACTTCCAACCTCCACATAGTTATCCTCCCCTAATGGTTTCATAAACAACACCGGCACGTAATCGAACATCTCCCATTCAAGATCATTCTTAATGTTCATCATTAGGCTATATGCAGACATACCATCAGTATCGAAATCCAAAGCAATTTTCATGTCGCCTTTTTCAACCAAGAACATTAACCTACAATTAAGATCAAAATGCTTTCGACGTTAGCATGATATTGTTACTGACATTACTTATACTTACAAAATAAGAAGGTTGATGAATGTGTATTTTACACTTTCATTCGAGTATTTTTCACCTATTTTAGCTATCATCTATGTTAATTTAGCTATATTTTAGTACATTTTATTAGAATAGTGTCACGTTTCCCTTTAGATTTTATTTTACAGGTTTTGGTTGAAATTCGAAGATTTCCGGGAAATTATATTAAAGTTGACAAGAAATTGGTGTTCCAGAAGCCTATTTGGAGTATCTGAAGGTTTCCGGATAGGATTTGGAGTCTAGGGGCCGAATCTGGAGGTTAGAAGGCTACTGGAAGTCAGAAACCGAGTCCGAAAAGGGGAAGAAATCCAAAAACGCGGAATTCCGCGAGAAAAACTCGGGGGCGAACCGCCGCGGAGCTGGGGCGAACAGCCCCGTGGTATTTCGGGACCTATATATAGTTGCTCAGTTTTCTCCGAAAATCATATCTTTGCAGACCTTCTCTCCCACCTTTCTCTATAGTTTTAGGTAGGGACTTCCCAGAGCCTGTTCTGGGGGTCCGTAGCTTAGGGGATACTTTTTCATAGCAGTTTGGAGCTCGTAGGATCGCAATCATCCGGAGATTGACAACCTTCGGTAACTTTGTATCTTACAGTTTTATCCTACTTATTTTATTATATTCTTTCAACATGTTTTCTTCTATGATTTCTGTTGATTGCATGCCTATTATGAGTAGCTAAACTTATCGTTGGTGGTAGTATGTGAATTCTTAGCGAAGGGAAGATAATCATGCTAATGGCTATATCGCGCATTATACTCCGTGTCATTGCTTTATTTCGTTGATCCGGCACAGCCTAAATTCTCGTATGTTGTATTAATTATTATGCACAATTGGACACTTGTCGACCATCAGACCAATTATCTTCGTAGTGTTGAATAATTACGGAACACATTAGGACAATAGTGATCGACTTGTCAGACCAATTATCTTCGTAGTGCTTAATAATTGCAACAGGACACTAGATTGATTCAAAGATCTCTATGCAAGACCGAGGAATTTATGCATGATTATCGACCCGTTATGTTAAGAAGGATCATACTATCACCAATCTCCATTATCTGCTAGAAACCCCTTTTGCTATCTGTCTGCTGTTTTATATTCTCTTGTTAAATAGATAAAGCTAGTTATAGTCCTGAGAGAACGACACTCGAGTCATTCTACTGCTACACTACGGTTTTCGTTGTAGTTGTGGATTGCCTTTGGCTAAATTAAACATTAATTTGCTTGAACTCAGAGCACGACATCCGCGCGTTCATCAAAGGTGCACACCTTTTATCAGTATCAGTCACTTTGCTTTCCATGCCAGACCGGCCTTCCTGAAGAAGCTCAAATATGGATGACTCCAAAGCAGATTCTACCGATTCTCCAATCATTTCTGGCATACGCTCTATTAGTATCGAGATCTCATTTAGCAGGTTAATAATCTGGGCCGCCTGCCTGTCATTCAGAAAACTTGTTCCTTGCTGGAAGTGTGGATATATCAGTGTTGCAATCTTCTGCAAAGTTACCTGTGCTTGCTCGAGTCGACAACCTAATTCGGCTGGAAGAGGGTTGTCTACTCTGTGAGTATCAGGGATCGAGAGATCCATGACAAGTTCAGAGGTCTGAGTTCCATGATTCCCTTTGCCATTGTTGGTCTCACCAACGGTAGAGGCGTTGTCCTCAGCGTCCATAAAATCTGTGTATATTTTTGGTGAGCTTGAATGTGGTTCAGAGTTGTAAGTTTCTGCATTCCCTATGCCAGAATTGATCTTACCAATGGAAGAGTCAGTGTCCTCATCCTCCGCACAATCTATTCGTGAGTTCCTAGTTGTTTGCAACGGTTGTTTCATACTGTGGCCTTCATGATATTCTAACAAGTGAGGTACCATGTTTGGTACCTGAAGCTTATCAGGGTCACTATTGTATGAGTATGAATACGTGTGGGCGCTATTGGATCCTAACGTGACATCGTCTTTAATAGGTGACCCGCATAACTTAGCAGATGGATTGTTATGACCTTTAGACGTTTTAGCAGGTGGCAGAAAAGCCAGTTCACTAGATGCTAGAAGTCGAGTATGAGATGGTTGAACTCAACATCGCATTGGCTTCGGATATATATTTCCATTAGTTCCCTGATTCCACTCAATTAGCTTTGTTGGCTTTGGCTGATCTTCAAGTGGATTCACACCTTCAAGTGGTTGATCTTCAAGTTGATTCACATAGATAAGTGAATTCTCACAGTCAAGTGGTTGTTCTTCAAGTGGATTAGGACATACAAGAGCCCGATCAGAATTTTGATGACCATGTACATTCTTTTTTCATTTGATAATGACCTGTTTCTGAGCTGCATTATTTTACCTAAGGAAACATTACAAGTTTATCAACTAACACATCTGCCGTTTCAAAAAAAAAAAAAAATCAACTAACACATCTGAATTAAACTGGTAAGCAATTTAATAAGTTTCTAAATAGTTTACATAATGCCATGCTGCATATAGAGTCACAATATATTAAAGATGGCCTCAGTGATTCCCCAAATAATTAGAGAAATCAAAATGACAAGAACATCGTGACATAGGATGTTGCAATCCAAAAGCACATAGTAACACTGACGGATGAACCGATCCAAATATGAAAAAAGACATAAATCAGTCTCGTGGATCAAAATTAAAACATCACATAACAAAAATCTCTCATAATTTTGTAAACAATCAAAACGACGAAGGAATATTGAGAAACCTAATTACTAATGGTCTAAAGGATAAAGTTGCATCTCTGAGTATTAGTATGGAGGGGAAAATTATGTCACGTTCATAAATCCAATCAACATCGGCAATTATTAGGGAAACCTATATATATACCAGGAAGGAACAAGTAATACCTTGCTAAATCTGAATTTTTGGAATGAACGATGCACGCGGCAACCTCCAAGGCTTACGATCGAATGATGTAAAATGAACTCAAGAGATCTGGGAAGGTCTTTACCGAGATTTGAATCTCTGGAAACCCTTCAAAAAAAAAAAAGTTGAGCGCGAATACTGCTTTGACGGTTTCAACTATCAATTTGACAAAATCCAACTCTAAATAATAGGCGGACTCCCAAAATTTTAAATTACAACTGAAAACCTTAATGATACATGCAGAAGTTACGAGGGATTTAAATCGATGACAGTATATATATACGCTGATTTTATTTTGGCTATAATTAACCTCAGTGCAATCCAAACTATATTATTATTTTTTAGTGTAAATTTAAACGGAATAAAATTTAATAAATTGATTATTTCCGTTGTTTAATTTAATTAATAATGAGCTCATCAAGAAGTCTAATAAGTCTAACTTCACTTAGGGTTTAGGGTTTACGGTGTAGGGGTTTAGGGTTTAGGGTATAGGGTGTAGGGGTTTAGGGTTTAGGGTTTGGGGTTCATGATCCATCTGGTCACTCAATTGAGTGCTGAATCGCGTGTTTCATTAGCGGTTCATGAAATTATACCATTCTATCAAATGTAATATACTATTCTTATTTGTTTTTAGGGGTAATATACTATTCTTATGAAGTATATGATTTGTTAATTAGCGGTGCATGAAATCAGTTATTTAAATTGTTATCATTGATCACATCTAAAAATTCTAATTAATCGCGCATTCAATATGATAAAAACACTCACTTATGTCACTCTAGAAAATAAATTCAATGGTCGTTGATGTTTGGGGTTGAGGGTTTAGGGATGGGTGTCAAGGGGAAAATAGTTCCAAAGCAACATATATATCCAACTTAGGTTGTCCTCATTCAATATAGTCCATAATCAATTATATAGGTCGGGTTTAAATTTCTTACTCTTATTTATTCGATTAAAGTAACATATGTCCAACTTGGGTCTGGCTAACGGTTTAACACACATGATGCTCATCAATTCATCATTCACCTATTCACATGTGACATTTGTCAGTTTACTTGGTAATAACCATTGTATTTTGGTCATGCTTGATTTTTACAAAAATTCATGGATAAATAAATAAAAAATATATATATACAATACTCATCATGAAAAAGTCTTTCCACACAATAAATAAATAAATAAAATCGAAAATTAAAAATTGAACAAAAGCCCTTTACAACATTATTATCTCCATTGTTGGCGATGGGCCCTGAATGAGATGAAAATGGGCCTGCCTATTGGAATTATACTAAACACGTTGGGCCTGAATGAGATGAAAATGGCCCTGAAATGTCCAAGTGTTGTTCATCAATTAATTCCATTTTATAAATGATACTAGTAATAAATGGATCATGTAAATTATTTAATTGATTAATTAGCTACTCTGAAGGTATAATTCATGATACATTATTTAATTTATTAATTAGCTCATGTGAATGTCTAATTAATTAATTATACAATCAATATGATAGAAATGCCCTTTTGTTTCACCTTAGACTTTAGAATATCAATTCAATCGTAGACGCATCAGTTGCTCGACGGACAACCTGCTCAGAACCTCGCGATATAACTGAGACGGAATATCAGACATTTTCAGAATTTTGAGAGGAAGAATAGAGATAAAAAATGGCTAGGTCACGGGAGTCGTAAGGAAAGAGGAACGGTCTGATGACTACTGATATTGTCACGCCCCAAAACCAAAATACGATTTTTAAAGATTTTCAAAAGACGCGACCGACCGTGTATCGTAAGATGGTCTTACGCCAACACGAAGTCTCAACAAAACATAAGCATAAATTTACGGAAACATAAACTTTTAAAAAGAAACTGTGTCCAAGAGTAAATATCAGAGCAAACTAAATCCCAAAACAACAGTCCTCGAAACTAGCTACAAGCCTCTAGCTCAAACAAACTAAAAGCGAGGTCTGAACAAAAAGAAATCCTACAAACAACAATAACTCGAGAACTCCCAAGCGAACTCTAACACTACTCACCCTGCTGACCGTCTGTAAAAAAAAGAGTAAGGGGTGAGCTACAAACTCAGTAAGAGAATATCCTGGCACCTCCACCTGGATCAAGTAATGCTTCAAAATCATATATATATACATACAATAATATCACACGTAACAAAAGGTGCATGGAAAACGTACGAAACATTTCGGCTCAACATGCATGTACCCATGGCCACTAGTATAAGTCCGGTGGCACAGAGGTCGACTTTACATAACAGAACAAAACAAAGTACCCTACCAAAGGGCATAACAGAAAGGCCTAGCACGACAAAATTCCCCGAAGTGTACAGAACAGTTCACAGGCACATCTGGAGCTCAAACATAACATTAGTCCATGCACTAGACAAAAACGATTTACATTCATCACATGCAAAATTTCGAAATATTTACTTTGGGTAACACACTTGATCCTTATTTTCCTACTATATCAAACCCCATAACTTGATATAATAGTTTTTATGAAAATCATTCACAAAACTTGAATATACAATACATCATACTTTTTATAGGTAATAATAGTACTGAAATTATAAGCTTTGGTGTCAGAATATCCCCTTACCTCAACTAAACCGTAAGCTCCAAAACTCACAAGCTTCTAACCTCAGTCTAAGCACCTAACAGAACAAAGTAGTACAATTACTACTAGAAACTACACCGGATAGCTAAACTAAAACAGAACAAAATAAATAAATCCAGCTAGGGGGACAAGACTTAGTGGGATTCTGCCTAAGCATGACATCA
This sequence comes from Plantago ovata, assembly GCA_028274465.1. Lineage (NCBI taxonomy): Eukaryota > Viridiplantae > Streptophyta > Magnoliopsida > Lamiales > Plantaginaceae > Plantago > Plantago ovata. The sequence continues at coordinate 84,167,756 of CM051455.1, read as the reverse complement.
CCACTGAAACAAGACAAATCAAATGGTGTGTACAGTATACGGAAATTGGAAAGCAGAAGAAAAAAGATTGGTAAATTGCACAAAGTGATTCTTGAATTGGACCCTTGGACTTCAAATTAAGGTTGCAATTTACCGAATCACGAAACAAAACAATACTGAAGGACATGGAGTACACAGACTGCACCAATCAGAAAAGTACCCCAGGGAAAAAGACAAAAGAAATAAAAGAAGCTGATCGGTAGAAATAATGTTTACCTCTTCTCGGCAAGACTCAAAAGTCGGGAAAAGAATTGGATTTTGATCAGTCCACAAGACAACAAACGCAGCAAGAGTTATTGACGACGGCGATGATGAACAAATATGGAACCCTAGGTTTCTTTTGTGCTTAACGTAGCATCTGAAGAGTATATATAATAAGTCAGAAAAGTTTAAATAGGAAATCTAATTAATTCCCACTCCTTTTCTTATTTGACTTATTAAACCCACTTCTTTTAATGTTCTACTTAATAATACCTTTTTAATAAATAAAGTATTAAATAAGCAAAATAAATTTCCGGGGTTTTACATTCTTCCTCCCTTAAAATAAGTTTCGTCCTCGAAACTTTAAATAAAATACATACCTTCATTTTCGAACAACTGAGGGTACAATTTTCTCATTTCCTCTTCTAACTCCCAAGTAGCTTCCTTAGGTGAGTGATTTGACCACTGAACCTTCACGAAAGGTATCGAACGTCGTCTCAACTCTTGCACCTTACGATCAAGTAAACCAACTGGAACCTCTTCGTAGGATAAATCCTCTCGAACTTCTAGAGGTTCATAACTCAAGACATGAGTAGGATCAGGTACATATTTCCTCAACAATGATATGTGGAACACATTATGCACACGTGATAGGTCCGGCGGTAATGCCAAACGATAAGCCACTTCACCAACTCTATCAAGAATTTCAAATGGTCCGATATAACGAGGGCTCAACTTCCCACGCTTTCCAAAACGCATCACACCCTTCCATGGAGAAATTTTCAAATGAACTGAATCACCAACATCAAACTCCAAATGTCTTCTTTTCAAATCTGCCCAACTTTTCTGTCGATTTTGAGCCACTTCGAGCCTTTTCTTTATTATCGGTATCTTTTCTTCGGCAATTCTTGCCAACTCCGGACCCAATAATCTCTTCTCACCAATGTCATCCCAATGTATCGGAGATCTACACTTCCTCCCATATAAAGCTTCATACGGTGCCATGCCGATGCTACTTTGATAGCTATTGTTGTAAGCAAACTCCACTAACTTCAGATTATAACCCCAACTTCCTTTGAAGTCCATAACACAAGCTCTCAACATATCCTCCAAAATCTGAATTGTTCTTTCTGACTGTCCATCTGTCTGCGGATTAAAAGCCATACTAAACTTCAACTGTGTTTCGAGAGCAGACTGTAAACTCTTCCAAAACTGAGAAGCAAACCTTGGATCACGATCAGAAATTATGCTCACTGGAACTCCATGAAGGCACACTATATGCTTCACATACTTCTTCGCTAGCTTATCCAGTGGTGTCGTTTTCTTTATCGGTAAGATATGAGCTGATTTAGTAAGTCTATCCACAATCACCCATACAGAATCATGTCTCTTCCTCGGTGTAGGAGGTAAACCAGTAACAAAATCCATGGTTATGTGTTCCCACTTCCACTCAGGAATTTCCAAGTTCTGTAATGTACCAGCAACTCGTTGATGTTCTATCTTGACTTGCTGACAAGTGATGCATCTTGCAACAAAATTTGCTATATCACGCTTCATGCCCTTCCACCAGAAATGTTTTATCATGTCTCGATACATCTTAGTGCTGCCGGGATGTACTGAAAATCGAGACTTATGAGCATCTGTTAGAATCTCTTCCTTCAGTTCAACATTCGATGGAACACATATTCTGTTTCCGTATCTCAACGATCCGTCTCCATGGATCCCAAACCTGGGGTATAGATCTTTCCCCACACCATCAATAATCTTAACCAACTCCGGATCAGATTTGTGTGCTTCCTTAATGCGATCAATCAACATCGGCTGAGCAATAAGGCTAGCAATCATGTTTCCTTGACCATTCCTAACCACTTCAATTTCAAGGTTCTCCAACTCTTCCAGAATCTTTCGCTCTGTAGTCAACAAGGATGCAAGCACCGGAGCTTTTCTGCTAAGTGCGTCAGCGACAACATTAGCTTTACCGGGATGGTAATTAATACCCACACCATAATCTTTGAGTAGCTCTAACCACCTGCGTTGCCTCATGTTCAACTCTTTTTGCGTAAACAAATACTTGAGGCTCTTATGGTCAGTATATATCTCACATCGCACACCATACAAATAATGTCGCCATATCTTCAAGGCAAAGATCACTGCTGCCAATTCCAAATCATGAGTAGGGTAATTTCGCTCATACGGCTTCAACTGTCGAGAGGCATAAGCTATCACCTTCTCCTTCTGCATCAAGACACACCCTAAACCATTTTTCGAAGCGTCACTGTAGATAACATAGTCATCGACTTCGTTAGGTAAAACCAAAACCGGCGCAGAGATCAAACGATTCTTCAGCTCTTCAAAACTCTTGGCGCACTCATCAGACCACTCAAACTTGACTCCTTTCTGAGTCAGCCGAGTCAAGGGCAAGGATAATAAGGAGAATCCTTCAACAAACTTCCTGTAATAACCGGCGAAACCGAGAAAGCTCCTTACTTCAGTCACATTGGTTGGACGAGGCCAACTCATCACGGCTTCCACCTTAGACGGATCAACAGATATTCCTTCACTAGATACGACATGGCCCAGAAATGCAACACTATCCAACCAGAACTCACACTTACTGAATTTCGCAAACAACTGCTCTTCTCTCAGTCTTTCCATTACCAACCTCAAGTGTTCCGCATGCTCCTCTTCACTCTTCGAATAAATCAGAATGTCATCAATAAAGACCACTACAAACTGGTCTAGGTACTACTTGAAGACCGTATTCATCAAGTCCATAAACGCTGCAGGAGCATTGGTTAGACCAAAAGGCATAACAACGAATTCATAGTGGCCATACCTCGTGCGAAAAGCTGACTTAGGCACATCTCCAGCCTTAATCTTCAACTGGTGGTAGCCTGATCTCAAGTCGATCTTCGAGAAAACCTTAGCACCACGCAACTGGTCAAACAGATCATCTATCCTCGGAAGAGGATACCTATTCTTCACGGTATCTTTGTTCAGCTCCCGATAGTCGATACAAAGGCGCATACTTCCATCCTTCTTCTTCACAAATAACACCGGGGCTCCCCACGGTGATACACTCGGTCGAATAAAACTCTTGTCGAGTAACTCCTGAAGTTGAACTTTAAGTTCCCGTAACTCTGCTGGTGCCATTCTATACGGTGCCTTCGAAATCGGTTCAGTACCCGGGGCAAGTTTAATCTCAAACTCAATATTTCTATTCGGGGGTACACCCGGTAAATCTTCGGGGAACACATCAGGATACTCTTGAACGATCGGAATATCATCCAACTCTAAATTTTTCTTCCGGGAATCAATTGCATAAGCTATAAAGCCGGTACAACCCTGTCTCAAAGCTTTTCGAGCTTGCACAGCTGAAATTATCGGCACACAAGACTTTTGAGTAGACACATCTCCCTGGAACATTGCTTCAGACTGTCTTGGAACTTGGAAATAGATCCTCTTCTCGAAACAATCTATCTTAGCATGGTAATTCGATAACCAGTCCATCCCCAGAATTACATCAAAGTCTAACATATCGAGTACTACTAAATCGGCACTAAACTCTTTCTCACCTATGCGTACTATGCACTCTTTACAATAGTCATCACATACAACATTCTTTTTCATAGGAGTAGTTACATGCATAGAACCCACAAGTTTAGAAAGCAAAAAGTTCTTTGACTGGACAAACTTTCTGGAAATAAACGAATGAGAAGCACCAGAATCAAATAACACATAAGCCTCAGCAGAATTAACTGAAAGGGTACCTGTAACAACGTCGGTACTAGCATTAGCATCGCCTTGGGTGATTGTGAAAACCCTTCCACTTCTTTTCCCTTTGCTTGGTGCTCGACCCCCAGGTGCTACTGCAGATTGCTGCCCTTGGTCATTTTTGGGACAGTCCCTAATATGGTGACGCGTGTCACCACAACGAAAGAAACCACGTGTCTTCCAGCGACACTCCCCAGGATGATTCCTCTGACAGTTCTGACAAAACTTCGATACAAAACGAGCCCCATCTCCTTTAGCCACTTTGTTGCCACCTGAGTTGTTGCCTCTGCGAAACTGATCATGCGGCCTCTTCAAATCTCTCTTCGGTGGTAGATTCTTTGGCAGTGCCCTCTCCACAACCTTTGCACGCTCCACCGCATCAACTAGCGACTTATCCATGTGAGGGACCACACTCATACGAATATCCTCCCTCAAACAATTGCAGAATAAAGTGACTTTGCTGCTTTCGGACGCCATGTAAGCTGGGGAGAAACGTCCCAACTCATGGAACTTATCCACCAAATCCAAAACACTCATATCCCCCTATTTCAGGTTAAGGAACTGCAGCTGCAACTCTAACTTCGTGGACTCGGGAAAGTACTGCTGAAGAAAAAGTTCCTTGAATCGCACCCAAGTCATTGGGTTGGCGGCACTCTCCTGGGTAATCTTCGTCGCATCCCACCAGAACTTAGCATTCCCAACTAAATGAGGGACAGTGACCCTCAACCAAACTTCCTCTGGAAACTCCAATGCCCGAAACCTCTCTTCGATTCCAGTGATCCATTTTTCATCCTTAAGTGGATCCGAACCACCCTCAAACTCCGGATAGTGAGTCCTCTGAAACCTCTCAAAGCATGAAACTGAGGACTGTCTTGGTGCCAACAACTGTTGCTGCTGCTCCAACAAGGTTGCCACTGCATTCAGTGCCCTAGCAGCATCATCCTGCTGCGGAGGAGGTGATGGAGATCGATACATCGCTTCCGGGTTCTCACGTTCGTCTCCATGGCGACCACCAGTACAACCTCCGTTGCCTCCACCTCTTCCTCTTTTCTTACGACCAGCCATTTTCGCACTGTTGCAGAGTTAACCAAAGGATTAAGAACGAAACGCAAAGGTCCTAACGAAACAAAGGCAAACTCCTAAACTAAACTTTCAAGATCAAGTCCTAAGGAGGTCTAGACACCCAAAAGATTCAAACTTGGCTCTGATACCACTTTTGTTACGCCCCTAAACCAAAATACGATTCATAAAGATTTTCAAAAGACGCGACCGACCGTGTATCGTAAGATGGTCTTACGCCAACACGAAGTCTCAACAAAACATAAGCATAAATTTACGGAAACATAAACTTTTAAAAAGAACTGTGTCCAAGAGTAAATATCAGAGCAAACTAAATCCCGAAACAACAGTCCTCGAAACTAGCTACAAGCCTCTAGCTCAAACAAACTAAAAGCCAGGCCTGAACAAAAAGAAATCCTACAAAGAACAATAACTCGAGAACTTCCAAGCGAACTCTAACACTGCTCACCCTGCTGACCGTCTGTAAAAAAAAGAGTAAGGGGTGAGCTACAAAGTCAGTAAGAGAATATCCTGGCACCTCCACCCGGATCAAGTAATGCTTCAAAATCATATATATATACATACAATAATATCACATGTAACAAAAGGTGCATGGAAAACGTAACGAAACATTTCGGCTCAACAGGCATGTACCCATGGCCACTAGTATAAGTCCGGTGGCACATAGGTCGGCTTTACATAACAGAACAAAACAAAGTACCCTACCAAAGGGCATAACAGAAAGGCCTAGCACGACAAAATTCCCCGAAGGGTACAGAACAGTTCACAGGCACATCTGGAGCTCAAACATAACATTAGTCCATGCACTAGACAAAAACGATTTACATTCATCACATGCAAAATTTCGAAATATTTACTTTGGGTAACACACTTGATCCTTATTTTCCTACTATATCAAGCCCCATAACTTGATATAATAGTTTTTATGAAAATCATTCACAAAACTTGAATATACAATACATCATACTTTTTATAGGTAATAATAGTACTGAAATTATAAGCTTTGGTGTCAGAATATCCCCTTACCTCAACTAAACCGTAAGCTCCAAAACTCACAAGCTTCTAACCTCAGTCTAAGCACCTAACAGAACAAAGTAGTACAATTACTACTAGAAACTACACCGGATAGCTAAACTAAAACAGAGCAAAACAAATAAATCCAGCTAGGGGGACAAGACTTAGTGGGATTCTGCCTAAGCATGACATCACCACTGAAACAAGACAAATCAAATGGTGTGTACAGTATACGGAAATTGGAAAGCAGAAGAAAAAGGATTGGTAAATTGCACAAAGTGATTCTTGAATTGGACCCTTAGAGTTCAAATTAAGGTTGCAATTTACCGAATCACGAAACAAAACAATACTGAAGGATATGGAGTACACAGACTGCACCAATCAGAAAAGTACCCCAGGGAAAAAGACAAAAGAAATAAAAGAAGCTGATCGGTAGAAATAATGTTTACCTCTTCTCGGGAAGACTCAAAAGTCGGGAAAAGAATTGGATTTTGATCAGTCCACAAGACAACAAACGCAGCAAGAGTTATTGACGACGGCGATGATGAATAAATACGGAACCCTAGGTTTCTTTTGTGCTTAACGTATCTGAAGAATATATATAATAAGTCAGAAAAGTTTAAATAGGAAATCTAATTAATTCCCGCTCCTTTTCTTATTTGACTTATTAAACCCACTTCTTTTAATGTTCTACTTAATAATACCTTTTTAATAAATAAAGTATTAAATAAGCAAAATAAATTTCCGGGGTTTTACAGATATGTTATTAGTAGTATACTTTATTTTATTAGGCTTCAAACTTACAGCCCAATGGAGACAACCCGAAACTTGAATACAAGCCAAATAACGTACAGCCCAAATCGTAGGTCTTTTTAGTTTTAGGGAACTATTGCACTATCTTTCGAATTCGCTATCTCTTTCAACTTATGTGATCTTGTGCAGGCCACTGTTAGATATGGTTGTTGATGTAATTCTTCGAGATAATATCATGTGGGTTTAAGATTCATTTCAAATGTTCCGAATTGTGAAAGTTGATGTTTTAACCTATTTTTCTGTCTATATGATTACAATGGCACAATTTTGACAGACAAAATAATTATTTTATTAAAGATATATGGGACAGACTACTCTCCGGATCCAAATATAGAACATTAGGTCCAATAGGAATGGATCAACCAAAGAGCTTATAACACAAAATATTTTTGCAGTAACAACTTATAACACAAAATATTAATGCATAGGATAACACAAGATATACATATAGTGCCAAAGAGTACAAATATCATGCAGATCCTAAACATAAGATAAACTTCACGTCCCTCCTGCCAAAAGGCTATTAATAAGAAATAACATCCTCAATAATGGAGGGATCTCAGTTCGAACTGAAACCTATCGTTTGTGTCCTTGAGTAGGCTTGCGGGAAACACTTGAAATGAAATTGCATCATTAAAACCACCAAATGAAACTTCTTTTGTGCATCTTTGAACAATCACATCAAACCACACAATTCTATCCCTCAACTGGATAACAACTTGCTGATCGATCTGCAAATAGGCTACGGGTCTAGTAAACATTTCACAGTTGTAGTATTCTCTTTCCAGTGAAACCAACTTAATCCACAAGTTCTCCCCTCCATAATCTTGCAAAATTCATATGCTAAATGTACCCCTGTCCCTGACCTCTGCCCCATACAGAAATAAGCATCCATCCAATGCCTCCAATCCTCCCACAACAATTTCATTACTAAAGGAAACGTCATTCCAAAATATCATGGAATACACATTAGAAGTATCAATTTTGAACAGAGGGAGTGTAAAGTATTTTTCTGTTGTTAGATCAAGAGCAACAATGGATGTGCCTATACGACTTTTACCTTCTCTTAACTCTCCCCCAATCCAATGCAGTGACCCATTAATAAAAACTCCAGGTATACTTGTGTGAACAAAAACTTTGGGTGAATCTACAATCTTGTGCCATTCTTTGGATTTGAATGAGTATATCCAAGTCACAACCCAGTAGCCGATTTGCCCCTTCTCATCAAAGTTAGACACCCTCACTGCCTTATAGTCATCACTAGAACTATCATACCCTAGTCCAAAACTGGAGCTGCCTCCCGGGGAGATATTCGGGTAAGCATTACAAGGGGGTAACTTGAGCATAAACTCACCAGTACAAATATTATAAATTGACCCATAATTTTGTCCAAGATGATAATAAAAAACTAAAACTAATCCACGGCACAAAGATACAGGAAAACAAAAATTAAATACTATATTTTGAATTCTGGTTAGCTCAATCATACCGTTGGAACGACGAATGGACTTCAAACCGACAGAATAAATATTACCGCTGTTAAATGCCAATGTGAGCATCATGTCTTCTTCAACTGGGTTGTCCATTGTGCGGCGATTGAAATGCAACTTCACAAAACATGAATCGTCGATTATGCATCTCCATGTCTTACAAACGCATCGTAGACGCAACAGTTGCTCGATGGACAACCTGCTTAGGATCTCGCGATATAACTCAGATGGAATATTAGACATTTTCAGAATTTTGAGAGGAAGAATGGAGATAGAGAAAAATGGCTAGGTCAGGGGAGTCGTATAGGAAAGAGGGACGATCTGATGACTACTATTGATATGTTCTTAGTAGTATACTTTATTTTATTGGGCTTCAAAATTAAAGCCCAATGGATCCAACCCGAAACTTGAATACCAATCCAATAAGGTAATAAATTACTCCCTCTGTCCAGGTAGAAATTACCCAGTTTGACTTTTTTCGGTCAATAACTGTCAACTTTGACTCCCGATTACTCTTAAACTATAATGATAAAATATTTAATGAAACTATATTATGAATATTGAGGCTTTATATTTTCATAATATGATTTCGTCAAATATTTTATCATTATAGTTTAAGAGTGATCGAGAGTCAAAGTTAAAAACTATTGACCGAAAAAAGTCAAAGTGAGTAATTTAGAGTGGGACGGAGGGAGTACAACCCAAGTCATAGGTCTTTTTAGTTTTTGGGAACTATCGCACTCACTTTCAAATCCGCTATCTCTTTCGACTTATGTGATCTAGTGCAGGCCACTGTTTGTAAAATCCAAATCCAAGGTCAGGGTGGAGTCCCATGTAATCCTATGCAGAGATCATTATTTTCCTATAAAACTCAGTTCAGTCGGTCGGATGTATATATGGTTCCCAAGGGTATTAATTTATAGAGGCTTCGTTTATAGAGGTTATGGTGTATGTGTACTAAAGAAGCATTAACAATCGGGGATATGCGGGGCGGACCCAGGAATCAAAGTTAATGAGTCATCAATTGTAATCAAATTGTAAAGCAATGTCTGGCCCCAACCATGATAATTGAGAACATGAGATGCAGAGATGATGGCAAATTGGCAATGTATGATTTCATAATTTTAATTATACGATAAAAATAATTTAAAATTTTCCGTTATACGATTTAGGATTAATTTGAGGCCAAAACGGACCTCGAAAAAGTTTTTAAAAAAAAAATGTTAAACATGTACATACGATTTAGAATTAATTCTGTAAGAAATGGTTTTTCTGTGATAAGAGTTTGTGTTTCAATTATCATTTTTTGTTCTTCTAAAATGTGATATATGTATTTTCATAAGGTGTAAATTATTTACAAAAATGCATTAATTAATGAACATGTTGCTACTGACTTTTAGAAATGGTAATTGTCTTATGCGTGACAAATAATATCCAAGTAGATTTGGGCTAACAAGCCCAAGTAGTAAATATGTTGATTTTGGCATTATGTGATGAATGATAGTAAGACAGTTTAAATACAAAAACGTTATAGTGCGGTACTGATACGTATATCTTTTATATTCTGAGTTCTGACACTCTTTTCTTCTTTCAACTGCCTGCTGCTGATCCATTGTCTCTTATATAGATAATTAATTAATTACGTTGCTATATTATATTTGTTTACTTTCTTTAATACTTGCAACATGTTTAATGGGCTGGGCCTCGGTAGAGTTGCAACTGCCAACTCGTATAGTTCCAATTAAATTATGGCTTTATAAGATGCAAATACTGATAACTACTTAGATACAGGTATCTACATTAATAAAACGAGCTTTATACATTTGCTAACATTTTTGCATAAGAAAGTACGACAACCTTACCAAAACAATCATGAAAAGGAACGCTTCTGGAGAGTAATCCCATACACATATAATATGTCTACTAGTCAGAGTCTGAATTTAAAACGACATTAAGCCAGTCTAGCATGCAGTCCCAAATAAACTGAAAAACATCTAAATAAATAGTCCCTTCCAAAAGTTTGTTTCCTTGCTTCATTTGCTATGTGATCTCCGTTGGACTCTCTTTAAACGAAGCTGACCTCAATTTATTCCATTGTGCGCATCCATTCAAGGGCGTCCTCCAAAATAGTTTGCAAATGCGTCCCAGCTGCATCCTTCCCGTTAATTGCAGATACAACCAATTTAGAATCAGATTGAACGACTAATCTTTTTATTTCCAAGGGTACACACTTTTTACTCCAAGTAGGAGAGCATAGAATTCAGTCATATTGTGATTAGTTCTTCCCAGATAAGTTGCTCCCGCTCAAATTAAATACCCCCTCCAGTTTCTTAGAATGCAACAAGCTCCTGCATCCCCGTAGATGGGATCATCTGAGCCATCAATATTAAGACAGTAAAAGCCACGTTTAAGGGGGGATCCAATAGCAAGGGACAGGGATCACATTCTAGGCAAATAGTAAAGGAAACAAGACACTTGTATCTTTAACTAGATCACAAAGCAACAGGTTAAACCTAAAAAGATCAATCTCTGTTTGTCCAAAAAATAAAAATAAATAAATAATAATAATAATAATAATAATAATAATAATAATAATAATAATAATAATAATAATAATAATAATAATAATAACTTTATTCCTGCTAATCCACAACTGCCAGCAGAAAAGGATGAAATGAAGATGTTTTCCCTGGTTTTCTTTCTTTGAAAAAATAAGGTCAGGGAAGGAGCTGCAAATATTGTATCCATTAGAGCGCAAGAAACAATTTCTAACTCCAGCAGAGCAAAGTACATTTGAAAACATTTGAAAAGCAAGTGATCACCATTGTCAACATCAGAACCACAAAGAGAGCACACACCAGTCTATCATGTATAACCAACCAGAAAAAGAACTTAACTTTGCACAGATCACAATACCTTCATAGTTGTTCACACACACCGACTGAAATGCATTGATCACTAGGAAAGATGTATCCAATTACAGTTTTCACAAACATATCATTAATACTAAAGCATAACCAAATAAGTACAACATAACTCATACCTTCAAAGTTTGTTGATGTATGAATCCTTGAAAAATCCTTCATCATACCCCCTGCTACCATCCTCTTCCAACATTATAGGGTAATGCTCTGGGATATATGACATACACCATGCCTTCCCCTGCCTTTGACTCTTGTTTAGCTCTTGTTGACCCCCCATTTTAAGTAAATGTTCCCTGTTTTTAATTATCCGCTCGATCTTTTCCCATGAAACCAGTGCATCTTCTTCCATTAATGGCACACAGGAAGGTATCAAAGGCTTTGCCGTGGAAGAAGATTCCTGAGTGACGACATGTGCTTCACATATGTTGCTTGAACTGTAATGCATGAACATAGTTTCCACATCATCATCACAACCAATTGGTTTGAATGTTGCAGGAAGATCAGTGGGGTGAGTCCTGTACCACATTAGTTTATGTGGCTTACTCCCTGAAAGCTTTCCAAGAATTGCGTGACAGAGGTCGAAGAAAGTGAATTTTTCTGGCTCAACACAGTGGATGAATGCAGGCTCGTTCACTGTCTTGTACTCTATGCCCTGGTCAGGAGTTGTCACCATTCGACCTCCATATTCCACTTTTATAGTTCATAGCTTGTTCGAGTTACCTAAAAACAACAGTTTAAGGCAGTTCATAATTAATACAGACCATTAATCATACAAGTCAAACAGTAAGGACCAAAATGAACTATCATAACCTAAACTAGTGTGCCAAAACAACTGCTTCCTAAATTAATTTCTTTGTTTGGCCACGTTTTTCCATAGCTAGCTAGCAGAGGGATTACTGTTAACTGTATAAAGTGCTATGTATTTAGATTACTTGGCCTTATACAAGTTGGTCCATAGAGTGTGTATCTTTAGATTACTTTAGTGTTTATTCTATTAATAACTGATTCTGGGATCCTCATCACTTTCAGGTTATCAAAGGGAATAGTACTTGTTATTATCTTATAACTAGCATTACATAATCTGGTGAGTGAAACTTTCAGCTCCAAAACTCTTTCATATGTTCTTCAAAGCATTTTAATTGTGTCCATGCATTTTCCAAACCTAAAGATCCATTGTGGCATTGGAGTTGCAGTATGATCAGGTGCAGAGTTAACAACATTGTGAACAGAAAGCCGAGGTGCAAATCTACCAACTGTATGTACTTCATAAGTTAATAAACACAATAAGGGCTTGAATATATGGTGAAAGTACACGAATTGAATAAGGTATTTTATTTAAGAATTGTGAACACGAACCTTTACCAAGATCAATTGGGCTTGTTATATTTTCATCAGCCGAAGGGGAGAGGTTTTTTTGGGGCTGACCAATGTATTCAGCCACCGCCTTGACAGGGACAGACTTCTCGTCCGGCTTGTTTAGCGGCAATTTCACCACAAAACATGTATCACGTGCCTTGGGAGGACGACCTCTTCCTCGCCCTGTAGATGTTTCAGACTTCCCCTTGTCGCTTTTCTTAGGAGGACGACCTTTCCCTCGTCCTGTAGATGTTGCAGATTTCCCCTCTCCACAAACATAATCCTTCTTCTTTGTTGGTGGTGGAGAAGTTTGATTCTCACCGGCCACATCATCAGTGTTGCGTGGCCTCTTATCCGATGAGGTTTCTGGATCTAGTTACCCGCATTCCACGGCCATCTTTACTGTTATATTTCACAGAATCAGTCCAAGTAAATTTCCGAACTCAGAAGTCAGTAGTAACAAAAAAATAATCAATCTTAGTACCCTCAAGAATGATTAGTTAACTGTCATAGACTCCTAGTTATCTAAATTCAAACAGTACATCCTATTTCATCATTTCGTATAGAGGCAGTTAACAAGTTAATAATACTAATTCATTAATTATAGTATCCAAGTAAAATCATTAAATATGACCAAGTGCAAAAGTAGTATCCTAGTTCAATACACAGTAAAAATAAGCACCAACTGTCCAAGGCATTTTCTAAACAGGCCAATTACCAAAGTTTCATTCTAGTTTGATACAGATAAAGAATAAATCATTAATAATGCAAGTAAATTTCATATATGAACTAGGAACAATGTCTTAGTAAAAATCGAAGTATTGTAATAAGAATTAACATAAAATAACTAACCCATGTTTGTTGTATGTCTGAACGTTCTCTCTATTTCTCTTACCAATGAATTTCACACTTTCTGAAAACCAATAGAGAAGAGAATTAGAAGTTAGAGTTTACGATATACTGCATGTTTAAAACTAAATACAAAACACCATTTAAAAACCTGAATTTCATCGCTGCCATTGTCCGGATTTGGAACTTCTACATTGTTTTTGCCGGGATTTGATTCTTTAACATTTCCATCGCCGGAATATGAAGCTCCATGTGCTGATTTTGAAGCAAGCTGCTGTGATTCAGACAGTGGAGGATCGGATTCCTTAAATTTATCAATTTCAAAAGGTTCGAGACTAGGGTTCGCCCACATTTTTCTCTCTGAAGTTTTGAAGTGAATAGAATGGGTAGAGCGAAAAGAAAGCCAAAGACGAGAAAGGGAAAAAGTAGTACGTGAATTAGGGTTTAAAGTAACAGTCCCGATTTAATTATTTGTTTGAAACGGATTTAATTATTAAATACAGTATTATAAAATTATTACTATAAATTATAATAATGATACTTCAGTAATAAATTTGTTGATTGATTAAGGGACTCCTCTAAAGATTCTAAACGTCTAGTTAGACACACCTAGCATTGAGTGGAGATGATAATGAGCTTGGGCCCATTGGACTTGGAGTATAATTTTGACAGTTTGGTCTTGAGCCAAGTTAATTTATGTCCATACGTTCTATAACCGTATTGTTCTATTTTATTATATAAATATATAATAATATAAATTGCTCTATAAATTATTTAATTTAGTAATTAGCTCATCAAAGGTCTAATTAATTAAGCATACAATCAATATGATAGAAATGTCCCTTTGTGTCAGTTTATAAATAGGGCTGTTAACGAGCCAATTAAGATAGGTATATATAATCAAATTAATAATAATAAAAAAACTAAAATTGAATTAATTATTGATCGCGAGCAGCCTGTGAAATTCGATCATTTCTTCAAGGTGATCGATTCATGATCGAAAATGAGTCGATCATGATCGTGATCAACCTTGTGTTGAGCGATGTCTAGCACGATCCAAGTTTTGATCGATCTTATTTACGATTTCTCACGATCATCTCGATTCGTTAACAACCATATTTTATAAAATAAATTCAATGGTCCTTGGTGTTTGGAGTTTGGGGTTTATGGTTGGGTGTCCAGTGGAAAATTTTATTTTTTGGTATTTTCAAAGTAACATAGGTCCAACTTAGATCCTCAATGAACATAGTCTGTAATTTATGATATAAATTTACTTTTCATTTCTTAATCTTCTTCGATTGAAGAGTGCATACAAATGCTATTGTATATATGTATGGGTAGCAGTAGAAAACACGTATTGTTCACTTATTCATTTTTTGACTTGTGAGATTAGTAATAACCATTACATATTTGAAGGGTTGTAATCTAAAGAATAAGCTCCATGTTGATGTCCGAGCTTTTATTTTGCTACGTCTGCTAAACTTTTACAAAAAAAAAAAAAAAAGCGTAAATAAATAAATAGAAAATACATTGCATAACACGAAAAAACAATTATCGCAAAACCATGATATAACATTATCTCCATTGTATGACCTTGGTGCTGAATGAAATGATAATGGGCCTGCCGAATGGATTTATTGTCCCCTTTTGTTCAAGAATGTGTGCATATCAATTAAGAATGTAATCCTAGATGGTATAGAGAGCAATTGATCTGTGAGGCTTATATAGTGGAACACAAGTGTTGGTGATACATAGTAATTAAGCACGTAAGTGTTGATGATACAGATCAAATGACTTGTGAGACTCATATAAATTGTGGAACTTAAGTATTTCATCTATCCAGGGCACTGATAGGGCGTGCAATGCAGTTTTCCACGTTTTTTGCCTCGATTTACCCCTACTACACTTGTATGTCCAAGTGTTCTTTTAGTAGCTCATCAAACAGATTATTCCATTCTATATAAATTAGTTATAATAGTAATAAAATGATATCAGTTCGACTTGGATCCTCAATCGACTTTAGTAAGATTAAAATGGGCTTAGACCCATCTGCATTATTTCTCCCTTTTGTACTTTTAAATAAACTATTCATATAAATTACTGTATTTTATGATCATGCCACAATAAAGTACTAAGTGATATTCTAGAATTTGATATATACTGGCAAGTCTAAAATTTATAATCTTTTTAATTTGGAGATGTAAAACGTTTAATAATTTTGTTGTTACAATTTCGTATTATTATTATTATTATTATGAAGTCAAGCTTCGTGTAAAATTTACGAAAAAAACAAACTCGCATTGTGGTTGTAAAATCGAAAAAATAGGGATATATTACAAAGAAGTTGAGTGTTAGTAGTGGCCACATTAATATGGTAAAAAACGTGTTGCTAGTCCTCATGTACTGAATACTGATTGTGCTCTATTACTAAAAATATTCATATGTTAAGTAGTTCTATTCATAACAGGGCTACTATAATCATTAGAATACCGCTACATTTACAAGTTTACAACCACGAAAAAAAACAATTTGTCAAGAAATCGACAACTATATATAGGGTGCGAGAAATCTGGTCAGTATATCAATCATTGAACAATTCACAAAAAAAAAATAAAAAAATAAATAAATAAATAAATAAATAAAAATATCCGTCGTTGAACAACTTTCCAATGAATTAAGTGACAAAGTCATTAATTACCTTTGCTTTTATGTTTTGTTAAAATTAACTCAAATTATATTCCTTGATAATTTTATTATAACTGTTATTATTATCAATTTATTATCATTAATTTCTAACATTATTATTATTACTGTTACTTTTAATAATAATATTATTACTATTACTTATTACTTTATGATTTAGGGTATAGGGTTTAGGGTTTAGGGTAAATAATGTTGGTTCAATATATAACATTGCACTTGACTGAGCAACATCAGTGTAGACACATATTGTTGTACATCAGTCGTAATGATGATACAAAGAAATTTATAATGTAAGTGTTCATGCTACTGGGACACTAATAACGTAAGTCTTGTCGATGCATATCAATTAAGAACGTAAGTATTCTTTATAATAACATAACAATACAAGAATGCAATCCTGGATGGTATAGAGAGCAATTGACCTGTGAGGCTTATATAGTGGAACACAAGTGTTGGTGATACATAGTAATTAAGCACGTAAGTGTTGATGATACAAATCAAATGACTTGTGAGACTCATATAAATTGTGGAACTTAAGTATTTCATCTATACAGGGCACTGATAGGGCGTGCAACGCAATTTTCCACGTTTTTTGCCTCGATTTACCCTTACTACACTTGTATAAAAAACCATTTCACCATTACACCTGTATAATCGCGTAGCTTGTGAGATGTTTTTAAATGGTCATTTTAAATTATTTTTATATTTCTGAATTATTATTATTATTATTATTATTATTATTATTATTATAATTACAATATACTAATAAAAAACAAAGAAAGTTTACACAAAATTAATGGGCAGCCGAAAAAACAAGTTGGGCTCCCACTCCCTTAGTAATAGCAAAACTAGTCCAAGGGAAAATATGATGAGCAGCACGCGCTCCAGTATCCTGAGCCAAAGCAAAACCCCGAACTCTAACAAGCAACTCAACAACATCAACATCCAACTCCCCAAGTGTCGAGAAAGAGAAAGGAAGGAATCCATATCCCTTAGCTGCACACAAGTCCCGATACTTTGCACACTTGCGCTTGGCAGCACCAGTAACCGCATGTCCAGGCACAAAGTCCACCAACCCAGACCGGGTCAAAGGAGAAGACCTGGTCAGATCCACACACACATCCCGTCCCCTATCCCAAGCATAAAGGAGCAAGTCTGCAGGACGGAGGGACCTATCACTCCCGCCGCTCAAACCAATATCCACTTCCTTACCAGCAGAAATGCCAGACCGGAAACAGACATCCAAGAGAGTGTCTCGAACGAGGTTATGTCGATGCTTGATACCCACCACCCCAGCACATGACATCGCATGATCACCAAACACATCTCCATCAAAAACCCGAGAGCAAGTAGAGCAGGGCAAGGACACCGGAAACAATGCAACACCAAGCCGATAACCCAGAACACACCTGTAAGTCCTCCCGTTCATTGTCTGCCCAAAACCAGAAATAGGAACTACACACAACCAATCAGAGATGGGCACCCCGCTGAGACTTCCAAAGAGCTACTTGACGTGGGGATAAAGAGAAAACAGATTCCGCAGAAGCAGCAACCTTCGTGAAATATATATCTGCCAGTCTTTTCATAAGTCTTGGGGCAGCGATCTCACTCGGGTTACTCAAAGGTCAGAACATGTGGTCTCAACAAACAAAGACCGTGCACCATCAAAAGCAGGTCCAAGAGAAGTGACACCAGAAGGACACAGAAGCTTAGCCTGCAAACCGGCAGACTGAAGGCGAGAAGCAACGAAGGCATAATGGCGAACATCCATAGCAGAATAAACACCAAGCCCCCCAAAAGAAAAGGGCAAAGTAGCAAGACGCCACTGCCAATCACCAAAACCGGGGCCCGACACAGTAACAATACGCTCCAAGGAGGATCTGAGAGCCCGATCAAAAGAAAACTGGGCCGATTTAAAGAAAATGGGAGGGCAAGTGCGCAAAGCAAAGTAGAGCATCGAAATGCCTGTACAAGCACGAAGCAGCAACAACTCACACTGCGGATCATTAAGCTTCGCGACAGAGTCCATAAGCTCGATAGTCTTATTCACCCTCTTCACCAAAAGCTCACTGCTGAAATCAGGGCACACACTAACCAAACTCCCGAGAACTTTGACCCCACGGAGTGGCCTGGCGATAGAAGGAGGAAAAACACCAGGAATCCTACTCCTCGGATCTTCTAGAGGCCAAAAAATCTCAGTCTTGTGAACATTGAGGTGAAGTCCAGAACGTGGGTCGTCCACCAAGATCATCTCTAAGACCTTTCCCACAACTAAGGTATCTCCGATAATGGTGCCGTCATCCAAATACCAAGCCTGCAAGGATAAGTCAAAAGAATCTCTGATCTTACAAACCAACGGGTGTAAAACCAAAGCAAAAAGAAGAGGACCCAAAGGATCGCCCTTCTGGACCCCCTGACTAGACCAAAGAATGTGCTCCCCATAGTACAACCTGGCCGGACTGGAATAACAGAACTCAACCCAACGGGAAACACTGGGGCAACGACGATGAACCTCAAGCAACAAAACCTCACGATCGACCATGTTGAAAGCATTCTGAAAGTCAACTAACAACATGGTCAAGCCCACCTCACTGCCTCTCGCCTCTACTAGCCGACTCAAGGCGTGAAGAATAGCCTCACCGCCACAAGGTACCCCAACACCAAATTGAAGACCGTCAAAATACCCAGATAAAGAGGGACCAACCAAAAAAGCACCCACCTTAGAAACCAGGCGACGCCAAACAGTACCCACAACAATAGGACGTAAACCGCCACCCGACTTAACCAGCAGAGTGAGGGGAGCACTAGCAATATACTCACCCAACCCATGCGGGCACTTACCCTCCAAGAAAAGATGAACCACCCGAGTGATAGAGGTGATCAAATCATCCGAGAGAGAAACAACAGCACCGCCCAGACAATCCAATAAGTGTTGAGCTCGCATACAATCTCGACCACAGGAGGTTCCTCGAGGGAAACTACGAATCATATCTCGAACAGTAGTACTGGAGGCAGAAAGGGGACAAAGACCAGCCAGTAAAGGAGGCAAGATAGGGGAAGGAGTAGAAGGGTGCTTTTCCTTGAAAGCCTCCAGAGTATCAATTGAATAAGGAGCAACACCAGAGGAAGAAAGAACCCGAACAGCTGCAGAATAATGCCCATCACTTACCTTCTGAGACACTATCGAATATTGGCTTCACCCAAATCTGGATCTGACTCCTGACGAAAAGAAGGCGTATCCGCGGCCAAAGTGTCACAAAGCAGCTGTAAACTACCCCCAGCGGCGTCCCAAGTACGAAGGGCAGATGTAATGCACTCCTCCTGACGCTGTCGCCTAACAAATGCCCTACACTCAAGACTACTCCTCGGAGAAAAAGTCCTCAGCGTACAAAGAGGTACCGCAAGCAAACGAATCCAACAGGAAAGGTCATCTGGAGAAGAAACCACAGAATCCAAAGCCCCCTTCAAAACACGCGAAAACCCCAGGCGACACTTAGGAGGGTTCGACTTGACACGCATGTGGCTTGATGATTATTATTATTATTTTTATTTTTATTTTTATTTTTATTTTTGGTTCTGAATTATTATTTCTGAATTATTATGAAAGTGCAATACCTTATATTTTGACTTATTTGAATTTGGGAAGCTAAATTATTATTGTTTGAGTTTTAATTTGAGAATTTTCAGTGTTAGGACCAAAATTTAAATTTTATAAAGTACTGTGGGGGTAGTGTGGGATAATTTTGAACATCTAGGACTTTTTACAATTTTATTTTGTGTAATTTTGAATATTATAAAATATTGAGACAAATTGATAATGAATTAAAGTTATGGGACCAAAAAATGCATATACGCTTTTGTATAACCTGATGTATTTCGCTTATAAAGGACCCAAAGTGAACAAATAAACACATTTGGGACCAAATCCATGAGGGACTACTAAATACGGGACCAAAAATGCAATTCTCTCCACTCTTCCTCTACACGCATCATACTGTACACTAAAATTGAAAGAATTGAAAGAAAGAAAGCGGCCGATAGGTCTTCTTCTTCTTCATTCTTCATTCTCATCCTTACCTATATACCCGTTTTTAACGAACAAGCAAAGAACAATGGCTGACAATGGAGCATTTCTAAACAATGGCGCAGGTGCAGGGGCCGATGTGATGGGAGGAGGGCCGGTTGATGCTCGCCTTATTCGGGGTAAGGAAGAATTGAAGTGTGTTCTTGATATGAATTCGTCATATATAAATTAGTTCATCTTCACCTTATACATGCAATTGTTAGTTTCACCATGTTAATCAGTCTGGAGATTTGTTTATAATAACTTTTACGGGGCGAATCATATGAATTTTTTTGATTTCACATGTAATGTGAATGCTCACTTATCACCAATTTGACTTCAAACTTGATAACTAACTTGTGTAATTTAGAGAATACCATAGCCCTATGCTTTCTATTTTTTAACAAAGGTTAGAGGTTTGATTTTGGGGTGAATTTTCGATTGATTTATTAGAACCTGTACATTTGTTGTTGTTTAGGATATCTTGAATTCGTGTAGAGAGTGTAGTTTACTGATTGGTTTTCTGTCATCTACACAGTTGAACTCACGCACTGTATCATTATGTAGATTGTTGTAATGCCTCATTGTAGTATTGTTGATTTTGTGCATGTTTGACTCCACACATTGTTTTTACAGGCCCCCCTCCTACTTTACACTCAATCATATGCCGTGCAGGAGGGCGATGGAGGACAATGCCCGGAGGATTGCGTTACAGTGGAGGCGCTACTCGCTATATCCACTGTGTAAACCGCCATTTGTTTAGCATGTCAGATCTTTTTATGGCTGTGTTCAAGATGAGAGTTCCAGGACCTCTACCAAAGAGGTTCTGGTATCATGAACATGGGAGAGAATATCCTCAAGGGCTGGTTACCATCGAAGACGAGCCTGATCTTGAAGATATGTGGGTGAATGTCCTACTGCATGGTGCAGGAGCTGCGGTGATATTTATGCAAGACGTGGAACGTGAGTTGGTTGATGGTACATATGAAGTTGCATATACTCTGCCAGCCCAGGTTCCAACTGTTCAAGAGGACTACGAGATAGCTGGCCACTACCGGCTTGCAAAACTGAGCCTGGCCAATGAGGAGATTCAGGATCCTTACACTTTGTGGAGGGAACGAAATACAGGGGTTGACTGGTACGTGTCTGGTGATGTTGTCCCTTGAGTTATGGGGGTGTGATGGAGTATTTTGAGTGATATTGCCCTGTGGCTTGTGCTTAACAGTATAATTATTTGGCGCCTGTAGGCATGTACTTTTGTAACTTGAATTTGTAAAATGTACGTGTTGCTGCTCTTGTAATTTTGAAGTTTCAATACTATGTAGTTCTGTTAGGTTGATTTCTGATGTTAGTTCCCTATAGTAACTTATGTTTGATACAATTATATATGTGGTCATTTTTCTATATTTTTTTTCCTGATTTTCCTCTCAATTTTATATATTTTTTGATTTTGCAACTTGCTATCACCCAAACTTCATGAACATAAGCTTACAAAAGCAAATTGTAGGTCATTTTCGGGATTTATCCAATTGTTTCTCTCATGTTTTCCTATTTTATGATTTTGCTACTTTTTATCAATCACAAACATGATGCACATAAGTCTATTATGCATAAAGGAACTTGGGGAAATGGCCAAATCGGCTAGCTAAGGAAGGAAGAAACAAGACTTTTGGACCTGATAATGCCCTTACTTTTGTTCAAACAAACTTGCATATATGGGATGTTTGCCCTCGTTGGATTTTTCGATGTAATCAAGCTAGACGAGTAGTTTCTTGTAGACATGTAAAATCGCGTATTATCTAATGAACTTTGAATGTGTCGAAACCAAAAAAAACAATCATTTATCTGCACCATATGATCTATACTTAATTAATGGACCATAAAACATAATTACTTAGCTTAAATTATTAGCAAATTGAAAATGCAGCACTGAATACATAACAACTAAAGAAGATTCAAAGTTATAACTAAACATGCGCTTCACGTACACTTAGGCGGTAAAGTTCACGCCTATACTGCAGCTCCTGCCTCATAAACAGTCCCATGCTATACTCAGCCGCTTCCTTTTCCGCAACACCAGCATCAATCTCAACATCTGTGAACTCCGCATCCCCCCCATTGGAAATATCGCCAGGCAGCATGTAGAAGTCCCCATCTCTCATCAAGAAGTCAGTATCCTGGAAGTAAATCTCCATCCAAGACTTGTTGTTCATAGAAGCATGATAAACCATCTCCTCCAGGTCCGTGGTAGTCTTCAGCGGAACTAGTCGTCTGACCAGTGATTTGCGGCGTACATCCCTTGGCATACTAGGGGAGACATACCAAGCCCTCTTGGGTGTACCATTGAGATGATCCATTTTATTGCCAACATGGAACAAGTCCATTAGGGTGAACCGAGTGCATTCGGCATTGGTGACCTCTGCAATCTTCACCTGTCCGCCACGATAAGCAACCTTGCCATTGCTTCCCTTCGAGAAGCGACCACCTCCATAGATGAACATGTTGTGCAGGTACTGTTCCATAGCTGAAAAAAATAAAAGGTCTCCGAACAATTGAGAGCGAGAAATCAGAGAGGTAGGTGAAAAGGCAACAAGAAAGAATGAATGTGAGAAGGCTAGAAGTCACTTTTTATAAGTACCGTAGCAGTAAATTTCGCCTTGGTGAATGGTAGTTGAGGGGTAATTAGTGGATATTTTGGGTGATCAAAATCAAATATGATGCTTCTTTCTTTATTTAAAAAATAATAATCAAATATTTGGGTGTAGTAGTAGTATTAATCTAGGAATCACCGAAATATTTTGGGTAATCAAAATCAAATGTGATGCTTCTTTATTAATGCGTCTTTGATAAGTTTGGAAAATTGGTAGTCGTCAGAATTGCCTAGATAATTGTTTTGTTAAAAGTCCATCTCAACCAAATATTATGTACTTCGATCTCGTGTTCATCAATATCGAAGTACATCCTTTAGGATTTTTCAATTTAATTAGACTCCATAACATCATACGAGTAGTAGTATATATTTGGTTGAGACTAATCAGATATTTATTCCCGCCACGGTTTGGTCATGACAATAGATGAAATTTGCAAAGCTAAACTTTTATTGGACGTCCACAATTCTTGATCTAAAACCCTCAAAATTGACTCGCTAAATTTTTTTTTTTTGAAGTGGTCAATCTAACCTACTCTACTTATAGTCCTAACGTAACCACCCGAAAGTCAAGTCGCTAATGACTGTGTTGGGGTCGAGAACCACCCAGGATACCTCCTTTAGAATGTATACAAACACTTGAAATATAAACTCGGTTGGACTACTAGTCTACTATGATATGGGAGGACAAGCTTTTAGAATGTAAGAGAAGAGGAAGCAGAATTCTGGATTTCTAGGATAAATCCCGTTTTTTGGGTATATTTAAATCCAGAACATTAGGTTATTAGTATATTTTTGAAAGGTTGTTATTGAAGAGGTGCAACTCTTGAGAATGTAAATTCTCTCTCCATAATCTATCTATTCAAGTTGCAACACACCCTTTCAACAAAAGATGCAATGGTCCAGTGGAAAAGATCATAACTCTCAACCAGGAGGTCTTGGTTTCGACAATTCCATGTGTCAACTTTATCCAATTATTATTTTTATATGTCAACAAAAATTAATAATAATAATAATAATAATAATAATAATAATAAATGTTTTCTTTTATATTCCAATTGCTCCTTTTCAGTTTCACTGTCCAGTTTGCGCCGTTGGCATTTTTGATCCTCTAACAAATTATACGAGACGAGATATGGTACTATCGACTACGATGAATTCTGTGTGAAAAGAGGATTCAGTTCGTAAAATGCACTGTAAATTGGACCATAATCGCATAATACCATGACATAGGGACCACAATTGCAATTTTTCCCAATAACTGCACGCCCAAGTTTTAATTAAAAATTAACAACAACGCAACCCTTTGGAGAACTTGTGTCTGTTCTTAGCAACTTTACCTTCACCGGCCTGCCTATATAAGTAGTACTCTTTATGGCGTATGATACATCCAGTTTCCCTTACAGGCCCCCCAATACATGGATTACATAAATACTGGCTTCCTCCCGACAAGGAAAAGGCAGAAGACCGATGATTCCATTACTAAGAATCTACTGGATGATTTGATATGCACATAAATCTTCTCCAGGCTCCCAACAAAGTCTGTAGGCAGGTGTAGGTGCTTATCCAAATCATGGAAAATTCGTCTTTCCTCCTCCCAGATCATAAATCTGCACCTCACTCGCAAACCCCACCAAGAACACATCATTACTATTCTAGACTACTCAGTCGACATCATCACATGCTCGACAAGTACTCAAGCATCTTCGAGTCAGAAGATTGATCAGCTGTCCAATACATGGCAAAAAACAGTGATTTGCAGTTATAATGGTTTGGTTTTGTTAGGGCTTGTGGATAGTTTTATTTTGCTAAATCCTATCACTGTGCAACTTTACCTTGTGGATAGTTTTATTTTGCTAAATCCTATCCAGCTCGAGGTACAATCTCCTACTCTTACTAGTAAGGAATTCAATTATCGTGATGTTGGATTTGGTTATGATAGCTCAACTGATGATTATAAGATTGTGGTGGCCACGTATGTTGGTCCATTTAGCCCTGATATTTCAATCGAAATATACTCTTTCAAAAAAAATGCATGGAAGACATTGAAGGCTGATGATCTCAACCGTAATTACCCACATGTTTTTGTTGAATATCGGTGTATTCTGAATGGGGCTATGCACTGGAGCGCTATGACTGCTCAACCTGGCCGTGGTGTTATTGTTACTTTAGATTTGGCGACCGAAGACATTCGAGAGATTCCAATTCCAGCTGATTTTTATGGTGTTGACGATCTTGTGGCTATTAGAGGTTGTTTGTTTACCTTGGCGGAGGCAGAAGTATATCTGGACTTTGAGATATGGATGATGAGAGAGTATGGTGTGGTAGATTCTTGGACCAAATTGATTACTGTCTCGTACTCGATCCGCTACGTGATTCCCTCGGTTCTCAGTTGGGAGGATGAGTTTGTGATAGGAATCGAGGATGAAGGATTGGTTTTGTACAACATTAGAGAAAGAACAACAAAAAACATAATTCTTGATGGATCTGTTTATTGGCAAGTGAAGCAAGTGTGGTCGTTTGTGGATAGCCTTATCTCGCCTAATCAGGTTGTCGGTGCAAGTTATCAGTAGAAAAATGATATCGAAAGGCTAGAATATGCGATAAAAAAGTCAAGTACAAATCTGTTTGTTGACTATTTGTTGATTGTTATGTATTTGATAAAAATCATATAATTCAAGTCATGCCTATTGATTGTTTATTGATTGTTATGTTTTTCATAAAAATCATATAATCCAACTCATGCTTTCCAGTCCAGGATTGGAATATATTTAAATGAAGAAACAAAATAATTTCAATGAAGAAACTAAAGTGTTATCAAACTAATAAAAGTGAAAGTCTAGACGGGCTTCCAGGAAAATCCCGAGTCTCAATCGTCACCAAGAACTTAGTAAATGAATGTTAGACTATTATTAGTAAATTAATAATTATATTTACTACGTAAGATAAATGAGTAGTAAACGGTTCTATTAGTAGATAAATGAGTAGTTATTGTGTAAGAAGTAGTAGTAGTTATTGTTGTGTATCTATTTATAAGGTTGTATTTGTGACATCCGGTAATTAAGGGGAAGAATAAAAAGTCAGTTTGGATTTCAAGTATATTTATGAAATTGTACCTGTTACGTCTTCATCTTCATAAACCAAATTTAATTTCACAAGACCACATATTCTAAATATAGTATATAAATTAATTATTAATGCATTAAAAGGTTTTAGGCATGTGAACACCCTATTGTTTTAGATGGTTCATACAAGTTTTATGTAATCGGATTAGTTAATCGTTTAACAAATATTTTGATTTTTTGCCAATATTTAAGCAGAAAATACATTTTAGAGAATCCGTAAAACTAAAATCCATCGTAGTAATGAACTAATGATAAACAACCACCAAAAATGTGGATGCTAATGAGTGGAATTACGAAGTTTTCATTTTGTTACAGTCCTATGGTATTTATGTGTGTGGCTTTGTTAATCTACTGATTGTGATTCGAATAATTCTTTTAAATGCACACAGGTTCGTTTAAGAACTAGTTTGAATTTTGAAATTAGAAAGTAGTTTTAAGTACTACACTTAATGCAAGTGGTACTGCTCTAATCTCCCTTTTGTACATAACTTATTTTGCTGAATGTACAATCTAATGTGGCACACTCTCATTTGCCTTTTTGAGTTGATTTTCATCATTCAAATGAATTCGGATGTTGTTGATTGTTCATACACATTTAATTCTATACTCGTTGAAAACTTACTAAATTTATGAACAAGATTCAAACATCAGAATCATCATGTACACAAACTTGCCAGAACGAGACTGAGAAAATAGAATCTAGGACAGAAACCCAAATTTTGCACATACCCATTCATTTTCAAGTGTCAATAACTATTCAAGAATCAAAACCCAAATGGCCTGATACCAAAGACTTCAGAAAATATAATGAGTATAGAAGGTTTATATAATGAGTGTAGTGTGTTGGTTTAGTGGCAGGACCTACAATAAAGTTGTGAGATAAACATTTTCCAAAAATAGAAACGTATAGATTCCAAAAAAACTGACGAAAATGGAATACGTATAGAATTCAAAAAAAAAAAAAAAAAAAGACGGATGAGTATGTGTCAGAATAATCAACAACAGCTGAATTTGTTCGAAGTGATGAGAAACGAATCAATAAGTCAAAGAGAGTTTGCCAGATTAGATTGTACATTCATCTAAATAAGTTGTACTTTACGGATTAGAGCAATATCAATTGCTTTAGGTGTAGTACTCCACCCCTGTTTCTCTATAAATACTATTAGTGCCCAAAAGATAACTTAGAGAGTGTTTGGAGCTAAGTACCAAAAACTCTATTTGCGCAAGAAGACCCTATTAGTTTTGGACTTCTATTGTCCCTAATAGACTTTACTGTTTATCATTTCCATCCCTATCTCATTTTTCATTTTTTTTTAATTTTCTCTCTCTAACCTATAACTCACATAAAATCTCCACCCTTTATTTTTTTTCACTCATCCGCCATATCCATATCATCCATACCCTTCATTCTCCTCAATTTCCGTACCTAGTACAAATCAGAAAAATATTACTTCTTACACCTCATTATCATCCTACTCTAAACACCGAAGTATTTATCAACCAAATTAACGCCAAACACAATTTCATCTCGATCCTTTAAATGAGTTCACTATTCATCCGTTCTCACCTTTTTCTTAACATGAACTCTCTTAGTTGGAGTCTTTTCTTTCTTTTTTTCTTTTTTTTTTTTCCCATGAAAATGCTCTCCAAAATGCATACTACAGTACCAAATTACATCATATCTTTCCACTAGGCACGTTCCAATAGAAGTTCCTCTTGTTTGTTTTTTGTTTTGCGATTTCTTTTTCTTTTGTTTCCTTATATATATACTTAGTGGAACGTCACATTACTTAACTACCTCCTTAATATTAGGACGTAACTTCTATACTATTAACTGACATTCTAAAAACGTATCCATTATCGTGTTTCTTTATTAACCTCTATTGATACTTAAATAACTTAATGATGTAGTATCTGATGTTTAGATGCAACGGTTAATATTTAATAATAAACAGTTGTGACTTTTCATGCATTATATATCCAGATTTTGTTTATGTAAAAATCAAATAACACATTTCTTATCACGCTTCTTAGTTTACAATACAGTATAACCTCTATAAATTAATAACCTTGGGACCGTGAAAATTTGTTATCTTATCCAGATATTAATTTAGGTATAAATGAGTAATATTTTATTAATTTACATAGTAGTCAATCCGTAAACGTGTAAACTTCGTTTCGATCGTTCACCTAACACTACATCTAAGATCCAACCATGTGATGTTGGGATCATTCGATTTCAAGATAAAACATCCAAACGATTTTATCAAACTCTATTGGAAAGTTATGAAATTGATATTCCCAATCCAAAGAACATAAACATCTTGTAAGCGATTAATCTTGTAATTTCAGCTTGGACAACTGATGTTAAAAATAATGCAATTGCTAATTATTTCCGTCATTGTAAGATTCAGACCATGGATATTGAAAATTTAGAAATTCCTCCACTGAACGAGGGAGGCATTCATGAGCTCCAAGTCTAAATTAAGGAATTGAACTATCGTAACAAAATGGATGTTGATGACCTTTTCAACTACCCTAGAGAAAATAATGTGACCGAGCTGATTACCGATGAGCAACTCATTGAAGACATCATGGGACATGAAAAAAATGACAAAGTTGAAGATGATATTGTTGCATTGGAACCTGTTAGTCTAAAAGAAGCAATACATGCGACACTCACATTGAATAGTTTTCTAGTTTCTACTATTGCATGAGCATTCTACGCTGGAGTTTCTAACTGCACTTAGAAAACTTAAAGATCATGTCTTGGGAGACATAAATTTCAATAAGAACCAAGTAACTATGGAGTTATTTTTCAAGAAATTTGTGTAATTTAGTTACATATATATATTTTTTTAATAAAATTTGTGAATTATTAATTTATGTATCGGATGTGACCTATTTGGTTCTAGGAAAAAATTATTATCTTATAATATTAGTTAGTTTATTAATTTTGCACGTTGGTCCCAAATCGGGACCGGAGAAAATTATTATTTAATACAGGTTATTATTTTATCCAGGATTAATTTATGCAGGATCAACTGTACATTTCATTACATGAAAAAACAATAAAAATAAAATAAAATGAATCGAACATTGAAGGAAAGCTTGCAGAAGTACCAAGCAAATCATGCTTCATACCATGCACCGATGCACGCATAAAGGATTTTACGGATTGTTTGAAAGCAGTAGCGCCTTTGCCAATTGTTGGTCCCTTTAAACAACAAGAAAAGACTAGAGGGGGGGGTGAATAGTCTTTTCAAACTTTTGTCGTTTAAAAACTTTCTCACCAAGTACTTATTACTTTTCAGTAAAGAGGTTGCTGATACTTAACTTTCTCAGCAAGCGCAAGTTACTTTCCAGTAACTTGGTTTGCTGGTACTTAAATCAGAGAGCGGGAGTCTTTGAAACAATAAGTGCTTTTTCAGCAAGTAAAGAGTTTCAGCAAGTGAAGTGAGTGACTGTGTACAAACAGATATAATTTGCTGAAAGCTAAATGCAGTAAGTAAATCACACAAACGCTTTTATAGTGGTATCTGAGAGTGGCGTAATCTCTAAACTAATCCACTTTGTCCTTTCTAGAACTGAATGCACTAAGATATGATTGAGGTTCCTTACAATCTCCTATCTAAAGCGATTCAACAGAAACCAAAGCACACTTGCTTTGTCTCCAACCTAAACTAGAGAACTTCAACCTTGTTCTCCACCAAACTTGGTACTTTTAATCAGCAAAACTTTGCTCGATTAAGTTCCCCCTGAATATCACGCCTGAAAGGGTGTATTTTCAGTTAGAGAGTTTTGGGGTGAGATGACTTAATTATAACTTATTCAGTTACAACAAGTAATCTAAGAAACACAACTTGGAATACTTTGCAGTAAACAAGTTTGATTGTTTCTGGTGTCAAGACTTGTTCTTGTTCGAAAGAAAGAACACTTAACTAATTTCTTAGCCGAGTTTG
The DNA here is from genome assembly GCA_028274465.1 of Plantago ovata. NCBI lineage: Eukaryota > Viridiplantae > Streptophyta > Magnoliopsida > Lamiales > Plantaginaceae > Plantago > Plantago ovata. The sequence continues at coordinate 84,137,716 of CM051455.1, read as the reverse complement.
TTCTACTTATTCACAAGTAGCTTTTTCAAGCTTTAAGTCTTGGAACAGATCAATGGCAGTAAGAGTGTTTGAAGGTTTGTGAGTTTTTAAGCACAAGTGAGAGTTTGATCACGTTGTTGACACACTTCAACTCTTTGCCGGATGACCTCTATTTATAGTGAAATTAAGGAGCCGTTTGAATTTCAAATCCTAAGGCTTTTGTTCCTTAACATGTCACTATCTTGCTTTTGTACTTTCAGCAACAACCTTTGTTTGTCTTCTAGTCTTCATGTCCTTCGCGTGTAAGCGTTGCATTAAATGCACATTTGAATAGAATTCAAACAGTAACATTGGAGCGCAAAATCACGTACATTCAGCAAGAGGTCACATATGTTCATCAGCAAGTGTTCATTCTCAGTTTCAGCAAGCACAACCTACTCTGTCTTTCAGATTTTCACTTATGCAATGTTGTTGCTGAAAATTTCACTTTCTGAGCAACACGTGCCTTACCAGTCTTCAGCAATCTTCAAGTCTTCAAGTCTTCAGATCTTCAAAAGTCTTCAAGTTTCTGACCGGTTTCTTATTTGCTTCAATAATTTGTTTGTAATAAACAAAATACATCTTCAGCAAATGCTTCAATAGGTCATTTTCTTTTCAGAAAATAAGATTAATTAAAGCTAAGCATCAATAAGATATTTTCTTTTCAGAAAATAAAATACATCATACGCAAATGTGTCAATAAGATATTTTCTTCTCAGAAAATAAAATACGTCATACACAAAAGAAATAACTTATCTAACACCTATCTAAGTCATCAGCAAGTGTTCCTCTTTTACAATGTCCTTTAAAAAATCTAAAATCCTATGGACCTTAAGAGTACTAGTTACTGGATTGTTCTTAATTTAGCATGGTTAATTGCTCATCAAAATTACAAGTTACCTAACAAATTTCCCCCTTTTTGATGTTAGCAATCCATGGCTAAATTAATTGTTACCCTTTTAGAGGTTTCTGATGTTGAATAAATCAGATGATTAATGAAAGCATACTTCAATTAATAAACAGTAAGCATAAGTAAGTTGCATAATCAAAACCAATAAGAGTAAAAAAGAATTCATTGCTGAAAGTTATCAATCAGAAGATTACAAGAAAGCATAGATAACAATGAATCAGCAAACAAAAACTTTAAAAAACTATTGCAGGGACTTAAACTCTTTCAGAGGATTTTCTCAAAATCTCTCTTACACTCTTCTCAGCAAGAGCAGTGAATTCAACACAATCCTTCTCGTAGTTTTCCAGAAGCCTATGGACTTGTAGTTGAAGAATTCTTGCATTTTTGCAGGCAGTATGATGATGCTTTTCAGCATTCATTTCTATGTAGTTAATTACCCACAAATGCATGCCCCAATTGCTAGCATGGAGAAGTTGTGTATCTGAAATGTTTCTCGGATGAATCTTTCTTAACCAGAGAAGATCTTCTTCTTGATCCTTAGTAGTGAGATAGAAGTACTCATAAGGAATCAATCCAAGTTTCTTCTTAGGTTTCTTTGTTACCGGGTCAGCATAGTAAGCGATGCCAGGTGGTTTGATCAGATCTGGTTCTTGTCTATATGTCTTACCAATGGCAACTCTTCTTATATGGACCTCAAGATTCAACCATCTCCCAGCAATATTTCTTGGGAGGGATTCTTCCCTTTGCTTTCTTTGGACCTTGAGTTCAATCCATTTGAACATCTGATTCAAAATGGCTGTAGGAAAGAACTCAATTACCAGCAAGTCTTCTAGCTTTAGGATCCAGCAACCATGAATGTTTCTGATCACATTCTGAGTGGTTTCATCATTGCTGGTCTTTGTATATTCAATGCCGGAGCCAATAGCAATGCTGGCTAGCCTTTTCTCTTCCTGTCTTTGCCTTCTTCTTCTTGTTTTAGCATTGTCTTGATCTCTTGCTGAAGAGTCAGACGAAAAATTCCTTGAGTGGCCAGACGGAGTTATGGCTGTTAAGGGTCTAGCTCTTATGGCTTGAGATATTGTTTGATTGTCATCATCTTCTTCATCATCTTCATTCAGATTGTGATGACTTTCATTGTGACAGAAATCTTGAGTTTCAGCAGCGGTTTTTCTCTTTTTGGTACTTGCTGAATTTAACTCAGTTTCTGCTTGTCTTTTAGAACTTTGCTCTCTTTCAGCAAGAGGTTCTAGTGGAAGTGGCACATCAGCAGCAGGAGTAGGAGGGGTTTGATTTCTCTTTCTAGTGTTCTTCTTTTCCCCCTTAGACATGGATTGCAACATCGGAGTGATGTGCAGAGAATAAAACTCATTGCAATTTTCAGCAAGAGTGTTGAGACTGTTATACTTCATGATGATTTCTTGTTGGTCAGAGTTCATTGTTGCTAACTCTTTTTGAATGTTCATCATGTTCTCTTCATGTCTTTTCTCTATTGCGACCTTCTCATCCATAATATTCTGAGCCTTGACGAGAGCATTCTTTGAAAGCAAGAGAGATTGACTTACATCTTCTTCATAGCTCTTGTGATATAGACTGATGTCTTTCTGAGCTATGGTTAAAGTTGTAGTGCGTCTCAGCACTGTAGCCAATATCTTTCCAATGTCAAGTGGGCTCTCAGCAAGCAATGCCTCATCTTCAGCTTTGCAGGCATCATGGACTTGCTTTAGTGCTAGAATTCTAGGAGTAAACTCCTCAACTCTTGGGAACGGCACTAAATTAGGTGTCAAGGAGTGAGCCTTAAGTTCAGTGGCAAACTGATCATCTCGTAAAAGCAGCTCGGCCCTTAATGAATCTCCTTCATAAGTGAGATAATTAGGAGGAGGAATCTGAACGACTTTTGGGTCTTTCTTGGATGGTTCATCTTCATTTTCTGACAAGTCGTCATCATCCTCAGATTCATCAAGTTGAGCGACTTTTGAGCCTTTGTCAGTAGCTTCACTTCCTTTTTGTTGAGTGGTTGCTGATGGCAACACTTCAGACTCAACGACTGGAGTTTCACCAGTAGATAGTTGTTTCAATTGAGTTTGGGGCTCAATTACTGGAGTTCCGCCAGTAGTTAGTTTTAATTGAGTAGTTGCTGAAGGCAACGTTTGAGACTCAATAACTGGAGTTTCGCCAGTAGTAAGTGGAAGGGATGGAACTTCCTTCGATTTTGGTCTTGAAGATTCACCAATTTCCATATCCTGCGTATGCCTTGCATGGATCACGAGACTATTTTGTAGAGCTCGTTGGTAATCTTCATCTTCTTCATCCTCATCTTCAAGGTTTTCTTCAGTAACCTTGGCATCAGAAACTGGACTCTTGCCATTTTTCAAGGCAGCCCTTTTTCTGGCGTATTCTTCTTCAGTATCAGCACCTTGTACAGGTGCTTGATTCTCAGCATCAGCAGGAGGAGGTTGAGATTCTTGCTGAGATTGTTGTTGTTCAGCTTGCTGATTGTCAGAGGGATTAGTTTCAGCAGCTGTTAACTTTAATCCACCAGCACCAGGACTTGGACCTTGATTGTCATCATCGTCATCCTTCTTGTCCTTAGAATCTTTCCCTTCATCATCACTGGGATCAGTGGGAATGTTCTCATCTTCTTCTTCTTCTTGATCATCTGTCAGAATGACTAGCTCAACATGCTTGTATAAAGCAACACTTGTCACTTCCTCTTCCTCAGTTAATTTGTGGGGATCAGCCACCACAGGAACAAAAAGACCTTTGAGCATCACAGCTTGTTCAGCTGGAGAGGCACTCTTAAATTTGGCCTTCATATTCTCTCTGATTTGAGCAATCAGATTTGAACTCATTTGCTGAGAATATGTCGTTTCTTCAGGAAGGATGGAGTGGACAAATGTTTCGAGCTTCAGTAGTGAAGATCTCTTTTTCTCATTTGAGAGATGAAGGTGAAGATCTGAGAAGTCCATTCTCCTATATCTTTGCCAGTTGCTGACGGACTTAGCAACTCTTGACAAAGTTGTCCTCTTGAAGCTCAAGTAAAGTTCTTCAGAACTTACTTGCTGATCTTCAGTGATGAGTACCACTTCAGTGGTCTCCTTTTGAGCCTGAAAAAGAATTTTATTTAGATCAGGATTGGTTTGGAGAATTGTTTTAGAGTTTAAATCTGAAACATGATTTACCTGTTGAGAGTCAGCAAGCTCATGTAGTACAATTTCCATTCCATGAGGAGCTTGAGTAGCATCCTCCATTTGTTCATCCTGAAATAAATTAAAATTAGACACAAGTACTAAGCTGTCAAACTTAGTTTTTATACCAAAATTATTAACTACCTGCTGAGCAGGGAGTGTTGGTTCTGGTGCAGAGGTTTCAGCAACCTTCTGACTTGTATCTTGAGAAGTCTGTAGAGAAAGAATAATTTTAGCAAAAGAACAATTTTCAGAATTTGAAGTTTAACTGATGGTTGAATTAACTACCTGCTGAGGAAGGACAGGTTGTGGCTCAGTCCTTTCAGCATTAACAGTTTCTTCAGCTTCTTGGACTGTTTCTTCAGCAGACTTCTGATTTTGCTCTAACTGAGAAAGCTGTGCGGTTTCAGCAATCTCCCTTGTCTCTGAATTGACAAGTTGAGCAGAAGCATCTTGACCTTTAAGCTCACTACTTGTCATGAAGAGATCAATTGACTTGTTGGATGATTCTTCAATCTCCAACTCCATTTGTTTGCTTAAATGTTCCAGTACAAGCTGGACTTTGTCAATTGAAGTCTTGGGTGAACTTGGGCCAGTATTCTCAGCATTAAGAGATGCGTCTTTGAATAATGCTTCTTGAGTTTCAGCAACTTCAGGAACAGGAACCATTGCTATCTCAGCAACTGGTCCATCAGCAAGCTGGGTTTCAGCAACTTGATGAGTTGCTTGTTCAGCAACCATCTGTTCAGCAGCATCAGCAAGTGCCGTTCTTTGCAGATCAGCAGCAATGTCGCTTACTGGTTCCATGGTTTGATCATCTAGATTATCTACAATGTAGATATCTGGAACTTGGGCAGGAATTTCATTTCCACTGCCTTGTGGTCTATTCTCAGTAGAGTTATCAACGTTAAGTTGATTGTTGAAGGCTTCCGCAAACACTTCAACATTGTTGATGTATGTTTCAGTAATTATTTCAGCAACATCTACTGGCAAATGCGTTTCAGCATTTGTCTGGGAATTGACTGAGGAGTCTTGGACATTGGGGACTGACTGAGAAGCCAGTGTCTTCTTTCTTTTGTTACTTGTCCGTTTCCTCTTAGGTACGGGATTTGCTGATGACGCTGCAGTCTGAGTGTCATCATCAGCTTTCCTCTTTTTCTTTTTAGATTTCTCCAGTTTCCCAGAGTCATCTATTGTTGCATTTTCAGCAACGGCTGTTGTACACGTACCTTGTTGATTTTCTACAGCAGTTTCATTTGTATTACCACCTCCAACAGCAGTTTCATCTCTAAGTTGCTGAGTGGTAACATCTGCAGCTGTTGTATACCTTTCTTGCTGGCTTGTGCTGACAACATTTGCGGTTGTTGTCTTCTTGGTTTTCTTACCAGCAATCTTAGGTACATTCTGCTTGTAGAAAGATCTTCCCACATTGCACACAGATTTCTTGATTGGCAATGGGTTTCTTAGCTGAATCCTGAAATGTTCAAGGATATAGCATATCTTGATTCCATACATAACTGGAAAGGAAGGTGAGACCTTGTTGTCTTCTACCTTTACTTTAAACTTAGTAACACAATCAACAAGCCTCTTGAAAATGTACTTAGCCCAGTTAAGTTCCGATTTATTTTCATAGATATGCATCAGCAATGGCCATCTTCTCAGGCCTACTTGGTCAATTCCTCCAACTTGGGAGTCAAGAACTTTAATCAGTAGCAGAGCTACTAGACCAAGTGAATAGCAGAGATGCTTTCTCTTAACGTGCTTTGTCCAAGTCATGGGAGCTATCTCGCCTTTCTTCATTTTTGCATTTCTGACGTCACTGTAGAAAGCTTCAATTTCTTCGTCAGAAGCAGTGACGTCATCTTCAGTTCCAGTGGTTGGAATCTGAAAAATCTCCGCTAAATCAGTCCATTTCAGGACGATTTGCGTGTTCTGAACATAAGTAAGGATCACTTTTTCAGTGACTCCATTACTGTCTGTAAGGGACTAGATTTCTGCATTGTTGTAGAATTCCATTGTATCAATCATGCTCACTTGCTTAGTGCGAGCAGAGATAAAGTTCATGAGGCCTTTCTGCTTGATGAACTCAAGCGCCTCTTCATTTTGGTCATCAAGTTCTTGTTCATAAAAGTACCTAATCT
>CM051455.1:84019471-84131362 GCA_028274465.1 Plantago ovata | reverse complement strand
CTAGTAGGAGCTGTTAAGGAGCGCGAGGATATCAAGTGTTCCACCAGTCCCACCCTCTTCCAAAAGAGAAAATTCTTTGAGGAAAACAAAAATTGAAGCAAGAGAAGCCCTTAGAAGAAATCCAAATTGTTGAAGGAAGTGTCGCACAAGGTCACAAAATTGGACACAGAGATGGCCACTGACGTCAGGATGAAACTCATCCAATGTTTGAAAGATAACAACGATGGCCCTCGCAATGGAGCACCGGGGACCTGAAAGGGATCGACCCACGTGTCGCCGTTCACAGTCTGAACGTAGACCCGTCGATCACCCACATGAGAGAAAAGATCGAAGAGACTTCATGCGAATACAATGCCAATCAAATAGAAGCGGAAGTACAAAGGCTTCTTAAAGCTGGCCACATCAAGAAAGTAGAAATACTCAGACTGGGTATGCAAACGTCGTCCTCGTGGAGAAGGGTCCAGGAAAATGGCGAATGTGCAACAATTCACACAGGCAATCAACAAGTTTTGCCCGAAGGACACCATACCCTCTCCCTACAGGATCACACCAGCATCGTCTATTCCACCGCTGGATACGCCCTCCTGAGTTTCATGTATGCATTACCAGGAGCTATCTACCAGGTCAAAAATGGCCAAAGAACGATGTGCCTAAAAACCGCCTTTCTTAACGCTAACGGCAATGTATTTATGGCTTCAACGTGATGCCATTTGCCTTAAATGCCGGAGCGCCTCACCAAAGGCTGGTTAACAAGATGTTCAAGGATGAGCCTGGTAAAACCATGGAAGTATATGTCGGTGACAGCTCGTCAAGCAAGACCGAGGAGCAACATGTAGGTTACCTGGCAAAGTGCTTCTCAATCCTGAGAAAGTATGGACATGAAGCTCAACCCGGGAGTGTACCTTCCGGCGTCAAAGGGCGGAAGTTCCTCGGTTACATGGTGACAGAAAGAGGATAGAAGCCAACCGCCGAGAAGATAAAGGCCATCCTCGATCTTCCCCAACCTCAGTCCATCAACGGTGCAACAATTGGTCGGAAAATTAAATTGCATTGAGTAGGATTGCATCTCAAGTATCGGCCGAGAAAAATCTACCTCTTTTTCAAGGTATTGAGAAAGAGCAGCCACTTACGAGTGGACAAAGGAGTGCGAGGTACGCCTTCGAGAACACATAGAAAAATACCTACTGCCTCCCCCTCTATATTGTCAAGCCCAGTGGACGGGAGGTACCTATTTGTACTTAGCAGCACCAGGGAAGCTATCAGCTCGGTTTTGGTGCGCAATCCAGGGAAAGATCCACTTTTTCCCTCTAACTACTTGAGCAAAGTACTTGCATGGGACTGAACGCGGTAGAATGGATATCGAAGAGCTTTCCTTTGCCCTCGTTTACTACAGCAAGGAGGCTAAAACCCTACTTTGGGGCTCACAAGGTGTGTTATGTTTTGACTAAGCAACCTCTCAAGCAAGTCCTTGGAAAGCCCGAAAATTGGGAAGAAATGGCAAGGTGGGCGATTGAGCTAAAGCGAGTACGATATCTACACTACCAAGCACCAGTAGCCAAAGAAAGCACAAGTCATAGCCGACTTCACTCTGTGGATAATCCCTCAATAGGGAACTTCAGAGGAAAAACTATTCAGCAACAAAGAGTGCTATGATGACGTCGAAGAGCAGCACATCAAAACACCGCGATGCAAGCCCCCACACCCCCCCCCCCCACACCCCTTCCAGAAGCTCTAGAGGATGCTTTAAGAGCTCAAGGCAATGTCCCAAACCAAAAGAAAGATGCATGAAGTGTTATCTGATCCGAGAAAAACCGACGAGCCAAAGGGGCGGAGACCGTCGTCTCCAAAAAACCCAAAGAGCCAGTCGACACGGAGACGATCGGATTACTTCATGTTGATGGATCCTCATCAGGAAAAATGGCGGGATAGGAATATACTTCAAGAGTCCTGGAGGGATGAACTAGAGTACGCCGTACTCTTAGTTTCCCGGTCTCCACAATGAGCAGAATATGAGGCAATCCTCATCCTCTCCGTATGGCAAAATCAATTGGATGTGAAGAAGCTACATCTCATCACCGATTTCAACTGGCCGAGAAGCAAATCTCGGGAATAGAACCAGAAAAGACGTCACTCGCTGAGTACAAGAGTGCCATCACGAAGAAATCCAAAAATTCGAAAGGTGTGAGATTGAAAGTTATCTCGAGTATCTCAATAAAAGTGCAATAGCCCTATCAAAATAGCTTCAGCCTCCGGGAGGAGTTGATACCCGGAATGTGATACTCATGAGGATCAATGCATCATCTCGGTGGTCATCAAAGCCAAACGTCTTGGTAATTGACGATCAAACAAATTGGATGCAGAGATAACAACTTATCTCAAAAATGGAAGCCTTCCTCGAGACAAGGCTGAAGCAAGAAGAGTTCAAGGGGAAAGCTCCTCGATACATCATGCAAGGAGACTACTTGTACAAAGATCTTCGAGGAGTCTACTTGAGATGGCGTCGCCGACATGAAGTTCAGAAACTTCTCGGAGAGATGCATCGAGGAAGTTGCGGCGACCACGCCCGAGGAAGAACCCGCGCGCAAAAAGTCATTCGACAAGGATATACTGGCCCACTGTTCGCGAAGACGCTGCCCAATTTGTAGAGAAAGTGCGAGGAGTGTCCAATTGCACGCCAATTTGATCAACGTACCGGCGAAACCCTTATGCCCATCGCCATCACTTGCCCGTCGACATATGGGCATCGACATAGTCGGTCCCTTTCCAAGAGCACGGGTCAAAAGAAGTTCAATCATCGTTGCGGTCGAATACTTTAGCAAGTGGGCCGGAAGTTGAAGCGGTATCTACCATCACCGAACGAGAGTGATGAACTTCGTGTTGAGGAACATCGTGTGTCGATTGGCTTGCCAAGGGTCATCATCTCCGATAACGGGGCTCAATTTTGCGGCCAAAGATTCAATGAATGGTGCAAGGAAATGAAGATTGAGAGGAGGTATACCTCTGTAGGACATCCTCAATCCAATGGGCAACAGAAGCCGTCAACAAAATCCTCGTCAACAACTTGCAGAAGAGGTTCGCTACCATAGGGACTGGGTCGACGAGCTCGATGGAGTGGTGTGGGGCATACCGCACTACTTCAAAAACAGCTACGAGAGAGACTCCCTTCTCGCTAGTTTATGGGTCCGAGGCGGTCATACCAGCAGAAGTGGGCGGTGGAACCCTCAGAATCCAAGGGTAACCAACCCACGAGGACAACCGAACAATCATAACAGAGAGACTCTCGATCTCGAGACAATCAGTGAATCGAGGACCAAACGCCTTGGCCAATATCCTCAGATATCAAGCACTCATCGCGAAGACCTACAACAAGGCGTAAGAGAAAGAGACTTCCAAGTTGGAGACTAGTACTCCGAAGAGCAGACATCTTGGGCAAAGTTGGGAAGATGCAACCCAATTGGGAAGGCCCCTACAAGATAATTGAAGCAAGGTCCAACGGAAGTTATCGGCTTCAAGACAGGAGGGAAGGGTATTGAAAAATCCTTGGAATACTCTAACCTCCAGAGATTCTACGCTTGAATTTGTCAAGAGAAACCGCTTTGTGAAAACTATGTGGAAGGTCCATTGAGCGAGAGGTTCCTCACTGATGCAATGAGAGGCACCCCTTGCTTTTGTTAGAAAAATGTTGTAAGCAAGCTGGCCGAAGAGCCCCCCCATTGTAATTGCATTTCCAGACAAATCAATACAATGTCTCTTTTCAACAAGAAAGTATGCAAGTAGAGAGCTACTATACTTAAAAAATAAAGATTACTCGAGCGAGAAGAGTTACTTTGAGAAAAGCTATTCGATCTCATGATTAAGGGGAACTCGCCCCGCGCTCTAAACTCTAGAAGAGGATCGATCAGGAACCACTCAAAGAAGAAAAGCGAGTAGGCGGAAGTGATCGAGGAGAGAGACTTCCAGTCTCTCTAACTCCACACTTAGAAATTTTTCTTGTTGAAACACTTAGAATTTTTTCTCAAATCACCTGATGATCGAGAAGCGTCAGTAGCTCGAGGAGCTCGCAGTGAGAACATTGGTTTCTCGATTCTGTCATATACTTTTTAATTACTTTATCCAAGTTATACGTCATAACATAATTGGATTTAGAAAAAACACAGTGTGGAAATCGAAGAGCAAAGCATTTTTATTGAAAGAGCAATACAAGCAACAACAACAATGAATAGTTTAAGTTACAAGCATAAAGTCGCGAGGATGCCACACAGGCCAAATAAAGATTGTTTGAAAATAAAAACAAGTACAGAAAATGAAAGGCTACACATTATCCGAGCATACTCGGTCTTCAAGGAGTCTCCCGATCCTAGCGTGTGCGGCTATCAGTGAATTCGGTGACCGGGTGGTCGCACTAGCATCTTCTCCTCCTCGGACCGTGCTCGCTTCCGGGCCTTCAGCGTCCCGCGCTCCAGAGCTTGAGCTTCCTCGATCGCCTTTTTTGTACAAAGTGAGCTCGGGCTCGACGAAGTCAGCCGCCCTCCCGAGGACCGATCGCTCAGCTTTATCCAGGCCGCGTTGCGGAGAGCCGCCTTCTCGAACTGGGAAAGATGAGCGCTCCTTCAAGCATTCGGGCACCCAAGATGGAAGATAGGCCGGCTTGCTGGGGTAAGGTACCTCTGGGTCGGTCACCAACGCGCCGAACTCGCAATGATCATGCATTTCTTCAGTGATCTCCTCATCGGGGTATGGAGTCAGGTCCTCGCGCCGACCGGGATGAAGGTCCTCGCGGTCATCAGCATCGAAGTCCGATGGAAGCAGGTTACCCTCTTTAACTGGCCAACACAAGAGAAGAAAGCCCTCCTCGCGCGAGGCCACCTGGACATCTTAAGGCCAGCTTATAGGTGACCGACGACATAAAGTCGCGAGCAAGCAGAAATCGACTCCCTTTGAGGAAGGAAAGGATGCTAGCCTTAAACTTCTCCATGCAGATGGATAAAGTGGCGTAGGCACCCTTGAAGCTTTTGCTCCTCGACTTTTCGCGGGAGAGCTCCTTCTCAAGCTCCTCGACTTTTAGCCTTAGCTTACCGGCCCTGTCTCCGACACTTTGGCCTTTTTCTCTGAGGCCGCCAGCTTCTTCTCTAGGTCCTCGATAACGACCCCTATATCCGCGCGATCAGCAGCCACATGGCCGTACGCCTCCTTCAAGTTCTCGAGCTGCAAAGGAGAACAATGTTAGCGAGAAGGAAAAATTCTATACTTGGATAAATTTTACAACAAAAGTACAGGGATATTCACCTGGAGCGAGCAAAGGCTAGCTCGTGCGCCCGATCAAGGTCGCTCATTTGTATGAGCCGCTTCACTTCATCCTCTCCGGAAGCGGCCACCTTACCCTTTTTACGGGCAGGCTCGGTATTACCTCCTAAAATGAGCTTCCTCGCTCCTCTCTTCGCAGCAGGCCTCTCCGGCCTCTTCTCTGCCTCGACCGTGTTCAAGGCTTCCTCCTCGGCCTCCTTCGCCTCCTTCGCCCTCTTCGCGGCGGCTTCCCCTCGGCCCTTTTTATGGCCTCAACAGGGTTCTCCCTTGTCGCGAGCCCCTCCTGTACTAGGGCATCCGATGATGCGCGGCGTTGCGAGGAGGGGTCAGATTCAACGACCCGAGAATCTTCGTTTGCTTATTTGCCAGCCGTTGTTTCCTCCTTTGCTCCTCCTTGGCAGCCAATGTCTTCGACATTATCCACTGGAACCAATAAGCTGCAAGAGCAAAAACACAAGTTAGCCAAATCGAGGATAAATGAAAAGCAAGAGAGCGAGGAACACATTACAACAGAAAGTAAGCAAGAAAAAATATTACAAGTACAAAAGCAAAAGAGGAGCGCGAAGAGCTAGTTACCGAAGAGGACTTTTCGGGTATATCGGTTCCCGATATACCCTGTGTAGGCATAGGGTGAAAGACCCGCCAAATAAGGGAGCGGCTGAAGGACCAGTCCCCAATAAAAATACTTCTCGGGGTGGGGTCCCCGATTTTGCTCCTCGAGCTCAGCAACCCAGGGATCGGACTCCTCGGGCAATGGTGCTTGTCCGCGATCTTTCCTCGAAACATCAGTTTCGGCACTCCCCACTCCAGCTCCTCCTCGGTCATATTGGGCAACTTCCTCTTTCTGATGTAGAAGTACCTGTGGAACCACTTGTAGCCCGAGGAGCTAGGAGCATCCATGATGAACCCAAGACCTGGTCGAGCATTGAAGTAGTAGAAGTACTTGTTCCCAGAGCTCATCGAGACCCGGAACAACTGGTTGAAATTATGAAAGTTGAGCTCGATCCCCCTCTTCATGCAAAAGACTCCAAAGCACACGAGGGTTCCAAAGGCACTTGGCACCATTGCCAAGGAGCGATCCCCAAAGTATTGAATATATCGCGGAAAGCGTCACAGAAGGGGAGGATCCATCCTCGATCCAGGCTAAGGCAGTGAACGGCCATGTACCCCGGAGGAGCGTTATAAAAAGTCTGATCCTCTTTGGGCACGAGGATGTCAAACTTATTCTCGGGGAGAGAATACTTCCACCTAAGTGTGGGAACCTCGTCGAGCTTGACGGTAGAGGAGGTGGTCGGTATAATACCATCCTCGTTCTTCTCCCCATTTGGATCGGGCAGGTCGACTGTTCGAGCGCTCTTGGTGAACTTCTTCTCAGCAGCCTTAGTAGTTTTTGGCTCTGGCTCTACGGCAACCTTGGCCCTCTTCGATTTCGCAGCACGGGAGCGAGAAGGCCTGCTCGCTTTGCGCTCAGCCTTCTTCTTATCGGCGGCCATCTGAGCGAGGCGCATCTCATACTCCTGCTCCTCGAGTGGGTTGGGTCCTCGAGTCCCACTCGGATATGTAAAGTCTATGGCAGTCGGGTCTATTGTATGGTAACTTGTCTCCTCCTCGCGCGCGAACCTCTTCGCGTCCCTGATTGCGCGCCGTTGTCCCTCCGAGAAGGAAGGAGACCTCGTACTCGGACCAGCTTCACTCCTATGAGTGTCTCCAATTGTCAGAGGAACTTCATCCTCCTCCTCATCTGTAATTACAGCTCTCCTAGCTGTTTGCGGAGGGAATCTAACCCTCTTCACTGGGGAACTAGTCCGAGGAGACGTCGCCTCATCGTCCTCCTCGCTCTCATCATCCGTATCATCGCTATCGATGATTTGAACGGGTATCGAAGCCTTCCCGCGCTTCGCCGAGTGCTCGCCCTCCTCGTACAATGCTAAGGCCAACTCCGGCCTCTCCGTGTCATCCATCTCCTCGACACGGATCTCAGGAACGACCACGTTCACGGCCGTCCCGTAATTTCGCCCGTGGACTTGGCAGCGCGAGTTATCAACTCCGCAGATACGCCGGTGTTGCGGGGACCACCTTCCGCCTCAGTACGGTCGTCGATAAAATCGTCGTCCTCGGTACGACGCCTTTTCTACTCACCAACTCGTAGAGGTCCTCACTCTCCGTCTCCTCATCCTCTCCTGCAGCCTGCTCGCCACCTGCTCGAGCTGAGGCTCCTCGACAGCCTCCTCTATTGTTCCGTCTAGAAAGGTCGCCGATACGTCTGACGTATCAGGCGACGTAGTATGGTCGCTCCCATACTCTCCGGCGGCCGAGATGTTCTGGCTATCGTCGCTCCTCTCGGACATCCTAAAGGTGGGCAAAGAAAGAAGTTAGGATGGTTTGTTATAGTCCGAGAGGTCCTTTTAGGTATGTTCATTAAGGATTCGACCCCCCGAACGGAGAAAAATCTCAAAAAGAAAAGAAAGCAATAAATCAAGAAGTTACTCTACAGTAGATCGAGGAGCATACAAAGGAGCGACCAACCACTCAAAAAAAAAAAAAGAGTAAAAAACCGAGCAGCGTAACGACATACATGTACAGCCAGACAGGAGCGAGGACATGCAGTTACACAGAGCAAAGAGCGACCAACCGCCAAAATTTCAAGCTACAGCTGTACGCTAATGAGGAGGCTACCAGGGGATTACAGTAAATAAAGGGAAGCTATTTCTAAGGCTTTGGCAAGCTAAATCCGTCCAAATCGGTTCGAATTAATTCCGGTGAAGTCCGTTTACAGGTCCGTTTAACAATTTTTAAGTCCAAGGCCGTTCTTAGGCCGTCATACAACAATCCGGGAGGCAAAAATCAGAGAAAGAGCTAACATGCAAAAGTTCAAGACAAGGAAGCAACATGGCAGAGAAAATAAACCATTTTTAGACAAAATCAAGCAAAGAAAGGGGAAATTAAAGGCAAAGAAAGGAAATCTTACTTGATTTTAAGTAGATGAAGGTTGGAAACCGGAAAGAAGGCCGGAAAAAGCTGAAATTTCGCCTGGAAACGGGATTCTTGGCGTCGGAAATGCTCCTCGAACACTGCTCGGCGCGATCACTCACTCTCGTCGATCTTACAAATGCTACTCGCTCTCTCGTATTTGCTCTGAAAGTTCGGATTGCGAAAAGTGTGGAATGACCGAGTGTTGACCTATTTATAGAAGGGTATCCCGGGGATACGAAACGACGCATGTCCTCGCGCCATCTGGACCGACCACGTGTCCCAGATCGACGGTCAAGATTTCAGCCGCCTGGCGAATTACCATCTTTGCCCTCCACGCTCCCGCTCCGGCCCGAAGACGCTCCCAACTCAGGGACGAATTACCTAACCACGACGATAAATATGCGGCGCGAGCACCAGGCTACTCGAGACAAGCGGAGACAGATCGACGACCATGATCTGTCTCCTCGGATCAACATCGCGAAAAATCTCAGAACAACGGAAACTCGACGGCCACGTGTCAGGGGACCGAGGAGACGCCCTTGCAGCTTGCCTACTCGGGATTCCTCCTACTTTTCACACAAGTATCTCTCCGCGAGATTCTTTGCTAGCAAAAAGCGGCAGGAAGTCATTCCATTCCTTTTACACAAGTATCTCTCCGCGAGATACTTTGCTAGCAAAAACATGAATACATCTCTCCTCGAGATTCCTTTTACACAAGTATCTCTCCGCGAGATACTTTGCTAGCAAAAACATGAATACATCTCTCCTCGAGATTCCTTCTACACAAGTATCTCTCCGCGAGATACTTAGCAAGCAAAAAAGCGGCAGGAAGTCATTCCATTCCACTAAGGAATACTTACCCGGATCCGATCTTTTCCCAGCAAAAATACCTCTTTTCATAAGGTCCGAGCAACGTCTGCTCGCACCCTATAAAAAGGGGGGGGAGGGAGAGATAGGAGGAGGGAAAGTTACCAAGGTGCGAATACGGAAATCTTTTTTCGCCCACTACTAGTCGAGGCTCTGCTCGACCTCTACTTCAACATAGTTCCTCAACTATCTTCTACAAAGATACTTGGAAACTAGGGGGACATATGTTAGGGTTGAAATATGTCCAGTCCGCATGTACGAACTGGAGCGGTCTTAGAGCGCGACAAAGCATCATAGGCCGTCCCCCAAGGGGCACAACCACACCCAAGTATGTCACTAAGGTATGGATCGACCAACATAGGGTCCGACCATCACTGGGAGGACAACCCTCAAAATAAGCTCCTCTCAAGGACAAACCTGCCAGTGGGCTCGAGGAGCATCCCTCTCTGGCTCGAGGAGGCCTTACGTCAAGGTAACGCTCCTTGACAAAAACTGAGCAGGACACTACTCGCATCACCCACGCACAAGGAAGGCACGAGGACCACAGAGCGACCAGCCATGGTTACTCCCTTGGGCCAAGGCCCACGGACCTCCTTAATGGGCCTGGGCCGAGGAAGGCCTCAATCCTGGCCGTACACGTGGCGTGATCCTACATGACCTGAAGATGAAGGGTCGCAAGTATAAAAGGCCCTCATTTACTCTCCAACAGTAAGCATTAACTACGTCACCCGAGCACCACTTTCACTACTCTTACTAGGGAAGCCTCACAACTCCCTACTCGTAAAGTCGCCTCTCCGGTCTGATACCTTACAGACCGGGCAAGAGACACTAACCCCCCCCTTCTAGTCTCTTTCAGGCACGAGGAAGCTACAAGAAGGCTCTCTCCCTATTTTAGAGGAACACTACAAGAAGAAGAACTAGAATGACTTAGAATAGCGACTCATTGCAAACATAGAAAGAAACACGAATTACCCTTCAACAATGCCCAAGCAGGGAAATAATAGGCAGGTTCGTATGGATTGGTGTCCAAGTGCGAAAATGTCGGGAGATGACATTTATAAATCGATCTGTGACACTTTGGCACTTAATCATACGGAACTTAACACCTATCTAACCAAATATGGAGGACCATCCAATAGACATAGAGGAAATGAGAGGTCTGTTTACAAAACCTCTTGTCTTCTTTCTTTTTAATTTTAATTTGGCATGATCACTTTAAGGTAACATTTCCCTTCACTGCCAACTAGGGAATTTTTGGTTCGGTACGGAAATGAGATTTTCATAAGTAGAGAGCATATGAAGGGCTTGAGGGATAGTGAGTATCTATTTGACGAGGTAAGGTCTTTTATACTTACATTACATACGTTGATTACTTGTCTACTTCAGTGTTTTAATCAATTGAAAGTACGTACTTATAATGCTACGATTCCATAACATTTAAACATACACAGATCATAAGTGGAGTTGCACACATGACTTAGTCAGACAGAAATCTCATATATGTCGACACCAACCACTAGGTGCTGCCTATGCAGTTATGTGTAAGTCCCCAACTTAAATTACACTATTCAACAAACAGAATTATGCAACTTCCCATGTATAATTTTTTTCATTCTTTTTTCCTATGATTTCTAATATCTGAAGCATGACACTGGAAATAATAAGATGCCTAAACGGAAAAGGCAGGCCAATTTCAAAGGCAAAATAAAGAATTTCCTGGGAACTCCGTCAGAGTGCTCCACAATATCCATACCATTACTGCAACTCAACCATTTCTTCGTGTGTCGGGTGAATTTCAATGGGGCAAAACTAGAAATTTGTGACACCGATGATAAACTAGTACATGCAGACAGTAGCAGACTCGCGTTGGCTCTGAATGCGGTAAGAATATTTCTTAAATAATAGAGGTGTATAGTACTAGTATATGCCATGCACAGTATATACAAGTAGTATATAAATCAAATGAAGGACCATGACATTACGTGCAGGTGACGATACTTGAGGAGACAACCACGTTAATGAAATTAGGAAGTTTCAAACATAAGCAGTGGCACAAGTTCAAAGTTGTTTATCCACCAACGGTGCCATGTCAACGCAACTAGTAAGAATAAGTATAGCTATTCATTTACAACACCTAATATTATTTTTTTGCTGCTACTGATGTATAAACAATTATATTCTCATACATGCTGAATCTGAAAAAATGCAGCACTGATTGCGGTGTATATACATGTCTCTTCTTGATCTTCAGGGAAGCTGTTAACAGAGAACTGAGTCATGTAAATTCACCACATATCTGATCTTTCAAGCATGCTCTACATATGTGGTTGGAAATTACCTTTATTAATCAAACTCTTGCGATTGAATTATGCAGGTCGAAATGTGTGACACTCGGACGAGGTTGGCGGAGAATCTGTATACCTGCTGTAGAAACATTATTTACCACAGGTGAATGAAATGTCATGTATTCTATCCGTCCCAAGCCAACTGCCACATTTTCTTGATTATAAAACATTTGACTTTTGATTTATTTTCAAGATCGACTTTGAAAACAAAATTAATTCAATGCAGCTGAGGAAAATATACAGCATTTAACTAGATTATAGTATGAGAGATTTATTTGTGTTGAAAGTCGAATTTACAAATTACTCAAAATTCAAACATGACATTTGGCATGGTTACTAGAGAGGAAGATGTACCCACTATGAACTGGAATATTTATGAGCTCTGTTTTTGCAGCAAAAAAATATCAATATGGGCTTGCTTCCCTACTGTAGAAGAACTGAAAATGTTCAAGATTGTGCATACCATTTATGATCCAGAGACAGTGACATTGATTGACATCACTAATAGAATAGTGAAAGCATTTTCCATGCCCTACAAAGTATGTGAAGATATACTCGTTGTTTACGCTCCAGAGGTAGGTCATGCTGCTGACGGTGAGTTATGTACCGATTCTCTATCGAATGATTCTGACTTGAGGAATCATATCAAGAGATGTGTGGAGGCTGGATACCGATCCATATATTTTTTTGCGTTGTACTACCATACGGTAGACGACTCAAAGAAAGTTGATGAAGTATATCGGGAGAGGAATCAAGCAAAAGAATTACTAGAGGTGTACAGGGACGAAAATGGGAATTTGGGTTAATCCGTGCTCAAGTCGACTAATCTGAGAAAAGCCTCATGCTATTTATTGATAAAATATTTTTTAGAAGAAATTTTGTCTGCACAACTACTATGAAAGGAAAATTGTGTTGGTTATGTGGCTAAAATTTTACCTATTGGACTTGTGTAATTGTGTTTAGTTTTATATTTTGTTGGGCTTTGAAATGCCTTGTTTGAAATGGGT
Source organism: Plantago ovata (assembly GCA_028274465.1). NCBI lineage: Eukaryota > Viridiplantae > Streptophyta > Magnoliopsida > Lamiales > Plantaginaceae > Plantago > Plantago ovata. The sequence goes on along the minus strand of CM051455.1, from coordinate 84,118,866 downwards.
GAAAATGTGGAGTAAAAACTATTGTCCGAATCTCAACACGTGCCCTTCAGACAATATTTTCGGTTCTTTTTCTATATATTTTTTTAAAAAACAATTTTGATACATAACTGTGCTTGGCACATGAAAATGTAAAGGATGGTTGTGATGATAAGTTAACTTAGTGATAAAGGTTCTCTCTAATACTTTCAGTTACATTACCGAGCAAGATCAACATTATCAACATAACCGGTGTTCGATTTTTGTGTAATTCTTGTAAGGTGGCCAGTTTGGATATATTTTATCCGGTATTGGTTGTAATTGGGATTGTAAGCTCACGAGTATTTCTTATACTCGAGTTATCAATAAAAGTTTTTAGCCGTTTCGAAAAAAAAAAAAATTACTGATGCCTAACTATTCGTTCCCTGTTCCTTGTGGCCATATTGTTGTCAAAGTGATCACTTGTGACCAAATATTCATATATATTGAACAAATTTTTGTTTTTAAACAATATGCCCATTCATTTCACTTTTTCTTATTGTCAAACAGTCATAATTTGTCTTTAATTATCAACACAAATAAATTATGGTTAAGTACATCAATATTATTCAAAAGATGTGATCACCGCAATGAGATATGAAATACTTCTATGTAAGAATTTTAATTTTAAGAAACAAAAGATATCAAATTAACTGTCAAGAGTTAACTAGTGCTGAAGGATCATTATATAAGATTTAATTAGTACTTGTATCACATAAAAGAATTTCAACCAAGAAACAAAGGAAAGCGAATAACAATGATGTCCAAAAAGCATAAAAAACTACGATATGAAATACTTGACTAGTCCAACAGTTGAACTAATTCAAACCCACTCAATTGTATCTCCAAATTAAATCCACCGCCAAATCAGCTTCATACAAGCGAAATTGAGCCAGCATAAGTTCAGACGTTAAACCCATCATCGGAGGAGTGCCGTCACGGTGTTTGCCGAGATGGAAAGGATTATATTTAATTCCCCCCCCCCCAACGTGATCCCTACTCCACGCATACGATGTATGAAGTCAAGAGCCAATTCCACAGAGTTGACAGATGAGAGATCAGATGCGCCATTCTCCCTGATTAGTTGATGAGTGCTAAACAATTTCATAATGCCATACGCATACATAGATGGCATGTGACCTGAATCTATGGCCTTCCTCAAAAGCTCATATGAAGTTAATTCGTTTTCATTGGTGAAAAATTCCTCCTGCACATGGAAACAATTAGTATTAGGTGTTGAATAAAAATTACATTAAACAGCTTTGAATGAAATATAAAAATAATTACCAATGCCTTTCGTAGTAAAGCTTCCGGGTTATTTGCATCCAAAAGCTTCTCCAAGACTGAAATTGCCAGGTTCGAACTTCCATCAAGTTTAATAAGTGTGAGAACTTCACTTTCCTCTCCAAGGATATTCAGATCTCTACAACTATAGAGCAAAAAGTATTCATAAAACTTGAATCGTGGAAAACATTAATCAATATATATGATAAAGAAATTTAACCATTGTTTTGCCCCAGCCCAATAAGCTGGTCCCTCGGCAGCAAGAAACCCCAATATATTAACAAGTATGTCTCTCGGTCAATATAGACTCTCCATCGGAAGTGTATCGATTGATGGTTTCTACAAGATGATGCAGGTTTTATAGGAGGATTCTCGAGAAGATATGTACATGAGATTGAGTTCAGTTTTCCAAATCTTCCACTACTTTATCGTGTGTGTATATTGGAAAATATCCCTAAGAATATGGCGAAGATATACCACGACTACTAACTAAATTTAAGGTATTAAACATTTTGGTAATTTAAGCGGTAAATTCGCTACATAAAAATACTTCAAAGTTCAAATTAAAGGCGTTAATGAATGAATAAACGTGCTAAACCTTTAAACCTTAACTTGTTTGGCTTATACAATTTAATAAACTAATAGTAAGAATTCATTCAACCAATAAACTCGTGTAACATATATGATTAAACTTATTAACAACTCAGTCCACGCAATAGGCCCAATAAAAAGCCCAATCGGGGACATAAATGGCCCAAAAATGTTGATCCGAAATAAATGCTGACTAGGCAAAGTAAGGGTATTTTAGTCAATTTGGATATGACTAAAATCTAATTTTTCACTTCCATTTACGCGAAACCAGTTTGGTTTTACATACATGAGTTCTTTTTTTTTTTTTTTTTGGAATCAAGACCTTAAATCTCTCATTTCCACCAATCAAAATAGTATCGTCGATCCGTTGATCCAGACGTAGCTACAACCCAGCCAAAAGTTCTCAATACTAACTCAACTAGACACCGAACAAGCTAACACCTTCAAATGCTATTGTATCTGATTTTTACAAGTTAAAACAATATACAGCTAGTTGCTCATCTGCCAAACAACGAATGCGTACATTCTCCCTTATTTCTTCTTCAATCCGCACACAAAAAGGTTGCTGATTATAGTGTTTTTCATTCCTGTTTCTCCATACTGTATACAACGTTTCAGCAAAGGCTATTTTAAGTAGCCTGGCCTTCAACGTTTTCCCCTGTGTTGCTCTGCGCAACCATTCCAACTCATCTGTAAATTTCTGTGGCCTGTGATCAATCTTCTGCCATCTCAATATTTTCATCCAGACTAGACTTGTGCTTCGACATGAGTTCATTTTTGTCCATTCATGTAAGTACGAAAGATGAAAACCAAACACCAAAGGGTACCGAACACCAAACACACTCGAAAGCGACGTTTTTCCGCTTCGAAAACTCATATACGCCGGTCTCCACTCACCCACGGGCAGATTTCTCATGTATAAGTCGTTTGACCACCTCTAAGAACCGAACACTACATAATTGATTTATTTTATGTGCGGATATTTGTTTTTTAAATTTTTTGCTGCTTCAAAATTTCAAATTAAATAAAAAATTAAAATAGATTGCCACAGAAAAGAAGATACAACAAGGATCTATGTCACATTGATATTAATCAGTGAAAATTTCCCCTTGGTATCCGCCCGAAGACCCGAAATACGAAACACAAACCCACATATCTTTTGTACTATTAATTAGACACTTAGATGAGCTACTTAATCAATAAATTTAATAATATACATGATCGATTGATTACTTTTGATATAATGTGGAACAATTCGATGAACTATTAATATAACAAATCAACATAAATTACAATTTAGATTAATAATAAAAAAGCAAAAAAAAAATGTCAATGGGCCAAGGCCCATTACCATATGATATAGAGCTCATTAGCTCAATGTAACATGGAGTAGTATTAGTAAATTGAAAGTACAATTTTAAAAGGCGATATCTAATACATTGTTCATAAATTAATTAATGGTTCCATTGTACATTTAAATGCACTAATATTTATTTATATGAATCTCTATTCTCGTGAAAAATTAAAGACATCGATCTCGGTGCCGCCATTCATTTCGAGCTTGAATTGTTTTTGATGATTGAAACCGCGCCAAAGCAGTATTCCCGCTCTTGTGCCCACGCTATGTTTAGGGTTTCAAGAGTTTGAAATATCGGAAACTATTTGTCCCCAAGATCTCATCTAAGCATCTAAGAGCAATACTGCACCGTTGCTTCCAAGAATTCCGATTTAACAAGGTATTATTTATTTCTTCTACACATGTCGATCACTTGGAGTAGATTTCTATAATAGTTGCGTTGTGGATGCATTTGAACGTGAGTATATAGCATATTAATATTATAGATTGTTCCCCTGTTTATGAAATACTTCGATGTATCGCCGAACACGTTAGGCCGTTTATTGGATTCATATATAACTTTCATGTGATTGTTCGATTTGATGATTTACAAATTATGTGAGATGTTTTGTTATGGGATTGACAAGACTCATTCATCGCTGTTACTAAATATGTTTGGATCGGAACTTCCGTCTTGTGCCAGAACTATGCGTATTTGGACCTGAGCAACCATTTTAATATTTTCTGATGTTTTTGTCATTCATTGGTTTATGTTAATTGGGAAATCATTATTGGTTTTCCTTAAGTGGGTTTGTTTTGGTCATGTACGATTATGAGGAGTGTTGCACCGGTGTAAAGTTTTCTGTGATTTATCTAATACTCTATGAATGTATTGTTGTGACTATTTACCGTACATATAGAAATATACTTTATTCAATAAATTGCTTATCATATTTAACGCGTACGGATGTGTTACTTGTAATGTTTCAATATAGGTAAAATAATGCAGCTGAGAGACAGACCATTATTAAATAAAAGAAAGCATGCACATGGTTATCAAAACATTGATCTAGCTCCTATATGTGAGAAGCCAATCGAAGATCAATCAAAGACGTCGAGAGCAAATAAAAAATTCATAAGACAAAGTGTTGATTCTTTGACCACCTTAGTTGGCCCTAATCCAGATCGGAAATTGAGAGCTAACGGAAGATCTTATTTGACCACCACAATTGATGCTCAACCTGGTCGGAGTTTGAGATCTAACAAAAGAGCTACTTTGAACTTATCAGTTGATACTCAACCTGCTCGGAGGTTGAGAGCTAAAAGGAGAGCTTCTTTGACCACCTCAGATGAAAGGAGAGCTTCTTTCACCACCTCAGATGATAATCAACCTGGTGATCAGAGGTTGAGAGATAAAAGGAGAGCTTCTTTGACCACCTCAGATGATAATCAACCTGGTGATCGGAGGTTGAGAGCTAAAAGGAGAGCTTCTTTGACCACCTCAGATGATAATCAACCTAGTGATCGGAGGTTGAGAGATAAAAGGAGAGCTTCTTTGACCACCTCAGATGATAATCAACCTAGTGATCGGAGGTTGAGAGCTAAAAGGAGAGCTTCTTTGACAACCACTGTTGATACTCAAACTGATCGGAGTTTGAGAGCTAAAAGAAGAGCTTCTTTGACAACCTCAGTTGATACTCAATCTGATCGGAGTTTGAGAGCTAACAGAAAATTCAGCCAAAGTGTTGCTTTGCCGATTACAGTTGCAACTCAACCTGATCTGGATTTTGTGCCTGATGATTCGTTGCAAGTCTCTTGTACAAATGTTCCGGTTACATCCACAAGCCATGATTATGAGGCCAAGGAAATGGACTGTAACACTACTTATATCAGCGATGATTCATCCCCATTCCCTGGTCATATTTTAGATATTGAGCCAATAACAATCCTTTATCCGTTGGATGGGGTGGATGTCAGCTCAGATGCTCCTGAGTTGGAGGAACATGACACTCTTGATTTGCATTGTTCTGCAATTGAGTTTGGAGATGAGACTTTGGGGGCGAGTTCTTGCATAAATTCACACCCAGTTGATGTTTTGGCAAATGAGTTTGTAGAGCAGACTATAAGGTCACATCCTGATGATAAAAGTACAGAATTATATGATTCCATCAACTCTTTCCCAATACAAGGGATTTCCAAACAAATTTGTAGGTACGAAGTGCAAGTTCCTGACACTGGTTTGCCACAGAAGCAACATGAGGCCTTCGGAAGCCATGGTCATGTTCATGAATTATCGCTTGATTTATCGATATCCATGAAGAATGAAACATTAGTTTCTGTGGAACACACTAAAGCTGATGAGGTGAAAAATTCACCTCGTACACTGGATGAAACTAAAAGCAATGGCTTGAACTATCAAAGCAGTCACATGAAAGATTAGCTGTTGGGTGGTGCCAAGATAACTTCAACATCTCCAAATATCCGTGGATATACAGATTACTGCACAGAGAACCAAAGAGAAACTCTTTCAGCACCTGAACCATGTCCGCTTCATCAAATGATACGTTCAACACGAAGGGTTAGCAAGAACTGCGTTTTTCCTTTTTCTTGTTAAACTCTCTCTTTTTTTTTTTTTTTTGAAACTTTACGATGTGATTTACTGTCTGCAGGTCATATCCCCATCTTCTCAAGACATAATGTGCTTTACGAAGAATTTGGAAGATTCATGTAGTGACATGAACCAATATAGTAAGTAACATGCATGAACTTCATTGATTTAATGTGTAGTATTCAGCATAACAAAAATATATGCAAGTACCACCTTGCTGATGAAGAACATTAGAGAGTTATTTTGTCTGTCCACAAATTGTAAGCTGCTTCCCTGATTTGTTTTTTTTTTTTTTTTTTTTTTTTGGGAACGATATGTTATTACGTCATGTAATCACATTCATGCCCCTTGCACTTGCTCCCTAGGTTTGAGTGTTCACCTTGTCAACCTTCTAAGGAAAATATACTATTACCTTTCTTGCTTCCAAAAGTTGTACCTGATTATAACGTAGACTCTAATGCAAAAAAGTGTATTTCATAGGTGCTCCAGTATTATTTAATTGTTCATTCAATTCAACGCTGACAGACTTCTTTAATTTTTGTATTATTCTGCAGGATGTAAGACATCTCCACGGAAAGCACATATCCCTCCAGGTAAAGTAATTATGAATAAGGGAGGAATACAGTTTATCCAGAGAAGTGGTACCAGACAAGTTATAAGTAAACCTTCTTATAAAGGCTATAGGCAGGGCATTTGTTCCCGCAACTACCGTAACCTTAGTAGTTCAAGAATCCATGAAAGTGCAATTGTGTTCTCACATCATCAGATGCATGACATTGAAAATGTTGCAGTAAAGTTGATGAAAGAATTGGATTCGATGAAAAGCATGGTTGAACAAAAAATCACATTCCAATCTAATATCACTGGATCACTGGCAAAAGACACGGATGAGGTATGTATACTGCATCTCTAATTAGGGTTTCTAACTATACTTTGATGCAAAATGGATAAATGAGTAAGTGTTCTTAGTGGTTAACCAGTTTTATCATTCCAACGAATAAAAAAATTAGGGAGTTCGTACTGTTACAATCCATCCTAATGATAACTTAATTTTCTTTCTATGATGTTGATTCATTAACACTATTGTTCTAGAAGTGTTGTTAAAATGTATAATTTCTTTTCTTTGTTATGTGTTCATGTCCAGTTAGTAGGTTTTCCAAATTCATAACAAGCTTTGAATGTAAATCATATATATCGGTACTAGAGTAGTAATCGATGATTTCGATATCTTCATTTATATGCAGGTAAGAACAGCTATAATGAATGCCACTCGAGCAACGGATGTAGCACAGAAGTGTCTTAAGACTATGTCAAGGGACTGCAAGCGCTTTTGTAAAATAATGGTTTGTCAGACCCATTTTCTCGAGAATGATTGATTAGAATCCTTAACATGCGTAAATATCATTATAAATATAACTTGCTAGTTTTGTACATGTACATATCAGGGAAATAATAGCATCTTGTGGCAAATCATTATATCCTCCGTCATATATATCCTAATTCAATATATTGTTGTTTGATATAGGAAATGACTCCACCAACTAGTGTTGTCCCCAAATTTAGCGTGGGAAGTCGTTTAAAGAAGGTTAGTTTTGCTGGTGAAGCTGGTGGAGAACTCTGCCATGTTCAATTCTTTGAGAAGGTCGACATGTCTCTCATATGAATAGACAAGACTGTTGATCCCACAATGAATTAAGGGCATGTGCCAGTCAAAGACGTTGACTTTCTATGGTCTGTGGAACCAATTGATTGATAGGGAAAAGGATGCTCAGGATCAAGGTACTACTAATGCACGCAATTGGTATGTATAGGTCAGCTGCAATCCGTACTTCCATAGGCTTTGTATCCTGCTGGGACAGGACCGAGCTACTCAAGGCGTCCCATTCCGTTACTGATCAATGCTGGTCCATGATGATGTGTGAACGTTATGTGCTCTACCAAAAAGTTTCTAAAACACCTGCTGCAATATGTCTGGTAGTTCTTTCTTGTGACTAGGCTAAGTACTAATCACACTACTTTACTTAAGCTTCACATGCTACTATGAAGGTGCGTTAAATTTTTTTGAAACAATGAAGGTGCCTTAATGACATTATGTTTTGAATAATCTGTGGAATATTTGAAACATTAGGGACCTACTATATATATTTTACATGTATTTCGCTTTTTTCCTTTGTATTTTTTTATTCTTTATGTTTCTGTTATGTTTATTATGATTAATGCATAAAGAAAAATATATACACAATATGTAAGAGAACTCTTTACTGGTGTACTACTTTTAGCCCACAATATGCAAACTTCAGGTCCATATTGTTTCCCCAAAAATGTTTAACTATTGTATGTAAATGGAAGAGGTTTTAGGATTGGAAGAGGTTTTAGGATTTCTGTAACTAGTGAGATCTCCCCACATTTAGGAGTTCACTTTGGTGGGACCAGTTTATATAGGGGCTCCTACAATTACGAAGTATGATGTTTTTGGTCTTTTTTTTATTAGCATTTATCTCAAATATAGGATAGGGGTTAGATTTTATAAGGAGTCATGTAAAGAGTTATCTAAGGAGTAGCAGTAAGAAGCACGGAAACGGAAACCTGGAAACGTCAAAATTCAATATAAATTTAATTTTTAACATTTTTTAAATATAAATAAATATGTAAATTAAAATTCATAAATTTATAGTGAAATATAAGTATTAAATAAGTAAATAAGCTAGATATTGATATGAATGGTTTAATATATAAAAGAGAGTCCTCCATGCCTACCTCATCAATGCAATGACCAATTAAAATCATTTATTCTATCCAAACCTAATCCAATCATACATGTCATTTTAATAGATTTTTGAGTTTTATCTTAATTCAACTCCAACCCTGAATTTATTCCAACCCAACCCCAACAACCACTACTATAATTAGACTAAAATTTAATAGAACTCAATTCACTCTCTTAATCAATTCTCACGCAACGAAAGCCTGTTCCTCACTTAATCAATCGTCTTTCTTTCTTTTTTTTTTTTTAGCAAACTTTAATCAATCGTTTCTTTCTCTCATTCCTTTCTTAGAAACAAAAACAAAAAAAATCTCTTCTTACTCTCACTCCGGCCTCTCTTGAGTCGTTTTCTCCGATCGTAAATCCATCCAGCTCAACCTAAATTTCCATATTAATGTTGATGATCGACCGATGTTATCAATTTATCCCAAACAAATCATTTATTCTTACCTAACAGCTTGACGGAAATTCAACTTCATTATTTTTTTTTCTCCTTCATTTTTAAATTTTTTCTTTTATTTTGACCTTTTTTATTTTTCAATTTCACTTTTACTTTAATGATTTTGTTTTTCACGTTTTTTAATTAAGTGTAAAATATTATACTATCAAATTAATTGTCATGGTACATGCTATATATGCTCCCTTCGTTGTGGGGTATGCTTCATGTTTAACTCTATTTAATCATCAATTTTCTATTTTAACTACAATGATAAATATTCAATGACTTTTTTTTTAATGAAAAATATTAAAAAATATCCTAAACCACCTTATTTCTCCACACCTAAACCAATCTTATAACTCCATCACCGACATGGATCGTACCATGCATCTTAATCAAATTCAGTTTTTATTCAATTGGCTCACTTTATATTATTTCATTTATGATGATTCACGCTTAGCACTTCATTTTATTAGCTCTTTTTATGAAAAATTTATTTTTTCTTTCGAAAGTTCACTAATGATAATTAAACAAAACACCAACCTTAGGAATTAGAATAGTGTTCGGTTGTACGTATTATTTGAACTAGAATAATAGTCCAAATTTTTATATGAAACATTGAAATATGGAGTAACTAAAAGGTAACACTCCCTCTATCCGGTAAATATTATTCAATTTGACTTTTTTCGGTCAACACCTTTCAATTTTGACTCCCAATTACTCTTAAATTATATTGGTAAAATATTTAATAAAACTATATTATTAAAATATATGTTCTATATTTTCATAATATGATTTTGTCAAATACATTATCATTATAGTTTAAGAGTAATTGAGAGTCAAAGTTGAAAACAGCTTAACTGAAAAAAATCAAAGAGGATAAATTAGAGTGGAACGGAGGGAGTATTGTTCTTTTTTATACTATTAAATTCTTTTTATATTTCAATTTGTTTGGTCACGGGTATTTAACATTTAAAAGCTAACCTACATTCATTCTTAAATTAAGAAAAATGAATTTGCTATGTACAAGATGCAATTTTTTTATTTTTTTGGTTGCATTATAGATACATCGAGTCCCTAACTTGCAACATATATTTAAAATTTATAATAATTTATATAGTATTTCATTTATTCAATCAACATGAGTTCAAATTGAACCGATCGAAATGGACCTAATATGAAAACTATAATCAACACCCGAATCCGATTAATATTCAAAATCCCATCCAATCGAGTTTCGGTCTGAATAAAACCACTAAACTGAACAACCCGGTTTGTGTGCAATCTAATGACCAAAGATAAAACTACTACTTTGGTTTCTTTATTCGAATTTGGGTCGGACGATCTGTTTGCTATGTCTACTTATTAGCATCAAGAATAAAGATGTCAAAATTGACCTGAATCCTAAGTCCGACCCATATCCAAAATCTATCTCAAAACATTATGGTCAACTATTCGAACTTTGACCCATTACCCGATTCATAATCACCCCATCTGAGATCAACTAAATAAAATTGACTCGAACCATTCGATATAATATCACTCTAATTAAATAACTTGATTTAGTTACAACTGGATTAAATTAAATTTGAGCCAAGCTTATCCAATCTAACCAATCCAAATTTACCCGAATAAAATTGTTATAAATATATAACTAATTTCATTTATAATGATTATTTCATCTATCACAATGATTTGTAATAGTAGTAATTTATAATTTTTCATTACAAGAATAATTTCTCATTACATTTATTCAATCAACCTGAATCCTACTTGATTCGGTCGAAATGATTTGAAATTTATAATTCACAATAGCCTAATATGACCAAGATCCAAAATCCAAACGCATCTGAATCGATTTGAGGTCATTCTGAAATCGATTTGAGGTCATTCTGATAGTGATGGCAAAACTGGCCCGAAGTCAAAATCCAATTTGATTTGAATCTAAAGTCTAAGTTGAAATATTATGGTCATCAACTATTCAAACTTTGACTTGATGTCCGAGCCGAAATCACTCGACCAAAGATTAATCGAATAAATTTGATTCGAAGCTCCCGGTCCAACATTAACCTATTTAAAATTGGTCGGAGTTCATCCGATATGAATTATATTTGAGCCGAACTCATTCAAATTGAATTTACCTGAATTAAATTTGTAAGAAATATATAACTAATTTTATTTATAATAAATATTTCATATTGCACTAGCTCGCATCTCTTGAGTTTGAGCCGATTGCATATGGTTTCCCACGGGGAGCTTATGTGTGATCTACGCATTTTGAATTTGAGCTTATCTATTGCAATATGCTTTCGGTAACGAATTTATGATGTAGGTCTTTTGCATTTGAGACTATTGCACTTAGTGCCTTTACGGGGAGCAAATTTGTAATCTATGCCTTTTGAATTTAAGCATATCACACTAGGTGGCCCATGGGAAGCGAATTCGTGATATATGCCTTGAACTTGAGCCTATTGAACTCGGTACTATACGGGGAGACAATTTGTAATATGTGTATTTTGAGTTTGAGACTATTGCACCAGGTGCTTTGAAGGGAGTGAATTTGTGATCTATGTCTTTTCAATTTGAGTCTATTCCACTAGGTGGGTACACATGGAGTAAATTTGTGAACCATACCATATGAGTTTGAGATTATTGCATCATTTGTCTCACTTGGAGAGAATTGGTGAACTATATTTTATATGTTTGAGACTTTATCACTTAGTGCCCCACGGGGAGCAACTTTATAATATTTGTCTTTTGAATTTAAGCATGTCACACTAGGTGTCCCACAAGAAGCGAATTTGTTCTATATGCATTGAGTTCGAGGCTTTGAGTCTATTGCACACAACACACCACGTGGAGCGAATTTGTTATTGATGTATTTCGAGATTCAGACTATTGCATCAGATAGGTTGGTAACATTGTTTGCACACTATAGTACATTAACTCCACAAGAGGGTTATCAATATATAATGATAGTGGGTTGGTAAATTATAGGCATGTATGTAAATTCGGTTCTTACAAGCATGAAAGTACTAATATGTTGTTCTTTTTTTTTATTAGATTTTTTTTCCCAATATGTACTATATCTTATTAAATATATGCCTGTCGATTTTTCGACGGGTTGTGAACTAGTTCCATCAAACAATAAACATAAAGTAGAAAAGTAAAAACCATACTAAATAAGAGCCCAAATAAATAAATGAGCAAGGGTAATGAAGTAATGATCGATCATATGAGAATATAAAATAACCCATACTACTAGTATAACAAGTTAACGACGTATTTGGTGTTGGATGGAGTTAATGGATTGAGAGTGCTTATTTGGTGTGCATTCCTTGTGCAGTTTTCTTTGTATTGTAATTCACTATTTGATTTATTTGATAATTTTTTGCTGTTTCAAAAAAAAAAAAAAAAGTTAATGACTTGGTCAACGGAAACAGAGGCATATTCTAACAAAGATTAGCCTTCAGTACCCTTCACCAATCAAGAAACGTTTTTTTAACGTTTCTTTCCGTTTCCGTTTCGGAAATGTTTCTTCGAGGAACCTGTGGGCAAAGTCACATTTCCGTGCTTCTTGTAGCACAATTAATATTTCTTAGTAATTCTTACCTACCGGATTTACGCCAAAGCTGAAAAAGCACTCTTCCTCTTCAATCCTTTCCATTTTATTCTCATCCGTAACTCCGATAAGATGCAATCGGCGATGGACGGCAACGGAAGAAAATCTGGTTCGAAGCAAGCTGAAGGATCCAAACGCAAACGCGGCCGGCCACTAGGAGTTACCAAACCCCAAAGTAAGTTTCTCATTTTTTGCGCTACACTTTAATCATCGATTTGTACTTCGTAATTTGGATATGTTTCTACGTTATGCACTGTTGGATGTGTAGCATGTGATATCGTGTTTGTTTGTTTGTAATCTGGTAACTTAGAGGATTCGTAAAAGGCATAATCTCCAAATTCCCAGACCGATATAATTACCTTACCTTGAATTCGGATTATTGGTCGACCACGTTTGCAATTTACTTTGGATCTAGTTCGATGTGAACTCCCACCCATTGTTATGTTATAGCACGATTGTATGGTCATGTTGAAATACTAAATACAGTCTCCATGTAATCGTGTATATGGACTGCAAGTTTTGTTGCTTTAATTGATCTTAAGTTGTCTATGAGTTTGTTCATTCAATGTTTAATTAGTAGTTTGTTGAACTGAATTATAGCAAACAATTTCAATGTTCAATTGATTCAATGTTTAATTACAATAGAGACGGAAGAGATAGGGCGAAATGTCAAGCCTACAACTCAATGGGTGGTTGAATGTTCAACTCCACCACGGATGCAGCAACATGTTGTTGAACATTCACTAGGAGTCACCAAACCCCAGAGTACGTTTCTGTATTTTGCCCTACACCTTAATCATCGCTTTTTTACTTCGTAATTTGGATATGTTTCTACTTTCTGCATTGTTGGATGTGTAGCGTGTGGTATCGAGTTTGTTTGTTTGTAATCTGATAATTTTGAGGATTGGTAAAAGGCATAATCCCCAAATTCCCAGGCCGATACAATTACCTTGAATTCGGATTATTGGTCGACCACGTTTGCAATTTACTTTGGATCTAGTTCGATGTGAACTCCCACGCATTGTTATGTTATAGCACGATTGTATGGTCATGTTGAAATACTAAATACAGTCTCCATGTAATCGTGTATATGGACTGCAAGTTTTGTTGCTATAATTGATCATAAGTTGTCTATGAGTTTGTTCATTCAATGTTTAATTAGTAGTTTGTTGAACTGAATTATAGCAAAGAATTTCAATGTTCAATTGATTCAATGTTTAATTACAACAGAGACGGAAGAGCTAGGGCGAAATGTCAAGCCTACAACTCAATGGGTTGTTGAATGTTCAACTCCACCACGGACGCAGCAACATCCTGTTGAACATTCACTAGGAGTCACCAAACCCCAGAGTACGTTTCTCTGTTTTGCCCTACACCTTAATCATCGCTTTTTTACTTCGTAATTTGGATATGTTTCTACTTTCTGCATTGTTGGATGTGTAGCGTGTGGTATCGAGTTTGTTTGTTTGTAATCTGGTAATTTTGAGGATTGGTAAAAGGCATAATCCCCAAATTCCCAGGCCGATACAATTACCTTGAATTCGTATTATTGGTCGACCACGTTTGCAATTTACTTTGGATCGAGTTCGATGTGAACTCCCACACATTGTTATGTTATAGAACGATTGTATGGTTGATGAATGTGTATTTTACACTTTCATTCGAGTCTTTTTCACCTATTTTAGCTATCCTCTATGTTAATTTAGCTATATTTTAGTGCATTTTATTAGAATAGTGTCACGTTTCCCTTTAGATTTTATTTTACAGGTTTTGGTTGAAATTCCAAGATTTTCGGGCAATTATATTGAAGTTGACAAGGAATTGGTGTTCCAGAAGCCTATTTGGAGTATCTGAAGGTTTTCGGATAGGATTTGGAGTCTAGGGGTCGAATCTGGAGGTTAGAAGGCCACTAGAAGTTAGAAACCGAGTCCTAAAAGGGGAAGAAATCCAAAAACGCGGAATTCCGCGATAAATTCTCTGGGGCGAACCGCCCGGTGTGTGGGGCGAACCGCCCCACAGTAATTCGAAGCCTATATATAGTTGCTCAGTTTTCTCCGAAAATCATACTTTTCCAGACCTACTTTCTCACCTCTCTCTGTAGTTTTAGGTAGGGACTTCCCAGAGCCTGTTCTGGGGGTCCGTAGCTTAGGGGACACTTTCTCATAGCGGATTGGAGCTTGTAGGATTGCAATTCTTCGGAGATTGACAACCTTCGTAACATTGTATCTTACGGTTTAATCTACTTATTTTATATATCTTTCAATATGTTTTCTTCTATGATTTCTGTTGATTGCATGCCTATTATGAGTAGCTAAACTTATCGTTGGTGGTAGTATGTGAATTCTTAGCGAAGGGAAGATAATCATGCTAATGGTTATATCGCGCATTATACTCCGTGTCATTGCTTTATTTCGTTGATTAGGCACAACCTAAATTCTCGTATTTTGTATTAATATTGTGCACAATTGGACCCTCGTCGACATGTACGCGAGTTTATCTTCGTAGTGTTGAATAATTACGGAACACATTAGGACAATAGTGATTGACTTGTCAGACCCATTATCTTCGTAGTGCTTAATAATTGCAACAGGACACTAGATTGATTCAAAGATCTCCATGCAAGACCGAGGAATTTATGCATGATTATCGACCCGTTATGCTTTGAAGGATCATACTATCACCAATCTCCATTATCTGTTAGAAAAACCCTTTGCTATCTGTCTGCTGTTTTATATTCTCTTGTTAAATAGATAAAGCTAGTTATAGTCCTGAGAGAACGACACTCGAGTCAGTCTACTGCTACACTACGGTTTTCGTTGTAGTTGTGGATTGCCTTTGGCTAAATACAAATATTATTTGACTGAACCGGAACCGACAAATCCGCGTTCATCAAATTGGCGCCGCTGTCGGGGACTATACTCCTTTTTTCTATTTAATTTGTTTATATTTTCAGCTTTAGATTCCTAATTCTACTAGTTTTAGTTTTCCTTTTTAATCTCTCTCTAATACTGCTTTCCTAGTCTGTTACAGATAATGTATGCCGCATACACGTTCTGCAGGAACACCGCTTGCTGATTCAATTGCTGAGATCGACAGAGTCTACCACCAAAGAAGGCGACTACTTGAAAGGCGCGCACTAGAGGAAATAGAGGATACCGATTTCTCTTAATCTCTACACATTCTTTTCAAGGAAATCGACGGAATGGCAGAAGCTAGACCACTGAAGGCATGGGTTCAACCCACCAAGGATCGTATGAGGGGACCGGTGATTGTTCTGTTGTCTACAACCCGAGATCTGGAGATCAAGAACCACGCATTCCAACAACTTCCGAGGTTCTATGGCTTATCAAGGGAAGATGTGATGGGGTACTTGCACGATATCGATGATTTCTTCAACCAACTCCCACGACCCGGAGCTAACATAACAACGAATGAGTTAAGTATGAAGGTTTTTGCTATGGGACTTGGCGACAGAGCCAAGTCATGGTTGAGTTCTCTACCAGCAGGCTCGCTGGACACTTGGGAAAAGGTTTTTTCAGCTTTGATGGAGAAATACTTCCCCCACACCTTGACTACCGCGCTAAAGGCGCAGATCACTAGATTCAAGCAGGACTATGATGAGACCATCTACACCGCGTTTGAGAGATTCCAAGATCTCACGAACAAGTGCCCTCACCATGGTTTTGAACTTTCTGACCTAGTCCAACACTTCTACAATGGACTAACCTTCGAGAACCAACAAGTGGTGGATTTCCAATGCAGAGGCAATATTTGGGAGGAAACCGCAGAAGCCGTCTGGGCAGTTTTCGAAAGGCTTGCTAAATTCGCAGTTCAAGGACCCAAGAGCAATGGTTAGAAGACGTGGACCTGAAACTCCACCGACTCAAGAAGCCCCTATGTATAGGGGGAATGGGGATCAATTCGAGTGCTTTACCAACGAATTGAAGCAAGTCCTCAAGAGCGCCACCGGAACAACTGTTTCGAACGAAGTATGCCGAATATGCAAGAACTATGGGCATGGGGCTCATATGTGTAGATCGGAGCTGGCATACGATGATGGAAACTGGGCTCGAGGAGGCGAAGAAGAAGCCTTTGCTACGGAGTTTGGTACTCAAGAAGTTAGCTACGGACAAGACGGTAGGAATCCTCGAGGTGGATTTTGGAGAAGGGGATTCCGAAACAATCAAAGATATGCACCGGCTAACCAAACTTATGGCCCTATGGTAATGACCACTGCGAAAACCCCGCTCCGAAAGAGCCACCGAAGTCGAAGTCGGCTCAACTGATGGAGAACTTGCAAAAGATGGTTGATCACACACAAAGTTTTCTCAAACGTTATGAAGAAGATTCCGAGAAGACTAGGACAAGGCTTGATAGGTTGGAAGAGAGCACTAGGCTTGCCCATCAAAAGATGCAAGAGTTGATCGACCGAGGAGCAAGTAGGGAACAAGGCAAACTGCCTAGCAACACTGTGAAGTCGAATGCCATTACATTGGCTGGTGACCTACCTGACGAAATCACCATCAAGAAGGTTGTTAAGTGCGAGTGTTGCAAGAAGGAAGAACTTCTACAGGCTAAGGAAGAAGAGAAGGACCTTGGTTCTGACGTGAATGATGAGGAGCAAGAGGATCCCGAACCACTCCCTAAAGTTTCGATGTTAAGGTAGGGATTGGTGAGCTCGAAGATGTTCGTGCCACACTAGACACGGGATCCTACTCAAACATAATCCCTTTGAATGTGTTTGAAAAGAGTAACCTTGGAAAACTATCTGAGGAAAGGGCTATTGTGCAACTAGCGGATGGATCATTTATGAGACCCGAACGAGTTGTGAAAAATGTGTTGGTCAAGATTGGTGAAGCTTCTGTTTACACCAATTTTGTAGTTATGCCGGCGTCTGCACCTGGAACGGGGGATGTCATACTGTTAGGGCGAACGTTCTTGACTAAACTACGCTCCGTGATGGACATCTACCAAAGAACTTGCACTATTGAAATGGATGGCAAGCACCACGTGTTGCATGCCATATCTGATCCACCTGATCCTCCCGATATTTCTTTCACTACTCACTACTGTGGTCTTGCAGCCTATATTCTTTCTTATTCACAGGTTCGTGGCATGGACAGGAGATCAATGAAGGGGAAGCCTAGTACCCACAAAAAGAAGAGATAGGCGCAGACAGGAGTCGATTCAAAGACTTTAAACAATGACGCTATCCGGGAGGCAACCCGGAATTTTTATCGCTTTTTTACTGCTTTTTCTTTGCATGCATTCATTCTTGAACTATTTTCTTTTCGTATGCGAATTTGTTCATGCCTGTGTCGTATATGCTTATGTTTGAGTGAGATTTTTCGAGTGGTTTTTTGAAAAAAATTGGTTTCGGGGATTAAAACCGCATTTCTGACGACAGGAGCCGTCTCCCCGATCGGGGAGCACAGGGCGAACCGCCCCACGTGGGGGGCGAATCGCCCCGTATGGGGCGAACCGCCCCGCACCGGGGGCAAACCGCCCCACAGCTCCAGATGTTTAAAAACGCGGATTTCTTCCCCTTTTCTTCATTTTCTTCATATTTCATCATTCCTCCTCCCAAAAAACCCGAAAATCGCGATTTCATCTTCAAATTTTCATAACTTCTTCATTTCTTGACCAAATTTAGTGTTCTTTAGCTTAAATCGAAGCCTATTACATGATCTATCATCCCATCCGAACAGATTTCGTCCTAATGCGTTAGATTTTCAGATCTGAGGTATCATCCTTAGAACCCTAATTTTCGAATTTGGGGGTTTTCTAATTTGAGCTTCAATTATGCTTATTTGATGCATGGGTATGTTGTTTGTGTGATTAGACATGTTATTTACTATCAATTGCATGCTCAATTTTGCTTGGAATGTTGATTTGGGTAACTAGATGGTATATCTTGCTATGCAATATGTCTTTATCTTTGATTTCTTGCATATGATTGTGTTTATTGATGTAATGTTGGTGGATTTGACGATAGAATGCTTAATTGTTGAGTATGAGGATTTATGATGGTAGAATTTTTCGCTACTATCGTATGAATTGAGCCTTGTTATCTAGGATATTGGTTGTCTAGTAAGAGCATAATGTGATGTATTGCATGTAGTAGTTACATTGGTATGTTGCATGATGAAGAAGCTAGGCTAGACATTATGGTTTGGGGAGCTCGATTGTTGATTTTATCACTTGTGTGTTTCGTTCTTACACTAGCATATGCATGTGTCAGTTCTGTGTCATACGAGGTACTAACTGTTGTTTGTAGGAACCATACCAAGGGAAAGGAGCATTCCCGTATGATTGTTGTGAAGAATTGGAGGGGGAACAATCACTACCATGTCAACAAGGGTGACCTCGCTAGATGTGCGTTCGAGCCAAGGGGTTTTGCAACAACGTCGTGGATTACCCAAGAGGAGGAGCTAGAGTACACCTGGAGTAAGGACTCCTATGCCTATTCATGCACCACCGAAGGGACAGAAACCATTATTACGTCAGCAATCCATCACAAGGACTGCAAAGTTCGAGTGAACTGGAAGGCACCGGGACATTCTCGCCGTGACGGATTCAATCATGAGTTCGCAGTTGCTAGAAGGTTCCGAAGCGCTAGCTTGGTTCCAATACATAATGACATGGGTGCCCGGCCCCTCGTTGGGGTACCCCTTGACTGCCTCTAAAGAGAGCATCATATAGACATTGATCGGATCAACAGTAGAGAATGTGGTCGACACTGGAAAAAATGGTAGAAGACTTCTGAATATCCGAGCAGCTTACTGTAACCTTCTCGTGGTGTAAAACGTTGGAGGGGGAGGTCCTGATACCACTGCCCTTTCCCCTTCAACAGTTAACATCCTATTGGAGGGCTACAGGATGGAGGATTCCATAACAGCGGCGGCTAATCTTGAGAATTCTACTCGCCACTACAACTCTACTAGTGAGGATGTGCGTGATAGTAGTGACAATGAAGGCCATACGGGCAATGATGATACTAATGGAGGAGTTGTTCCTATTCGGCCTATAATTGAAACTACCATGCATACCAGAAGACCTGATGACACCCTATAAAGCTCCCGGAGCAGTTCCAATAACTCACAAACAGCATACTCAGTCGACCGAGGCCAAACCATGGGGTAACATCTAGTATCACATCTTATTTCCTCATTTTCTTACTGCTGGGGACTAGCGATAATTTCATGAGGGGGGATGGGATTTAAGTGATCTGATGTTGTTAGCTTGGAGCTTGGTATTGGTAGGATGAGTATAGTACCTCGCATGCTTTATCCGTTGCATTTGCATTTGCACGTTTACTGCTTTCTTAGATTTTTTAGGTTGCATTCACTACATTCATCCTAGGATAGTCTTGCATGTTTTATATGGAGTTTATTGCCGAATTTTTTGAGCTTTTTTATTGGGTAGATCAACCAACTATGCCATTAATCATATGCTTTATCTCTATGAATTTGTTTGAGGTTTTTCTCTCTTGGCTTGACACATTTATGTATTGCACTTAGTTAAGCATGGTAGTCTCGACATCACTTAGTGGTGTTTTCTCTACTACGGTTCACGAAGGCCTTTATAATAGGATGATGCATGTTAGGGTCTTATGGTTGTTTCCCGAGTAATTATGTACCTAAGAGGCAACAAGTCTTCACCATGCTTTGAGATTGCTAAATGCCTAGGAAGGAGGTAGTGTGAGGATGTGTGATCCTTTGTTTATAACCTATTCTTCCAAATAGGTTTGGGGAGGGGGTTACACCATCATAGACTTGTTTTTGTTTTTCATTTTCGTATCGTGAGTCTATTTTTCCTTTTCCGTGAATTTTGTACTCCAACCTATTTTTTCGAATAGGTTTGGGGAATTTGTGTGAGTCATTTTGTTTCTCTTTTTGTTATGCTACTGCTGGCTAGAAAAATCAAAAAAAAAAAGAAAGAAAGAAAAATTCCAGAAAAAAAAAAGAGAAAAAGAAAAAGAAAAAAGAATCCGGAAAGGAAAAAAAAGAAAAGACCCCAAAAAAGCAAAGAAGGGTCCAAAAAAGAAAGCCAAATAGCAGTTAGCAAAGTGTTGAGTCTTTTCCATTTTTGTATTGTTCGTTATCGTGTTGTAATTTTCTATTTTTTATCCTTTTTGTCTTGAGTGTCATCTGTTCTAGACCACCCTCGTCCTGCCATTCAGGAAGTGGTGAATAGCTTAAGACTTTACTTGAGAGATGGGTAGAATAGGGGAGAGTTATCTTTTATAGGGAACCCTCCTTCGTTTGATGAGAGCCAGTACTGGTTCGACCTCTTTTGAGGAAAAGTCTTAACATGGTGGAACAACAGTAAGTCCTCAGTTTCATAGGCACGGGGCAACCATTCGTATCTTAGCATGCTTCATTACGTCATCACTGACTAGGTCCAGGTAGAGAATGTTACGAGAGACTATCTTGTCTTGACATAAGTGCTTATGTGGATGTGTATAAGTCAATCGAGGTATTCTTCAACCTATATTCATGCTTTGCTTTATACGGTTTTTGTTCATATGTTTTTTGGTAGATTCAGTAGATTAGTTCATTTTATTTGGCATGAGACTCCATTTTGTGTCTTGCATGTTTTTTGCATTAGAGTCTAGCTTAGTTGCTTGAGAACAAGCAAAGGTTCGGTTTGGGAGTTTGATGAATGTGTATTTTACACTTTCATTCGAGTCTTTTTCACCTATTTTAGCTATCCTCTATGTTAATTTAGCTATATTTTAGTGCATTTTATTAGAATAGTGTCATGTTTCCCTTTAGATTTTATTTTACAGGTTTTGGTTAAATTCGAAGATTTTCGGGCAATTATATTGAAGTTGACAAGGAATTGGTGTTCCAGAAGCCTATTTGGAGTATCTGAAGGTTTCCGGATAGGATATGGAGTCTAGGGGTCGAATCTGGAGGTTAGAAGGCCACTAGAAGTCCGAAACCGAGTTCGAAAAGGGGAAGAAATCAAAAAACGCGGAATTCCTCGAGAAATTCTCTGGGGCGAACCGCCCCAGAGGTGGGGCGAACCGCCGCACACCGGGCGAACCACCCGGTGTGTGGGGCGAACCGCCCCACAGTAATTCGAAGCCTATATATAGTTGCTCAGTTTTCTCCGAAAATCATACTTTTCCAGACCTACTTTCTCACCTCTCTCTGTAGTTTTAGGTAGGGACTTCCCAGAGCCTGTTCTGGGGGTCCGTAGCTTAGGGGACACTTTCTCATAGCGGATTGGAGCTTGTAGGATCGCAATTCTTCGGAGATTGACAACCTTCGGTATCATTGTATCTTACGGTTTAATCTACTTATTTTATATATCTTTCAATATGTTTTCTTCTATGATTTCTGTTGATTGCATGCCTATTATGAGTAGCTAAACTTATCGTTGGTGGTAGTATGTGAATTCTTAGCGAAGGGAAGATAATCATGCTAATGGCTATATCGCGCATTATACTCCGTGTCATTGCTTTATTTCGTTGATCAGGCACAGCCTAAATTCTCGTATGTTGTATTAATTATTATGCACAATTGGACCCTCGTCGACCTGTACGTGAGTTTATCTTCGTAGTGTTGAATAATTACGGAACACATTAGGACAATAGTGATTGACTTGTCAGACCCATTATCTTCGTAGTGCTTAATAATTGCAACAGGACACTAGATTGATTCAAAGATCTCCATGCAAGACCGAGGAATTTATGCATGATTATCGACCCATTATGCTTTGAAGGATCATACTATCACCAATCTCCATTATCTGTTAGAAAAACCCTTAGCTATCTGTCTGCTGTTTTATATTCTTTTGTTAAATAGATAAAGCTAGTTATAGTCCTGAGAAAATGACACTCAAGTCATTCTACTGCTACACTACGGTTTTCGTTGTAGTTGTGGATTGCCTTTGGCTAAATACAAATATTATTTGACTGAACCGGAACTGACAAATCCGCGTTCATCAATGGTCATGTTGAAATACTAAATACAGTCTCCATGTAATCGTGTATATAGACTGCAAGTTTTGTTGCTTTATTTGATCTTAAGTTGTATATGAGTTTGTTCATTCAATGTTTAATTAGTAGTTTGTTGAACTGAATTATAGCAAAGAATTTCAATGTTCAATTGATTCAATGTTTAATTACAACTGAGACGGAAGAGCTAGGGCGAAATGTCAAGCCTACAACTCAATGGGTTGTTGAATGTTCAACTCCACCACGGACGCAACAGCATTCTCCTGTTGAACATTCACTAGGAGTCACCAAACCCCAGATTACGTTTCTCTGTTTTGCCCTACACCTTAATCATCGCTTTTTACTTCGTAATTTGGATATGTTTCTACTTTGATGAACGTGTCAAGGTCAATCAAATAAATTTGTTATTTAGCCAAAGACAATCCACAACTACAACGAAAACCGTAGTGTAGTAGCAGAATGACTCGAGTGTCTTTCTCTCAGGACTAACTTGCTTTATCTATTTAACAAGAGAATATAAAACAGCAGACAGATAGCAATAGGGGGTTTCTAGCAGATAATGGAGATTGGTGATAGTATGGTCCTTCTTAGCATAATGGGTCGATAATCATGCATAAATTTCTCGGTCTTGCATAGAGATCTTTGAATCAATCTAGTGTCCTGTTGCAAATATTAAGCACTACGAAGATAATTTGGTCTGACTAGTCAATCACGATTGTCCTAATGTGTTCCGTAATTATTCAACACTACGAAGATAATTGGTCTGATGGTCGACTACTGTCCAATTGTGCATAATAATCAATACAACATACGAGAATTTTGGTTACAACTGATCAACAAAATAAAGCAATGACACGGAGTATAATGCGCGATATAGCCATTAGCATGATTATCTTCCCTCGCTAAGAATTCACATACTACCACCAATGATAAGTTTAGCTACTCATATTATGCATGCAATCAACAGAAATCATAGAAGAAAACATATTGAAAGATAAATAAAATAAGTAGAATAAAACTGTCAGATACAAAGTTACCGAAGGTTGTCAATCTCCGGATGATTGCGATCCTACGAGCTCCAAACTGCTATGAAAAAGTATCCCCTAAGCTACAGAACTCCCAGGACAGGCCCTGGGAAGTTCCTACCTAAAACTATAGAGAGAGGTGAGAGAAAAGGTCTGGAAAGATATGATTTTCGGAGAGAAAACTGAGCACTATATATAGGCCCCGAATTATCACGGGGCGGTTCGCCCCAGGCTCCGGCGGTTCGCCCCACAGTAATTTCGCGGAATTTCCGCATTTTCGATGCGGTTTTGGATTTCTTCACCTTTTCGGACTCGGTTTCTGACTTCTAGTTGCCTTCTAACCTCCAGATTCGACCCCTAGACTCCAAATCTTATCCGGAAACCTTCAGATACTCCAAATAGGCTTCTGGAACACCAATTCCTTGTCAACTTCAATATAATTGCTCAGAAATCTTCGTATTTCAACCAAAACCTGTAATATAAAATCTAAAGGAAAACGTGACACTATTCTAATAAAATGTACTAAAATATATCTAAATTAACTTAGAGGATAGCTAAAATAGGTGAAAAAGACTCGAATGAAAGTGTAAAATACACATTCATCAAACTCCCCAAATCGAACCTTTGCTTGTCCTCAAGCAACTAAGCTAGACTCTAATACAAAAAACATGCAAGACACAAAATGGAGTTTCATGCCAAATAAAATGAACTAATCTACTGAATCTACCAAATAACATATGAACAAAAACCATATAAATCAAAGCATGAATATAGGTTGAATAATACCTCGATTGTTTATACACATCCACATAAGCACTTATGTCAAGACAAGATAGTCTCTCGTAATATTTTCTACCTGGACCTAGTCAGTGACGACGTAATGAAGCATGCTAAGATACGAATGGTTGCCCCGTGCCTATGAAACTGAGGACTTACTGCTGTTCCACCATGTTAAGACTTTTCCTCAAAAGAGGTCGAACCAGTACTGACTCTCATCAAATGAAGGAGGGTTCCCTAAAAAAGATAACACTCCCCTATTCTACCCATCTCTCAAGTAAAGTCTTAAACTATTCACCACTTCCTGAATGGCAGGACGAGGGTGGTCTAGAACAGATGACACTCAAGACAAAAAAGATAAAAAATAGAAAAACACGATTACGATCATTACAAAAATGGAAAAGACTCAAAACTTTGCTAAACTGCTTTTGGCTTTCTTTTTTGGACCCTTCTTTGCTTTTTTGGGGTCTTCTCTTTTTTTTGATTTTTTCTTTCCAGATTCCTTTTTTCCTTTTTTTTTTTCTGGAATTCTTTTTTTTTTTCGATCTTTTTTTCTAGCCAGCAGTAGCATAACAAAGAGAGAAACAAAATGACTCAAAAGACTTCCCCAAACCTATTCGAAAGAATAGGTTGGAGTACAAAATTTACGGAAAAGGAAAATAAACTCACGATACGAAAATGAAAAACAGAAACAAGTCTAATGATGGTGTAACCCCCTCCCCAAACCTATTCGGAAGAATAGGTTATAAACAAAGGATCTCACAACCTCACACTACTTCCTTCCTAGGCATTTAGCAATCTCAAAGCATGGTGAAGACTTGTTGCCTCTTAGGTACATAATTACTCGGGAAAACAACCATAAGACCCTAACATGCATCATCCTATTATAAAGGCTTTCGTGAACCGCAGTTGAGAAAACACCACTAAGTGATGTCGAGATTACCAAGCTCAACTAAGTACAATACATAAATGTGACAAGCCAAGCGAGAATAACCTCAAACAAATTCATAGAGATGAAGCATACGATTAATAACATAGTTGGTTGATCTACCCAAAAAAAAAGTTCAAAAAATTCGGCAATAAACTCCATATAAAACATGCAAAACTATCCTAGGAAAGCAGTAAACGTGCAAATGCAATTAAAAAAGACAAGACTATCCTACTCAACATCACAAAGCCAAACAATACTTAACATCATGGTTCACATCCCATCCCCCTCATGAAACTCAAGTTAGTCCCTAGCAAAAGAGAATGAGTAATAAAAAGTGATACTAGATGTTACCGAACGGTTTGACCTCGGTCGGCTGAGTATTCAAGAATGGACTCAAGAGTACCTCCCCACGGTGGCCGCCATTCTCTTGGTCCGATGTAGCAAAGAGACCTAGGAAGCCTCAAAGATCTCACCATGGTGAATGGACTGGTTTGCTTTGCAGGCATATCCAATAAGGACTTCATCAATAGGAGGACATTCACCTTGACTTCATCGAGGTGCTTGTTTAGTGGTGGCTCCTGTGTATCTTGCTTGTCAAGCTTTTCACCTCGGAGAAGTAGATTCACCTCTTTGTACTTAAGAACCTCAGTAGTAACGGAAGGAAGTGGTTTTGGGTTGATGCGAATGTCTGGGAGTAAAGAAACAGGGGAGCTGGGGTTGTCCAGCTCACTGGTCATGGGAGGCGGTTCTCCCCCGATGCTGGGCGACTCGCCCCCCACCTCTAGGGGGGCGTCGCCTTCCAATCCTTTCCCCTCTTCCAGTTCTCGAACCTCTTCTACTTCAGCACAATTCAACAAGCTGAATTCTTCCGTAAGATGCTCAGTTACTTCAACTTCTTCAACAACTTTTGCTATACGAAGGTCATCTTCAACTTGCTCGGCATGCGCATCTTCCTCACCGATTTCTTCGGTTTCAAAATACTCTTCGGATGAGCTACCTGCTTCTCCTCGATCTACTTCCTTTGCGGTGATGTGAATTGGTATGACCTCATCGGATTGTGTTGAACCTTTGGCGTACTTACGGAGGACTTCTTCTGCCTCGTCGACCGTACATTCTCCCAGACCGCCGCTCAACTGATCCACTCTAAGTCGTTCCTCTTCACGAAGTCCACCAACGAAGCACCAAATCAACTCCCCATCTTCGAAACGTTGATGGGGGCACCCACGTTTATACATCTCAAAACATTCGTAGGCGTCACAAAACTGCTCATACTCTCCTTGCTCGAAATATTGGATCCTATCACGTAAGGCAATCGTCTCATGATAAGGCACGAACCGCGCCAAGAACTCCTCTACTACTTGGCCCCAAGTTTTCAGCGATCCTGGTTCAAACCTTGCAATCCAACGCCTCGGCTCATACCCAAGAGCAAAAGAAAATAGTTTCCTGCACAATTGGTCCTTAGTAAACCCTTCTGCTGGAATTCTTTCTATTTCCTCCTCATAGGATCGAATGAAACTCCATGGGTCCATCCCTACTCCATCTTCGTACCTCGGTAAGTACCTCACCATGGACTCCGTCACCTCATACCTCCTTAACTCATCTTCCAGGTATATGGATGATCCTCTCCTCACCTGCGAGAATTGGGGTGTCATGCGAGCGCGCATGGACATCATACATGTATGTCTGTAGTAAGAGTAACTCAAAACTAAAAATTAGCCTCGTTAGGAATTTTGAAAATCGAGAATATTTCTAGATATCGAATACTACTAAGGCTAGGAAAGGAGAAATAGAAACAGACTAGGAAAGCAGTATTAGAGAGAGATTAAAAAGAAAAACTAAAACTAGTAGAATTAGGAATCTAAAGCTGTAAATATAAACAAATTAAATAGAAAAAAGGAGTATAGTCCCCGACAACGGCGCCAATTTGATGAACGTGTCAAGGTCAATCAAATAAATTTGTTATTTAGCCAAAGGCAATCCACAACTACAACGAAAACCATAGTGTAGTAGCAGAATGACTCGAGTGTCGTTATCTCAGGACTAACTTGCTTTATCTATTTAACAAGAGAATATAAAACAGCAAACAGATAGCAATAGGGGGTTTCTAGCAGATAATGGAGATTGGTGATAGTATGGTCCTTCTTAGCATAATGGGTCGATAATCATGCATAAATTCCTCGGTCTTGCATAGAGATCTTTGAATCAATCTAGTGTCCTGTTGCAAGTATTAAGCACTACGAAGATAATTTGGTCTGACTAGTCAATCACGATTGTCCTAATGTGTTCCGTAATTATTCAACATTACGAAGATAATTGGTCTGGCGGTCGACTAGTGTCCAATTGTGCATAATAATCAATACAACATACGAGAATTTTGGTTACAACTGATCAACGAAATAAAGCAATGACACGCAGTATAATGCGCGATATAGCCATTAGTATGATTATCTTCCCTCGCTAAGAATTCATATACTACCACCAATGATAAGTTTAGCTACTCATATTATGCATGCAATCAACAGAAATCATAGAAGAAAACATATTGAAAGATAAATAAAATAAGTAGAATAAAACTGTAAGATACAAAGTTACCGAAGGTTGTCAATCTCCGGATGATTGCGATCCTACGAGCTCCAAACTGCTATGAATAAGCATCCCCGAAGCTACAGAACTCACAGGACAGGCCTTGGGAAGTTCCTACCTAAAACTATAGAGAGAGGTGAGAGAGAAGGTCTGGAAAGATATGATTTTCGGAGAGAAAACTGAGCACTATATATAGGCCCCGAATTACCACGGGGCGGTTCGCCCCAAGCTCCGGCGGTTCGCCCCACAGTAATTTCGCGAAATTTCCGCGTTTTCGACGCGGTTTTGGATTTCTTCACCTTTTCGGACTCGGTTTCTGACTTCTAGTGGCCTTCTAACCTCCAGATTCGACCCCTAGACTCCAAATCCTATCCGGAAACCTTCAGATACTCCAAATAGCCTTCTGGAACACCAATTCCTTGTCAACTTCAATATAATTGCTCAGAAATCTTCGAATTTCAACCAAAACCTGTAAAATAAAATCTAAAGGGAAACGTGACACTATTCTAATAAAATGTACTAAAATATATCTAAATTAACTTAGACGATAGATAAAATAGGTGAGAAAGACTCGAATGAAAGTGTAAAATACACATTCATCAACTTTCTGCATTGTTGGATGTGTAGCGTGTGGTATCGAGTTTGTTTGTTTGTAATCTGATAATTTGAGGATTGGTAAAAGGCATAATCCCCAAATTTCCAGGCCGATACAATTACCTTGAATTTGGATTATTGGTCGACCACGTTTGTAATTTACTTTGGATCTAGTTCGATGTGAACTCCCACACATTGTTATGTTATAGCACGATTGTATGGTCATGTTGAAATACTAAATACAGTCTCCATGTAATCGTGTATATGGACTGCAAGTTTTGTTGCTTTAATTGATCTTAAGTTGTCTATGAGTTTGTTCATTCAATGTTTAGTTAGTAGTTTGTTGAACTGAATTATAGCAAAGAATTTCAATGTTCAATTGATTCAATGTTTAATTACAACAGAGACGGAAGAGCTAGGGCAAAATGTCAAGCCTACAACTCAATGGGTTGTTGGTTGTTCAACTCCACCACGGGACATAGCATCATCCTGTTGAACATTTGATAGAACAATCATGGAGGATAAAGGTTCATTGGGATGGGAGGTTTGAGCATCCCAAATTTAGGCAGATATCTTATGCAAATGGCAAGGTTTCATACATCTACATTGAAGACTGGAGCAATTTTGACTATGTTGATTTATGCAGTGCAATTTGAGGAAGGCTTACCGGTCCCATGAAGAACGGCCTGATGTGGTTTGTTGATCCAACCATCCGCAAGTTTCATGAAGCCCTCATCCCTTTGCAGCAGGACGAGGATGTGGTAAAGATGTTTGAATGTTCCAGGCTAGTTTCAAGCAAATGTGTTGATGTTTACACGCAGTCTGTTGATGTTATGTTCGAGGAGCAAGGTGATTGGTTTGTCAGGACTTATCTGTTCCCAGGATCAATTGAGCGCATGTGCCATACAAAGACGATAACTTTCGATGATCTCTGGAACCAAGTGATTGATAGGGAAAAGGATGCTCAGGAACTTGGTACTACTAATGCACGCAACTGGTATGTATCTCACAGCTCCAAGCCGTACTTCCATGGACTTCGTATTATGCCAGGACAGGAACGAGCTACTCAAGACCTCCAATTCCGAAACTGATCAATGCTGGCCCATGATGATGTGTGAATGGTTTGTGCTCTACCAAAATGTTTTTGAATCTCCTGCTGCAAGTATGTCTGTTAGATCTTTCTTATGACTAGGCTAAGTAAAAATCACGCAACTTTACTTAGGCTTCACATGCTACTATGAAGGTGCCTTAATGACATTCTGTTTTTGGATAATCTGTGGATGCTAATGAGTGGAGTACGAAGTTTTCATTTTGTTACAGTCCTATGGTAATTATGTGTGTGGCTTTGTTAATGTGTTGATTGTTCAGACACATTTGATTCTATACTCGCTGAAAACTTATAATTTATGAATAAGATTCAAACGTCAGAATCATCATGTACACAAACCTGCCATAACAAGACTTAAAAAATAGAATCTAGGACAGAAACCCAAACTTTGCACATACCTATTCATTTTCAAGAGTCAATAACTATTCAGGAATCAAATGACAAATGGCCTGATACCAAAGACTTAAAAAAAATATAGGGGAAAAGAGGTTTAAACACAAACTAAACTTCTATTAATCTTCTTCTTGCTGAAACACATACGGCCAATGCCTATAAATAAACAATAAGTCTTAATTAACTGCTTGTAAACATACCTGAACTGTTGTCAGGTGCTTCAATATATTGTGAACCGAATTCCACGGACAACATTCTTAACATGGCGGCTACTATCCTCATGTCCAAACGCTACTCGAACAGTCATGTCACGGTCATTCAGAGATGCAAACATAACCTGCCCATTGTCATCACCAACATTTTCTTCAGTATGGTCAAGGGTCATGTTCAAACTGTTGAAGTACAACGAACCGCCGCTATGAGGATTGAATGGATACACCTTTCCAGCTTCTTGTTCATGGCCTGGAACAGGGAGACGGGTTCCAGTGTTAGTAACAAGTACTAGATGAGGATTGTTTAAGCGCACCCAATTACGGATATCATTCTCATAGTTCGTTGGTATGATATCATCTCCCTGGATGATGTGGGCTGCATTCACCCACAAGAACCTGTACCTTGTGCGATATTGTAGACGTTGACTGGTATTCATTGACACAGTAAGAGTCCAATTGTCTGTTGGAGTAAGTCGGAGGTGGATGGTGAGACGGTGATCTGTGGATATTCTTATGAAATAAGCAAAAGGCCTTCCACGATTTTCAGCAAAAGTCCGTGGAGCATCAATGGTGAACGTTTCTTGAAGATTCTGCATTGTGTGAGTGTTTTTTTGTTGCAAAAGGCTTATGTTTACAGATTTTGAGGACTTACAATTTTTTTCATTTGTGATTTGATTTCTGGTGGGTGGGTGGGTGGGGGGGGGGGGTATTATATATAGGCAAAATCGTGTCTTTTCTGGGAAAAGGTTGTCTTTTCAGTTTTGAGGAAAATAGTTGTGTAAATACGTAAACGGGAATCTATAATTTATTCTATACAAAAGGAGAGTCAATGCCTAAGCAACAATTAATGATCAATCAGAATTATTTGTTTATTATATATGCACAAACCTAATATGTGTCATGATAAAAGAATTTTTTTTTTTTGTTATTCCAAACCTACTATTTCATAAAGCTACTAATCTGACATACAAGTAGCTTCTAAAATATGAAGTAATTGCAGTTGTGATTAAAGATGAATTATTTAATGATAATTAGGAAAAGTTAAACGTAACAAATTTTCGAACTCTTGATTCACAATTGCCATTTATTTTCATTCTCCTCATTACTCAATCAAGAAAATTCACATTCCACTCTTCTGTAAAATTTATCGGACGAGAAGAGGCACCGGAGAATTGCAAGCTATCCCACCCATGTTCACAAAATGATTTACGGGTCAATTATAATAATTTTTATAATTTCACAGTTATAAATCATTTCAAACAAATAAAAATCGTTTAACAATATTAGCATATTACACTAGGTGATTCACGGTCCACGAAGAGAGAGTTTATAATCTATGCATTATGAATTTGAGCCTATTCAACTAGGTTTGCTCCACGGGTAGGACATTTTCCGTCTATGCCTTTTGGGTTTACCATGTTTTACTAGGTGCTCCATGAGGAGTGGAATTGTAATCTATGCATCCTGAGTTTGGCCCTATGGGTGTTTGGGGGGTGGGGGGGTTGAATTTGTGATCTGTGTCTTTTGGGTTTGACGGAATTTTGAAAGGTGATCCACGGGGAGCAACTTTGTGATCGATGTCTTTTGGGTTTGAGGATATTTCACTAGGTTATCCACGGGGAGTGACATTGTGGTCTATGTCTATTAGGCTTCAGACTATTCCACTAGGTGATCCACGGGGTGCGAATTTATGATCTATGTCTTTTGCGTTTTACCATAATATAACTACATGCCGCACTGGGAGCAAATTCATGATTAGGTGTTAAGTGGCGAGTGAATTTGTGCATTAAGTGTATCATAACTTTGAGCATATGCTACCAGGTGCGATTTAATTTGATTTGCATGTTGAAATCTATTACGTCAACTTGTGTGTTCTTGGGAGGGACATTACACTCATAAAACTTCTGTAATCACATTTTTTTTAATCATGCATATATTCTATTTTATCAAATATAAGCATTATATATCCGTCGATTTTCGATGGCTTGTGAACTATAGTAGTAGTATATATAGAGTAAATATACACCTATACTTAATTGAACAACAAATTAAAATTAGAGGGGTGGAAAAATTAATTGTCACTAACATTACTTGTCACACACACACACACTTAACAAAAATACTTACATAATTCTTCTCACAAGTTCAACGGGTTCACTTTCCTTTTATTGAATACGAATTTTCCAAAGCTAATAGAGTGCATATTTTTCCTAGATATTTTCCTTCATCTTTATTATTTTCTCATAATTATTTACGGTGGTATATTTTGTTATAATGATAAACGGACGTGTAATAAGAAATAAAAGAGGATTCACGGTAGTTTCCCTATAGAAATTTATATATAAAATGGTTTTAAACTCTCTTAGGTACTTATTTAACAATTCACCAAATCAGATTCCCTTTTAGTGATATAATTCTATACGTCTCCATGGATGCCGCTCTTGGTGAGTCATTCCCAAAGAATTTTGCCAAAGTTTTTAAGATTCCTGATCACGACGATACTCTGGTAAGATTCGACACTTTCGTTTTCAAATTATTCATACATTAATTTTCACGTTAAGTTTGATACTGGTTGGTGTAGAAATGAAAGACGAATAGATCTGAATTACTCTATGGACATTTTTGATGTTGTATGATTTGTCAATATGTACTTGTAGTAGTTTCTGATGTTATGGTGTAATCATATAAGTTATCCGATTAACGATTATACATGTGTTCAACTCCTTTATCATTTACTAGTAATTGCGGTCATCTTAATTGAGATGCATTGATCTTTTTTTCTTATCTTATTCTCTTCCTGATGTTTATCCAGATAATTCCATGGAGGTTTTCAAATTATTGCATGGGAATGTGTGGGAGCATACCGAGTGAAGTTACACTGTCTGTCGAAGAGGGCCTAGTCGCGGAGGTCACGATTGAAAAAAATGGGTTACATGATTATTATTACTTCGGAAAGGGTTGGAATCTTTTCCATAGTTCATATAACGTAGAAGCAAATGACATTATGATGTTCACATACGACCCACCAGCACATTTCTGGGTGACCATATTCGACGGTGAGGGGGTTGAAAGGGGAGATTTTGACTACATAAGAAGCAAAAAGAGTTCTTATTTATCAGCTTCAGGAAGTCCCGTTCATGTCATAAAAGAAAATTATGACAAATGCTCTTTTGTTGTTGGTCCGCATATTAACAGTTTGGTACGACTTACTTTGCTTATTGAATATCAATAATCATTCGAACGATTGCATGTTTCTTTTTTAATTCTTTTTTTTTTTATTTTATCTCATTCTTATGTTTTTATATAAATAGGCCCTCCCCATGGGCTTCGCCCGTGCACACCTTTCAGAGGGTTCTAATACTAAGATACTCAAATTGAGCCATTCACCTATACTAAAGTCATGGGAAAATACATGCAAACTGCGGACGAATACATCAAGTGTCACAGCGGGTTGGAAGAAATTTGCACAATTCAACAAATTGAGAGAAGGGGATACTTGTGAGATTAAGATTATCGAAGAATCGAGCCCCGCCTGGTTGGTGTCGATTTACAAAAAATATCGTCCTGAAGAAGATTAAGTGCTCATTTGGTTCAAAAGCACAATTTGGAGGTTAAACTTGAAGCCCACATAACACCTCTCGAGTTGAAGAGTGGATTTGTATGTGCTCCAAATACCCTTTTATTTGTTTGGTGCTTATTTTCACAACCTGGTATTTGTTTTGTATGCCAGGCAAACACCTTGTTTGATAAATTAGCTTTCATTTCGGATTTCAGCTTAGACTTTTACTACAATTTTACCCATTAAAAATACATTGTTTGGTTCTTGGTTTTTCTTGTTTCATTTCTTAGACTATTACTACTTTCCAACATTTTATTAGTACTCCATTTAGTATAGATATTGGTAGGATGAGTAAATTGAAATTTTATCAATTTGCTTGTAATTTCTAATTGTGTAGTATGTTGGCTATAAGTAATTGTCAGTTCAATTAAATATTTAATTATAAAATAACATACTAGTGGCCTAGTGGGAAGAAACTGACTTGCGTGAACTAACTTATTCCTTAGGCAATATATATCCTATAGGCTATTACTGTTGTTCTCGTATACTGGAAGTAAAAGAGTAATGATTACACTTTTTTTGCACCTTTTGAGAGCCATTATTATTGAATATAATAAACATATTACATTGCACTTAAAACACTGTTCTTCATCCATTATCACTCGTCATTTCATCTCCAAAGCAGCTGTCGTTTTTTTCTCTTTCATTTTTCACTTCATCCTTTATCACTCGTCGTTTCATCTCCAAAGCAGTTGTCATTTGTTTCTCTTCGTTTTTCACTCCCATCCCTTGAAGGAAAAATAGAAACCGCAATTCGCATATGAGAACAGAAAGAGGTCCTGGACAATTGTTGGTAAGAACTTGCTTTCTTTTCTTGCAATTTTGTGACTCAAGTTGACAATGTTTGGATGTCTCAAGATGATCTGTTCACCTGCATGTGCTAGATTTTCAGCAATTGATCTAATTTTAGTAGGTTTTAAATCAATCTGTAGACCATATTGTTGCCTGTTGAGATGATGTTGTAAAAATTCGCATTTGTTAGTAGTCAAACTGGTTTCAATTATGGTATGACTTAAATATTTACTTTTGTTCTTAAGTGCGCCTGATAATTTGTGCTAACATATTCTAATGGAATTAGCAATTGAATGATAATATGATGGTGAATTGGCTCTGTTGTTGCCATTTTGATTATTTGATACTGTAAAAAATATGCCTCTGTTTATATAGGCATTTCGATGATTATATCGTGCTTTTTGGCCCTATATATGAATTTTGCAATATCCAATTACTCGCAAACTTATAAACATGTTCCGGATAAACAAATTTACCGTAACGTTGCCATGATAGGAGCTCATCTACACCTCTCTTCCATCGCATTGTGGGGCAGGGGCAGTCTAAATCGAAACAGACATTTCTCATCAGGCTTCTCAGTTTCAATTAGGATCCTTAGTTTACATTAGACTCCATTACATATAAAAAAAAAAAAAGAGAGAAGAAGAAAATGTGTAGAAGAACATTACAAGAATGCTTGCTGGAGTACCAAGAAAATCACCCTGCATACGAAGAACGCATAAAATTATTTACGGATGCTTTGAAAGCAGTAGAGTCTCTTCCATTCAATGAACGTCCATCAAAAGATCAATGGCCTGATGACTTCATTCAAGCTCTGAAAAAATACTCGTTGAAGCCATCTTCAACAAGACATTACGACTATGAATGTCTTTGTTACTGGGTAAGGTTTCTTTTAATATTAGGATGCATAACCCTTTTGTTTGTACAAAAAAACACATATTATGTTTAATTTTTTTTTCTGATAATTTTTTATTTGTGTTTTGCTAGATTTTCAATGAAATGGGAGAAAAAAACTACACAACTGATGATGCTTTCAGGCTACTTGTTATAACTGGGTACTACAACAAACATGAAAATTTAGACTTGTTAAGGTCTAGATTTTCACCATATGAAGATGGAGAGTTGTTGGATGACATTCATCAGTTGTCTCAATCTGGGGACTTGAATTATAGTAGGAGAGTTAATTTAACTCATCTATTATCAGTTGCTATTGATCCTGATAACTCAGAAGAAATTGATGATGCATTGAGTGTGAAAATGATGGAGGATGAGCGAATCAAAGTGTGGATTCATATTGCTGACCCAACTAGTCTTATAAGGTTTGGTAGCAGGATAGATAGTGCTGCAAGGGAAAGAGGCCAAACCATCTATTTGCCTACATGTATCCAAGAAGAGTTGCAATGGATATGATATCTTTCAAGGCGAATGAAGAATGCAAATCTGTTTCTGTGTCGGTAACCATAAACAAAGATGAATCATTCAACATTGAAGATTGTTTTATTGAGCTGTCAACCATCAAGCCATTGTTAATATCATATGATCATGCTGATTCATTGTTATCATCATCAGTTGATGAGGAATCTATTAATAGGGTAATGCATCTTCTATCAGTTGCTAGTGGCTGGCGAAGGACATATCGAACTTCTGTAATGCAGCAAAGAAAAGGCAACAGTGTTGAAAGAAAAAAAGGAAATATACTCTATTGTCGAATGAAGAGTTTGACCAAATTGCAATCAAGGTGAGTATCTAACTTGTCTGAATAACTGATGTCTTTTATTATTTCTTATTTTTTATTTTTATCATTTTACATTTTTTATAATATAGTATTACATATAAAGAAAATGTTAATTTATGTTTTCTGTTAAACACTTTGATTTTTCTCATTAATGTCCTTTTTGTTTTTTGTTTTTCGAACAGCTTAGTAAAATCGATGATGAAGAGCCAATAATAAAAGTTGAACAACGTACTGATGAGAGGACTAGATCTCAAAACTTAGTAGAAGAAATGATGTTGTTGTGCAGAGATGTTATTGCAAGATATGCGCATCAACACAGTATACCTGTGATTTACAGGTGGGGCCGGAGCTCCTATTCTACTCATTTTCTGGAGCGTTTGGATTTAGGCTTAGACAAAGGATATGTTCAATTTACATCTCCGATACGAAGGTACACAGATGTTCTTGTACACTATCAAGTGGTAGCTTCTATAACGGGTGGGAGTACTCTAGGAAAAGCTGAAGTTGAGGAAGTACTTGTTGAGGCAAATTCTGAAACTCGTGGAAAAACTTTGATTAATGAAACCAAGAGATATTGGATTATTGAACTTTTCAGAAGAGCCCGCATTGAGGGGAAAAGATTTAGAGCCATCGTTTTGGATGTAAGGACATGTTACTCTAGCAATCTTGAGTATCATGTTCTCGATATAGATCTCGAGCATGAAGGTGTGAAGATACATCCAAACGACGTTTCAATCAAAGATGACCAATTGTGGCGGTTACAGCCATTAATAGGTAAAGTTGTCGTGGTTGAAGTCACAGGAGCTGATCCTCATCATAAAGTTCTCAATTTTCGAGTCTCTGCCAATCAAGAATTGTAGATGAACATGTAGGATGTTGTAACCACTTCTTTCGTATTAATTTGGTTATTTTGAAGGAGATGTGAAGTATGTCCACAATTGCCAATTCGAGCTGTTTGATGTGTTTGAGTTGCTTGCTGCAGCAATGGAATGCAATTTCGAAACTGGCCTTGCTACCATTGCTCTTTATGTTCGGCTTGATACCCTCGAGTCACAAATGCCGACTTTTGTTCCCTTGGACACTGAAGCCTATGTGAAAAGGATGTGTCGCCTGTACAATAATCTGTAGCTACACCCTCCGCCCATGCCCTTTCCATGGAATCACCGAGCGGAAGCTTCTTGTGGAGGAAGATCCAATGCGTGTCCATAGTCGATGCAACAAGAAGAAAGTTGGAACCAGTGAGGCAAAGTGTTGAAGCTGTATAGGTGTAAGTATTTTGTTGTGAATTCAACACTTTTGCAACTATATTTCAACTGCTTCCCTATCTACTGTAATAAACTGTGATATTATGTCTGCAAGTTAAAACTTGGGTCAAACTTAGCATCTGTATGTATATGTGAAGTGCTTTGATGTGGTACTAGAAATGTTAATATTAGTTTGAAGCTTGCTAAGCAGATGCTTATTTGTTGGTTTCAGTTAAAGTTGTATTTTGCTGGAGAATTACTGAATTAGTGAAGTTGTATCTTATTGACGTTTTTTATTTTATTTTCTTCAATTTTATTTTGATTTTAAAGATCCCTTACCGCTTAATTAATCACTGCCATTACACCAAAGTCTTGTGTTAACAAAACTAAATGGGGGTGAATATGTAATTTCGGGTGGCTACAGCAGGTCAGATTTTATAAAGACTAGTCAACGGCCTAGGTGCATGATCATGTGAATTAGCGAACCAAGGTTGAAGGATTAAACGAAAGCGACAAAAGACGCCCAGATTCGCATGGTTCACCTGCACCGGCCGCACCAGATTTAAGATCAATACCAAATAAATTAGAAGGGTTAATAATTTGTTTCAAAATCTCGACCAATCAAGTTAAATCAATTTATAAGTTTAGTTTTAATCATATTAAAGAAAAGGTTAAATCAATTTAAGACAATCAATTTAATTTGAACTTTGAAGTATTTTTATGTAGCGAATTTACCTCTTAAATTACCAAAATGTTTAATACCTTAAATTTAGTTAGTGGTCGTGGTATATCTTCGCCGTATTCTTAGGGATATTTTCCAATATACACACACGATAAAGTAGTGGAAGATTTGGAAAACTGAACTCAATCTCACGTACATATCTTCTCGAGAATCCTCCTATAAAACCTGCATCAGCTTGTAGAAACCATCAATCGATACACTTCCGATGGAGAGTCTATATTGGCCGAGAGACATACTTGTTAATATATTGGGGTTTCTTGCTGCCGAGGGACCAACTTATTGGGCTGGGGCAAAACAATGGTTAAATTTCGTTATCATATATATTGATTAATGTTTTCCACGATTTAAGTTTTATGAATACTTTTTGCTCTCTAGTTGTAGAGATCTGAATATCCTTGGAGAGGAAAGTGAAGTTCTCAAACTTATTAAACTTGATGGAAGTTCGAACCTGCCAATTTCAGTCTTGGAGAAGCTTTTGGATGCAAATAACTCGGAAGCTTTACCACGAAAGGCATTGGTAAATTATTTTTATATTTCATTCAATGCTTGTGCTCTTTTTAATAAAATTTTACCCGTTTCCAAAAATAAATAAATAACTAAAATTTTTCCATTTTGTTAAATATAATTATAATTCAACGCCTAATACTAACTGTTTCGATGTGCAGGAGGAATTTTTCACCAATGCGAACGGATTGGCTTCATATGAGCTTTTCGGGAAGGCCATAGATTTGGGTCACGTACCATCTATTTATGCTTATTCTATCGTGAGACAGTTTAGCACTTATCTTGTAGTCAGGGAGAATGGCGCATATGATCTTTCAGCATGTACATCACTGGAACTGAATCGTGACTTCAAAAGGCGCATGGGTCGAACAAAATTCACTATAAGCCTTTCCTGCCTAACAATTATTTTCGCCACGGTCATATGGTGATTACTCCATTTTGCCACGTTAGACCTCACTTGCTCCAAGCTGATATGGTGGTTGATGTAACTTTTGGAGATGAAATCGTGTGGGCCTAACTTAGTTCAAATGTTTGATAAGTCGAGCATTTCATATAGTTGTTTTATGCTTTGTGACCACGATTGTTATTTGGTACTTTTGTTTCTTTATTGAATTTGATACATTTTGTTTCTTCATCGAAATTGTTTTGTTTCTTAAAAGTTTCGTTTCTTTATTGAATAGCTTAAAAATTTATACTATAGTTTAAGAGTAAGAGAAAATTGATTATAAGGGCTCACTATGAATGCCTGTTTCAAAAAGGACCCTTTTGTGTTATCAATAACATTTTAGTCCAAACTCAATTACATTTTAATCCATTTGAGTTGACCACCAGTCCACCACCACTTTAAACACCTTCCAAGTTCCAACCAATCATGACTTAAGAAAAAATAAATATTTTCAATCAAAAAATTAATGTAAAAGTCTTAAAACTCTATATAGAATAATAAAGTAAAATAAGAGATGTAATGGTCGAGTGGAAAAGTATCGATTGCAAAAGCAACACAACTTTTCAACAAGAGATGTAATGGTCGAGTGGAAAAGTATCCATCTCTCAATTGAGATGTCTTCAGTTCGAAACCCACTGGTGGCTAGTGTTTCCATTTCTTAATTTTAGCTTCCAACTTTTAGTCTTTCACAGCACACTAACCAACA
This sequence comes from Plantago ovata, assembly GCA_028274465.1. NCBI lineage: Eukaryota > Viridiplantae > Streptophyta > Magnoliopsida > Lamiales > Plantaginaceae > Plantago > Plantago ovata. The sequence goes on along the minus strand of CM051455.1, from coordinate 84,078,830 downwards.
CACTTTGAACATTAATGACTCTTTCACAAATGAATTTTAGTAACAAATGCTCAAGTGACTTCTACTATTTTAGTAACAAATGTTCAACGTGTGAGGCCTCTCTTGGAAAATGGAGGGTTTTTTTTTTTTTTTTAAGAACAAATATTACAACTACTTCTACGCTGCCACTATACAATATAATAAACCAAGAGCCTTTAAAATTTACAGTTGTTCTTTGTACCATCAAACATGACGTAAAAAATTCAACCATGTGATGTTGGGATCATAAGAGCCTTTAAAATTTACTACCACAAATTATTAGTTTATCGATGTTATTAATTTATCGAGTACTAATTTAAGGACATTTTACTGTAAGTGTATATATATGTACTTTGCTCTCTACTTTGCTTATGTATAATTTTGGAGTTTGTGGACTCGAACCTTGGTTTGGCATTTGAACTACTAGTAAACTAATTAATTCTTGTAATAGACTGCACTTAAATACAGTTAAATTGTTTTATATTCATCCATAGTGTAAATTTACATGGTTAAATTTATATTTCCGTTGAGTCATTTTGGTACAATATAATGCATTGTAAATTGGTAGGGAATACAGAAATCTTGTGGAATACACAAATCTCATTTGGAATACACAATTCACTGCCTCAAAATATAGGACTCTTCAATAACGTAATTTTCTTCCAAAAGACGCGACTCTTCCACAAGGGTCTTCTCTTCCAGAAGACATAACGCTTCAAGTCACACGACTGTTCCATTGAAAATACTCAACCACGCCTATAAATAATACATTCATCCTCCGCAAAAACATCAACCAAAACTCTCAAACAATCACAATGGAATATCATCAGGAGACCTTTATCCTTGATAGTCCACGGACGTTCGCTGAGAACCGTGGAAAGCCATTTGCATACCTCATAAGGATCTCCACAGATTACCGTCTCACCATCAACCTTCGACTCAGTCCCACCAATAATTGGGTTCTTACGGTTTCGATGGATTCAAACCAACGATTACGATATCGCACATCGTACAGGTTCATTTGCGTGAATGCATCGCATGTTATTCGTGGGGATGATATAATACCTACAAACTATGAGAATGATATCCGTGATAAGGTGCGCTTCAACAATCCACACCTACTACTTGTCACTAGTACTGGCACCCGAATCCGTGGAAGAGGCCAAAACCAAGAACCTACGGTCTTATATCCATTCAAGCCTCCGAATGGCGGTGCAGAGTACTTCAACGGCATGAGTATGAGCATAAACCATACTGAGGAGAATGTTGGTGATGACAATGGCTTGCTTATGTTTGCATCTCTAAGTGACCGTGACATGGATGTTCAAGTGACTTTAGGTCCGTCGGAAAGTAGTCGCCATGTTACCAATGTTGTTCGTGGAATTCTGTTCACGATATATTAAATAATATCTCAACAGATTATGTAATTTTAGTTTACTTTAGTATCATGTATTGTAATGTAGTCAATGTAAGTTCGTTATCGTAGTTTCAGGGATGTTCACTATGTTAATTTATGTACTTAATGCAAGTTTCTTATGAGTCATTGATCTTTATGGTATTTTTCTTACTTATGTTCTTGGTATTTTCTGTTAGTATGAATCATTGATGCTTATGGTATTTTCTTATGAATCATTCATATTACAATTCATAGGATTCAAGCGACTAAGTGTTTTCCCGCAAAGCTAACTAGTTCATGTTGATAGTATGATCGATCCAAATAATGATGTTGGTTCCAATTGTTCTATATAGGAAAAATGTCCGCATCCACAATAGTGAAGTATGGTTTTATAGTCAAGTCTCAAGTGAATATATTCATATCTATATATAATCTTTTAAAGTCGATATTAATTTCGTGCTATTTATATCATAATGGATCGAACCCGCCTCCATTCCGCCAGACCACCTTATAACTCCATTGGAAAATGGAGTATTAGATTATTCACGTTCAAGAAAACTCCATTTCCAACGTGGGAGGCCTCTCTTGGTTAATAGTGCATCGTCATGGATTGGCCGACCATGGTTTGGCTAAAATTCCAACATTCTAAAGTATATACTACTTCAATATATACCTACTGTTATAAAGCTACATATATGAGTTCTTAATCACAACTAAGAACAATAACCTATACTTAACCGTGCATGTATTCAATTACATGTACTAAAGGTACATTAAACTGTGAACTAAAAGTATATTACATTTTGGCAGCAATTTAAGGACAATTAAACGTCCTGAATGCTACATTTATTTTTCCGTTAATGGGTAAATTTGAAGGGTTGCAACCTTCCCTTGAAAAGACATGGGCTCCTACGAAGACGTAGGAAGCACGAACCATTGCATCTTTTCGGCAACTATACAACAACGAATCATCACAAACCATTCAAATCCCTGCGCATAGTTGCGGCACATTTGTAATACTCCCGACCAACGGCAAAATAAATCAAAAGCATACAGAGAAAGAGGGAAGAACCTATTATTAAACTAAAACTACCAAGGGTAAAAATGTAATATCGACTCCCAACGGCTATTACTAGCAAAAGTACAAGCCTTGATGCAGAAGGTACAAGACTTCTTCTTTCACAAATCGATCCCTGATGTTATATCAATCTCGTATTCTCTAATGATTTTGTTTGGGTTGGTGAAAAAGGAAATGGAAAACTACCCCAATAAAAATATGCCTTTTATGTGAAAGGAAGTTTCCAATTGCAACAAAACTCTTATTCCTTAATTGATGCTACACAAGATTAATAAATATATTATAAAATATATATGTAAATATTATAACATATTGGGATAACGCCCACTACCGAGAAATCAGTTCCGCTCTCATATACTATTAAAATTAATTGATTGCAAGCATTAATTCCACGAGCCGAGCAAAACAGTCAATCATTCAAACCTCGGCAGCGCTTTCAGGGTTTTGGTGATCAACCGCCTCTTTTTTATTTTTTATTTTTAATTTAACTCTCCGTCGTTATACTTTTGATCAATTTGTATTTCCAATTGTCGATTCAAATTGTGAGTAAACATTAGGTTAGTGATGTTGGATTGTTGATCGATATGCTTGAATCGAAGTTTGTTTATGTAATTGTTCCCCATCATGCTTCTTAGAACGTGTGATTGTGTGCGCGCGTGTCCAGATTGTTTGATTAACAGTGTTTTCAGACTTAGAATCGATGCATTCTATTCATGTTACTCGAATCGGTTAACAATTTGTTTTGTTTTTTTTTTGTATATGTTCAGTTCATTCATTGATGCTTCTTATTTGAAATAGGTTACACCAAGTTTGCAGACCTAATAGTCCAAAGTATTCTCTCAATACCAAAGTTAGTGATGTAAGTATTTTGATTGTCAACTTGTTTTTCATGGTTATTGTATTGTTTCTGTTACACTCTAATGAATTTCTCATTTTTTCATGTGTTAATTTTGTAGGGAGAGCAGTCATAATCATGTGTATCCAACGAATGTACACCCGACAACCCCGACAAACCTACATCACAGCCCCCCAAGGCTCGGATAATTAGGAAGAGTCGCAAATCCAACTCGTCTTCGTCATCAGACAAGGTGGACGGTCATGTTTTTATTTCGAAAGCAATTAGTACCGTGAATCTTACATGTTCTCATTTGTTACAATCACGATGAATAGGTAACGTATTGTACACGGATGAGTATTACGCGACTGTCAACGCTGAACACCAAAGTTAAAGATAGGCTAGCAGAGGTCTTTAAGGGGAGTTGTTTTAAAGGTATAACCAAGATTAACTTTGAAAAACACCACAGGGATCTGGTGCATTGGTTAATTCGAAATTATAATCCAGTTGCAAGTGTCTTGAGAGTCAATGACCTGACATTTCATGTCCCTGATGCTTTGGTTGGAAGCGCCCTAGGGGTTCCATCAACAGGGCAGGAAATCATCATAGATGAAACTGACAAAACTGGTTATGAAAATTTCAATTGTTATTTCAGTTTTAACCGATACGATAGGGTAGTTATGAGTGATTTACGCAGATTTTTGAAGCAAGGTGGTCAAAATGATCAAGTGTTCGAGTTGCAGTACCTTGTATATGCTTTTGGAGTGTTACTATTTCCGGAGATGTCCCTTAATTTACATTGCAAATTTCTAAACCTCCTGGTGTAAGAAAATACGGTCAGAGTTACCCCAAGGGTACGCAACGAAATTTCAAAAATTTTCTTAACATACAGGTTAATTGATTATGTATATGCCGTATATATGTAAACACGTCAATTAGAAGACGAACCTTACTTCCAAAGCAGCTTCCAAGTCTTCGTAATAATCGGGTGTATCTTCTCCTTCGTTGAAGTCGAAGATATCTGCAATACTCTGATTATCTGCAAGACAATAAGAGTTAGTTTCCAGCTCCTAGAACCTCAACCTTGGTATCCACGGATGAACAACCTATCGGAAGAATGCTAGGATATTCTTTGTGTGACCAAGAAGACGGGGCGGCGATTCCTCCGGCAAGGTGGCGCGCGCGTGTAGGCTATATAGAGGAGGGGAGAGCTTTTTATTTTCTCTAAGAAAACTGGGTATTGAACTGTGTGTAAAACTATGTCCAACGCTCTCTAGTAGTCTACTATATATAGTAGTCAATAGAAGCCTAAAGCATAAGCAATTAGACTTCGTAAAGGAATAAGAATCTAATTCCTATCGCACTAGGAAACCAATATCAAGTCTAGATTCATTCCCAATCAAATTAAAACTCAATCAGGAAAATCTAACTTATCCCTTGGACTTCTAATAGAGGAAGGAGTCGAACTCCTTCCCCTATCCAATCTACACGCGCGCGCGCTCTCCCAGGGGTAATAGGTGGGTCCCGATTTTGGGACCCACTTATAGTTCTAAGGAAATTCAAACTCCAAGTAGATTTTTCCCATGTGCATATGTTAATTCTAAATTAACATATCCTTTCAAATCAAACCTCTATTATATTTCCAAAATATAATCTTTAATTGTATTTACATAAAATACAATTAACTAGCCAATTCAATTAATAATTCCAAATCATTAATTGAGCAACTCAATATTATAATTAATTCCAAATCCATTATAATCCATCAATCACAATTAATTCCAAATTAATTGCGATTCCATCTTCAAGGATATTCTGATAAGCTGAATCACCACATAGTGTGACCCATAGGGCCTCACTGTATTAAGCAAGTCCTAGAGTAGGCAAAATGGACTTCCTAGATGGTTCCATTTGCAATATTAATACATGAGGACGTTTGAGAGGTTTCTCAAAGCAAACCCTTTCGTTGCGAAGTCTGTTGCGCTCAACGCGGCGATTGTAACGTCCCTTCATGTGACTGACTCGAATGCATCTAGGATCGATGATGTGTCTATCCCAGTCATACATCCATGGGCGTCTCAGGGAGTTGCTTGGTTACTAAGATATACTTATGACCATCATAATATATCAATGCACTGGCCAGTGACTTTACCAACACAACTATGAAGACAATGAGCAGTACTCTCCTGTGCTACACTTGAGAGATGAATCCTTCACAGAATCACTTATCATCCCCATTTGTATGTAGCCATAATCCTGGATCGTGTCTTAGGTCAACTTCTTATTCAGAGCTGACATCGACGGGTCCACCAAGGATATGGGGCAACAAATTTGATGATAAAGTCCTGTAAGTCCAAAGGACGACTGGCATCACTTCGACAACTTATCGGTTCCCATAGACACTTCGGTGTAGAGTATACATCGATGGGAGTGTCCGGTGGGTACTTCCATTGTTCGATAATCCTTCTTCGAACAACTATCCGCAGTTATGGGAACGTTTCTCGATTGTCCAACAATCCGTTTTGTGGCCGTTGGATCGGCTCACACTTTCTCCAACAAGTATAACCTCCACGCATACTAGTCTCATCTGGTTCATTCAGACCCCTACATCCGAGATGAACCTCGACTAGGGAGAGTTTGGGATAGATGATAACTCACATAGCTCCCACTATCTGTGTGATCGGTCATCTATCCGAGGGGACATGTTTAATATCAATACAGACAGAAATAGAGATATGACATGCTGCATGCCTGGTGTAAAATAAATATGAAAGCGATACTCAATAGTAAATCAACAAACATATATTATATTACGTTGACCTGTGTAATAGTACATGTATGCCCTCTATAAGGGCTCCATGCCTTTAATAAGGACTATCTCTAGGACATATACACTATCACCTGGTTGATATGGACAACTTACATAAAAAGAATTGGGCAAAGTTGATAAGAGAGACAACGAACGAAGCCGTGGCCGCATATAAAAAAAACCAACCTATATGACTGCATGCCCATTTCTGTTGGAGGTACAATCAAATTTCTTTGACACATGTCATTTGTCTGATTATTTAGCATGATGGGATCGTGAATTATGCTTTATTGAACTGTTGTCAGGTCCTCGTCTTTTCACTGGTGTCTCCATCTAAATCGATAGGGCATAAGGTATGCCTCTCGAGTGACATGTCGTACGTTGAACAACTCACTAGGAAATTAGTCTGTGGCATCATGCATGACTTTAAGCAATCTTCCGAACAATCGTACAAGGATCCAAAGTTCATAACCTTTCTTGCTGTAGTAGTAATTTCATATACAGTGATTTTCTCATGTTTCTGTTTTTAATTGTTTAACTACAAGAGCTCAACATTGTTTCTAAGACTCTTTTAAATGTTTCAGGCTTGCGTGGTGAACGGGGCAACCACTAACTCTGTAATCAGAGATCAGTCTGACCCAGAGGCAGAGGGAGAAGGCATATCGATTTCCGACGTACGTTGCACGGAAGACGGAGTTCTGATGAAGACCAAACTACGTCTGATAGAGACGAAGATTCGGATAACAGGTCTAAGAGGTCCAGGAATGATACGCACTTTGTCCCCCCTACAATGGGCACACGAGATCCGCAACAGACTCTGGATGAGCTTGCAGATATCATATGGCCGAATTCTATTAAAGGCTTGCAGTTGGGAGATAAGATCGTTAAAAGTTTGGACGGCATGAATGGGAAACTTGAGAAATTAAAAACATATATTGTGGGTGTCATAACGTCTGCTGTCGAGAAGCAATTGACTGGTGTTCTTACGAACCTATTCAATAAGAATAAGCCAGAGTACCCCCTCATCCACAGGACAAGATTCAGAAATAAAAGAAGGAAATAACAACAATCCAGAGTACTGGGAAACCCAAGAGGAAACGGAGAACAAATCAGAGTACCGCGAAGATAGAGAAGAGGAGAAGTGGGAATCTCATCATAAAGATTTGGATGACGAGGCAGAGATAAAAGAATCACTTTCGTCGCAGATGTTCTCAGATGAAAATCAATTGATTGAAACGATCCTTGGTTTTGTTATGCCCCAAAGGTATGCAGTTTACGTTGGATTTACGCCTTGTTCCAAATATATGTTGTTTCGCATAATGAGGATACCAATGAACATTTTTATGTTTGATGCAGTACGATTTTTTTACGGATTGGACACTGCACCCTAAGTAAAGTGGCCTTGCAGGATTTGTTAATGAGGAATTTCGTGCATAAAAGTGTAAGATATTTTGTTTGAATTGTGAGTTCCAGACTTGTTGATATATTGCTCACGTAATGATATGTGTGTTGTGATTGCAGGTGATTGATTGTGTTGCTTTATTGTGCACATCTGTTGCATTGAAATATGGGCAGAGTGTGTGGTTCATGTCCACCGATATGGAAAGTTTGCAGTGCGAAGGGTTTTTAAAAGCAGGAGAAGAAGGCACTAAATCTGTGCCAGACAAACCAATCACTGTTTTTGTTCCTGTCATGGTTGCCAATGGGCATTGTATCCTAGTAATTTTTAAAGTCAAAAGTTGCACTCTAGAGGTGTATGACACTACTCCATCAATGGATATGCCTAGAAACCCCCACGTTGCCCTTGTTAAAAAGAAGGTATGACCATTAATACTTGTTGCCGCTGTCATGCGAATAATTACTCATGACTATTTTGTTGTTAAATTGCAATATGGTTTGCCGCAGGCCACGGAAGTAGAAAGGTTAATCTTAAGATGGTGTGGTGGTAAGAAACTTAGATCTGATGACGATGAATTTGATTTTGATTATAAGAAGAGTATCCCGACACACATTAATAGGTAATACCTTCGTTATAATTAATAACCATTAAATATGAAATTTTCAGCTAGATATTTTAAATGAACTCACTTGTGTGCAGGGTGGACGCGGTTGTTTATGTTTGTATGGAGATGATGGTGAAGGCAAGGGTAATAGAGCGATCATCCCTCGAGACAGAGGTAACAGTAACACACAGTTTCATCTCATGCCACGTTGATCACAAGGGAAAATTGCATTGTTGTTCCTATTTTATTATATTTTTTATTATTTTTATTTTTATTTTTGTTTTTTGAAACCTAGTTTTTGGAAAATAGGACTTGATATATACTCTCACGTGGACCCGATTTGCAAGGGGAAATTGTTTTGGGACCATGTTTTATAATGTTTCTTTTATCATCATGTATACAGATCAACTTTACTTTACGGTTAACTACTTTCAATTTTCTGTTGGTATGTAGGAGGATTTCCAGAGAGCATGCAAAAATATCGTCTTGTCATTGTACCGGCACCACCACAGGAATGAGAACACTGCGTTAGTGCCGTCAAACCTAATTTGGTTCTTTTGTTTATAATCAATATTCTATGCACTATAGTTGATTCCCATAACTGACCTTTCAGGAACACATACAATACGAAAGAATCAAGTGTGCCTTCAACATCATGCATGAATATGGAAACAGATAAGCCCCATGGTAATCATGTGGCTCCACAAAGTGGCTCTACGCAGTCCAAAACCAGGGCAAAGCAAGTAAGTGTTGCTCACTCTAGTCCGCGTGAGGCCTTGAATTCCAAAAGGGTCACGGATATGCTGACGTCACCACGTGATTCCCAAAAAGTAAAAAAAAAAAGAAGTCAGAGTCTCCTGTAAATGACAGTAACCAGCCCAAAAACAATGGAAAGAAAGTTAATTTTAGTCCACTTGGGGCCATTAATTTAGAAAGGACCAAGCCACCAAGTGATTCTTTAAGTCAAAGAAAGATAAAATCAGTGCTTCTCACTCCTCAGTCCAAAAACAATGCAAGCCAAGAAAGTGCGGTCCATTTAAGTCCACCTGGGGCCGTTAAATCAAAAAGGACCAACGAGATTGTGACGCCACCAAGTAATTCCCTATTCAGAAAACCAAAAAAGCCAGAGCCTCGCACTCCTCAGTCCAAAATCAATTCAAATCAAGAGCGTCCTGTTTTTTTAAGTCCACCTGGGGCTGTTAATCCCGAAAGGATCACGAAGACAGCGTCGAGAAGTCCATTTGGTCAGCCTAATAACCTTGGAATACCTGACCTTTATGAAACCATATGTACGGCTATGCCATCTAGTGAGCATGAATTGGTCAACTATCTATTATGGGAACATGGACATAGAAGGTGAAGTTACAACAACTCTTTTGTCTCTCTCCCTCGCTCTCTTTTGTTTATTTTTTTCTTTATTCATGATCTAAGTATTCACGATAACTTAACTGTTCCTGGACAAGCAGTGAAAGTTTGGTTGGTTTTGATGACCTCGCAATCTATCTCCATAGATCTGATATGTTGACCCTGAATCCTCACACGTGGTTTAATGACCATGTAAGGTCCTTCCATAATTATTTTCATTAAATATACTTGATACATATGTATTGTGTTAATGATTTGACAGGAACACACTATGACATATACATGTCATTAGTGGTGTTGCTGCCATGACTTGGCTGGACAGGAAATTTCGAGGTGTTGACACCAATCACTGGGTTTTGCCTATGATGTTCTGTGTAAGGCCTAACTTAAATAACTGAATTGAACAAACAATGATGTATCTCCCGACATACAACGGTTTCATTATTTTTTACTATATTTTTCATAATATCATATTGTGTGCAACATCATCAGCGGATCGCTGAAAGAAAAGAAAAGCAGGTTTCATGACCCCTTACAACGTGAGAAATCGTTGAAGGGATCGATAAAATTCTTTTTGAAAGAAATTTCTTCGTCAGAGTGCTCCACAATATCCATACCAATAATCCATGAACACCATTTCACCGTGTGCCGGGTGAATTTGGACAACAGAGCACTCGAAATGTGTGACACCTTGCTCTACGATAGAGAAAGTAAAAGCTATTTGGAGTTGGCAATGAATTTGGTAAGAGTGTTACTTCAATACTTAGTCAGAGGGATGTAATCATATGTATTAATATGTAATATGTCTGCTATCAGCATCTTTGCGATTTCGGTGGTGTAAACAGAGATATAGTAGTATATTACAAGTTGGATATGCATTAAAAGGCTAACCAGGCCAGTTTGTGCAGGTCTTTACACTTGAGGAAACAACAACGGCATTGGGCTTAGAAGATTTTAAACAAAAGCAATGGAACAAATTCAAAGTTGTTTATCCGCCAATTGTGCCAAATCAAGGCAACGGGTAAGCAATTAACATTACCACAGGTTATTATTTACCAGAACTGAGTGATGCATAAATAAATATGTTCTTATACATGCTGAATCTGACAAATGCAGTCTCGATTGCAGCGTATACGCATCTCTCTTCTTGATGTTTTGGGAAGCCGTCAACAGAACACTGAATGAAGTAAGACTCTCGATATAGATGTGATCTATTCAGCCATGCTCTACCGTTATGGTTGGCAAAGTTTATTAATTAAACTCTTGTGATTGGATTACGCAGGAAGAAATAATTGCTACTCGCAGGAAGTTGGCAGAGTCACTGTATACCTCCCGGGAGAACAGGATTTACGATAGGTGAATGAAAATGATAATTTTTTGCATCTTTGGTTATATTTGACAGTTGATTCATAAAATAGGTCGACTTTAATTAACTAATAATTACTTATATATTAAAATGGAAATATATCTTATGATGCTTTGCAGCAAAACAATCTCAATACGTGCTCGCATCAAAGATAGCGACGGAGCCTATTTTTATAGGCATGTGCACACCATTGAGGGTTCAGAACAGACTGGGGAATTAAAGAAATCATTAGCCGATTTGTGACAGCATTTTCCTTCCCCCATAGAGGAGGCGATCGTTTTGTTGTATCAACTGACGGTCATTGTGATTTTAAGTTTATAAATTCGGATCATGATTTATTGAAGCATATCAAGGCATGTGAGGCTGCTGGATACCGATCTGTACATCTTTTCATACGTGTGTCTGACCCGAAAGAAGGAAAATACATACATATAAGGGATATATATCATGAGCGGGGATTTGGAGACTTGTTTGACGACATGTTACAGAAATCAGCAATAGGTTTGGAGCCAGAGTGTTGATTCACCCATGTACCATGTGTTTAATTTTCTGGTACAGTATATGTTTGGGGCCATTACTGGATTTTGCTTGTCATCCTTGCGCGGGGGCATGGTAATCTTTCCTGAATGTATCATTCTAATTTTACCGAAAGGACTAAATTTAGGGAAATTTATAGTATGTTGTGTTACAGTTTTACATTGAAGTAGTAAAAAACGCAAGAAAACAAATTTAAGAAATTCCCAAATTAACACCTGGCGTTTGAGAAATTGATCTGATGAACCCTAACCCCACCAAATTGATTTGGTGAAATCCCCGAATACATCCTTAATTTTTAAGAAACCCCAAATGGATTAGAAACACCCGAACCCTAGACATTTAGGGCACTAAATTCCCAAATCGATTTCGTGAGCTCCCCAATTAACACTAGAATTTGGATTTGATGAAACACCCAAATACGCCCTTAATTGTTTATAAATCCCAAATGGATTTGATGGACCCTAACCCCAGAAATTTGATTTGGTGAAATCCCCAAATACGCCCTTAGTTTTTTTGAGGAATCCCAAATTGATTTGTAAAACCCTAACCCTAGAAAATTGGGGCATTATATGACCAGATCGATTTCATCCCCAAATTAACATTAGGCGTTTGAAAATCCCAAATCTAATGTGATAAACCCTAACCCCAGAAAATCGATTTGTTGAAATCCCAAAAAACGCCCTTCATTTTCGGGATAATTCCCAAATTGATTTGACAAAACCCTCGAAAACCTAGAAATATTATTATGGATTTGGGCCAAAAGTGGTTAATAGGCCGGAATGTCTGTTGACAGATCAATCAAATTGTTATTTTGGTCTTCCTTCATCTCCAGCCCATTACATATTTTATGATTTTTTTGGGCTTTCCTCTTGCTAAAGTCCAAAGTCTATGTTAAGGCCCATTAATTGTATATGATTTTTTTTGGAATTGGGGTATTAAATTCCAAAATCAATTTTAGAAATCCCAAATCGATTTGATGAACCCTAACCCTAGAAACGTGATTTGGTGAAATCCCCAAATACGACCATAATTTTTAAGAAATCCCTAATTGATTTGAATAATGCTAACCCTAGAAAACCGGTTATTTTATTATCGATTTTGGGCTAAATGCGGTAATGGGCCGAATGGATGTTGGACTTTTCTTTAGGCCGATTACGTATGTATATGATTTTTGTTGGACTTTTATCCAGTCCAGACCCAAATCCTTAATTTTTCGAACATGACATACATTATCACTGGCATTATATAATCAAATAACGATGGATTTATTCAAACAAATAGAACATAGTCAGTACGTGAATCAAATAGAAATACTGAATAATACAATTTGAATATAACATGCAGAGATGAGCCCAGTGCATATTAGGCCATAAATAGCACGCCTGCCATCCATCGCAACTGCCTCCGGAAACAATCCACCAAGTATATTCCTCTTGGACCTTCGTAGCACCTTCGATCATGAATCCGAGTATAACATTACTGACCAATTCCAATTTCATAAACTGAAAATGATATCTACCATATATATATCCACACTAACACAAACAAACAATCTAACAGTTTCTGCATTCTTATGAACGATCCCAAACTGTCAATGGTATGAGAATAAGAGGTCCTGCACACTTATGCAAATACTAAAAATTCCATCATACTTATGTCCTCTTGCTACAACTTATCAGAAGTTCTTGTCCATATTGTACATAGCATCCAGAGAAACCAAAATTGGAATTTCCATTTTACAGTACATGTAAACTTCACCGCTGATTGCTCATGCGTGGTGCCTATTCAGCACTTGCAGTATCATGTAGTGCATGTTTACCAGTCAGTAGCAACAAAAAAACATGCATGACAATCCTTTTCAGCAACAATAATTTACACGTTATCACACATTACATCACATGGCACAGCAACAGTAATTTACATGTTATAACACATTATATTTGTTTCCATAGAATGTTACAAAAATCAGAAAACTGCATGCTAATAGTCCATTTTTTAATTTTTCAGCAATTTCAATGGATCAAAGCAGCTTTTTTGCATGATAAATATTGTAGATGGTTTATTTGAAAAGCCACAGCATAGGATAGCCGGATTCATTGGCCAATAGCAAGGGGTCAGGATTCATCACAACTCACATTCAAGAAATTTTCATATACAAAAAGAAAGGAAAAATAAATTTAAAATGGCCTCCTCTGCCTCTGTTTCTTATCCTGTCAAGTTCAACTACGAGCCTAAGGTCACCTGGACCATTGGTGACAATATCAGACTCAACATTCAAGATGTATCATGCAGTTCAAGGCTCATGCTAGGCAACTGCAATAGGAGAGGTCCATTTTGGCAAGCTACTGACCTGGCATCAAGGCTATATATTGTGGGGTTTGAGCATATTGAGGTGAGCCAGCAGGCAACTGACATCAAGGTTGCTCTCATGGAGATCACTGTGGTATCTCATCCTGAGATCATGAACAATGTGTACCAGGATCTCAGGGACCATTGCTCAGGTGAAGAGTGGCATGGTCTACGCCATTCTTTTATTTTCAGATTTGGTTATATTTTTAAGTCTTTTGGAATCAATGTACTGGTTTCTGCTGTGCTTACATGATTTCAATGAAAAGGCTATGTCTATTTATTTGCTCTTATTTGTTTTCTTCCCTTTTATTTTATGCAATAGATCATTTTCACACAATATTACTAAATACAATACAATAAAAAAAATAGTAAATGATAATAAAAAGGCACAACTTTGATTCAACCAAAAGTAAATTTTATACATAGCCTTGATAACAGTTAATTAGATCAACAAATAGCACAAAACTGTGACCATAGGACGCAAAAGAAACATGAATAGAATATTACTTCATCTCATTCTCCCTACAACATAGCACATTACTTGAACGAGTATTTCATAACCCTCAGACTCACCAATCCAAACAGGAAAACCAAAAAAAAAATGATCTTATTCATAAATGATGCTTCTTCCTAGAACAGAACAAACAACATACCAAATAATTTTTCTTTCTGGAAAAGACCCATGTTGAAACAGATATATGATCTTATTCATAAAAGATCTTTTCCTGTTAACCAGAATTTTGGAAGTGTGCCACTGTGCCTAGTTTGTGAATTTGATGAGAAAGAACTTTTAACAACTTCACAACAATAAACAGATTCAGTAATCCATGTTAAGATCCATGTACTAAATTGAAATGCAACCAAAAGTTGCTTACAGTTTGCTTAAAAGTCACATTTGAAATCCACATAAGGCCAATTAAAATGAAGAACATAATATTCAACATTCAACACATCTTTATTCTGTTCTCATTTAAATGAAGAACATAATATTCAACATTCAACACATGTTTATTCTGTTCTCATTGAAAAAAACAGATTACAATGTTGATATCACATTCGCATACTAAATGTTACGAAGATCTTTATCTAAGTCGAACATAAGAACAGAAAGTAAAACTAGTTGTGCATATCTCTCCATTTGATATGACAATCTCGGCTATGCGTTTGATCTCTGCTCTGTTTCTATCTTCGTTCTCCAAGGAAGGAAGCATCCACCCACGTCCCTGAGAAACAAGCTAATTGACTTGTTCAAGGTATGGGGGGCTTGTGGCAGACGAGCTTTGATGCACCACCTTGGACACAATCTAACTACTGCATCCCCGTTATGAAGGAGGGAGAGTAGCAACGAAGAAGATGCAGAAGCAGAACAGCTTGGAGGCATTACGCCTTGCTAGCATATTTTGTAGAATCATTACGCCATGCTACCATCTTCTTGGACAATCTTCTCTCCCTTTTTATGAAGAAAGAAAATTTCCAAGGAAAGCCAATGATTCACTCTTTTGGGTTTAGGTCGACCTCTAGGTTTTGGCAAAAAAATAGGTTTTGGAACTGGATGAACCGTGAGTTTGGGAATGATACTTAGCAAACGAGAGAGTATCATTCTATCCAAGCCACTGCCATCTGAAGGTGAAATGTGAGCACCAGTATTGTAGTAGGTCATACTTTCTGGTGGAAGAAGGCACAAGCAAGGGAAGAAGGTTGCAGAGAGGTTAATGGAATAAACTTTTTTGCACCCACAAAAAGCACATAACAAGTAGTGATATATAGATACATATCTACCCACTAAACAGTCTCAATGCAGTATATGCAAGCATTCATAGATTTTCATTTAAAGCATTACAGTTTTGAATGGTCAAACTGACATCTCCACTTCCCCAAGGATAGAGATAAGATCAGCTGAGTCAATAAAAGAAAATAATAGTTCAAATTTTGAAAGGTCCAGTAAAAAAAAACAGTTTAAAGAAGTAGTTCAAATGTTGTGCATAATGTTCTTTGACCTTTCAACAGAATTAGTTAAATTCTCAGTTATACTAATCCCCCAAACTTGCTGTAAAATATAAACAAATTTATAAACAAGTTGCCCATATTGTTTTTTGAAGAGGCAAAGCGAGGATATAAATGATCTTATTCATAAAAGACCTTATCCTGTTAACCAGAATTTTGGAAGTGTGCCACTGCGCCTAGTTTGTGAATTGGATGAGAAAGAACTTTTAATAATTTCACAACAAGAAAAAGAATCAGTAATCCATGTTAAAGAATCAGTAATCCATGTACTAAATTGAAATGCACTCAAAAGTTCCTTAGAGTTTGCTTAAAAGTCTCATTTGAATGAATCTCATGATTACTTTTTGCTGTATTTCATCATTATTAACAACCTTTTTCTTAATTGTTTTTGTCTACATCAACACTCAACCACAACAAGACAATAGGCTTAATGGTATAACCACTGAATGCACAACAAATGATAAGTAAAAAAACCCTGATATATTCAAAATAAATGTTTGCATTCATGAAATAAAGTCATACATGAGTTGATCACAGTTTTCAAATTAATACTTAATATACATTTTTTTAAATTGAAAAAATATATATATGATCACTTACCTGTAGAATAAAGATCCGAAAACAGCAATTCTAATCGGTGAAAAAGACATAGGGCCGAGACGGGGTAGAAGACATAGGACCGAAACTGCAATTCCAATCGATCTTTCGATTCCGGAGACGAGACGAAATCTGGGTTGAAAATATTTTATCGGGGCGGAGAAGATATATGGGAGAAATTTTTAAATCTGTGTGGAGTTGCGTCACTGGGAAGAAGACAATCGGTGTGCTTTTGCGTCACTAGGGTTCGGCCGGAGACGAAATCTGGGAAGAATTTTATTTTTGAAAACATTTGTCAATGGGAGGAATCGATGAACAAGTTGCAATATTTTTGAATTAGTCTGTCTTAATAAACGGCTAGGG
This sequence comes from Plantago ovata, assembly GCA_028274465.1. Classification (NCBI taxonomy): domain Eukaryota; kingdom Viridiplantae; phylum Streptophyta; class Magnoliopsida; order Lamiales; family Plantaginaceae; genus Plantago; species Plantago ovata. Next base: position 84,062,110 of record CM051455.1, on the reverse strand, counting down.
TTATGAGCGAATGATTTCTTTGATTTTGATTAAGAAATTTAAAATTGTGAATTGGATGAGAAATTTTATGGTTAAGTAGTATTGTTTTTAAATTGTGCATACATCAAAACGTGGCTGAGTGGTAATGTTGGATTCTTTTACTCCAGCGACCAGAGTTCAATCCCTACCATCGTTAATTTTTTTAATAAGAACGGAATTTTTCATTCACAACCAAGATAACTCAGTTGTAAGCGGAAAATCCCATTTACAACCAAGATAATCAAGTTGTAAATGATAGATGATGGTTGTAAATGATTTTCAACCGTCCAGATCATGATTACAAGTGTTTACAACTGTTTACAAGTGTAAAGTCGTAACGTTACGACTTTACAACAGTTCGTTAGCATAGACTCACCGTAATATTAATCTTGGAGATTTATATTAATGATTAGATACATGTTTGACATAGCTTATAAACTAAGTTTAAATATTAATGTATATTCTTTAGAAGATTATATTAATGTAGAAACTTGTTTTAAATGTTTATAAATTTCTGGAAAATTTATAAATTAGATTTATGACTTACAAATTATTATAAATTTGATTTATAATTTATTTTAATATCTTGGAAATTAATAAATATTTTATTTTTGAAGTAAAATATTTATAATTACTTTAGAAGTATAAAGATGAGACAAATTATATTTTCTTGCAAACTTTAACTCACAATTACTTGCTCACACATCTTTGAATGTCTATATGATTTACTTTAAATCAGTATAGCACTTTATGTCCGCTATTTATGGGTAGGCGGCACCCACTAGTTTCCGGACCGCATCTGTCATATGCATGGGTAGGCGGCACCCATTACTTGCTTGTCCGCATATTGTATGCATGAGTAGGCGGCACTAATTATTTGTTTGCCCGCGAATTGTATGTGTGGGTAGGCGGCGCCCTATGTTTGATAGTTATCTAAGATCTTGTTTGAGCGATTAAATACCCCGATATAAATGTTCCCCATCTAAAATTTAAGTCTCGATTTGATCGCACGACGTCACCCATCATAATTGAATGATGAATGGAACCATCTAATCTCATGAGTAATATGCACCATAGTGCTTACTCTGTTTGCCGATGGAAGGAAATCTCTTTCATAGGTCCATAGTTGGTACTGTGTGATGGTTGTGACTTACTTGGGCTATGTCGAGTCGTCATAGCGTCAGGCATAGCCTATAGGACGTCGATCAAAGTAGCTTTGGTCAACCAAGAGTTGTATTGTACAATTGGTTTAGATACCTACCTTATTTGGCTATTACAGTGATCAGCCATAGCAGGGGTTGTAGTAGTGCAGATTTGGATCTTGGCCATTAAGATTCATATTAGAAATGAATCCGTATTCTCCCAATGGGGTCGGTGAATATGATAAAATTAATGGAACTAAATAAGTCAAAAGGCCTTGATTATTTAGTCGCTGGATGAGGATATTGTGAATTGTTATTTAATTAGAGTTAAATTTAATTCACGCTTTATTTACATTATGTTTTATAAGGTTGTTGTAGAATGGGATTTGATGAATACTATTAGTTTGATTCATTTACCAATGACATTTTGACTGTACTGTTATTTGCGTTTGATTTAATTGAGTTAGTCTTGGACAAGCACGTAACCAAGATTGTCTTGTGTTTGAATTTGAGTGTTTTGAGTTGGACAAGAATACTTATATTAAATACAAGGACAACTAGGTAACGTATTCGACTTAGGCGTGTGTGGTACACAAGTAGCTTACACAACATGGGAGTATGAAGACATTATAGAAGATACCTCTTAGAACATGTATGATGAACATTGACCTTAATCAATGTAACACCCCGTTTTTTTAATTATTTATTTAGTTATTATTTTATTATTTTATTATTTATTTATTAATTAATTAATTAATTATCAGAGTAAATTATTTATTCGATAATTATTTAATTAATTTCGCGTAAGCTAGTTCGTTTCGTTTCGTTTGGATCAAGCTGGAAGACTGGACCGTTCTGACCTCTTTTTGGCCCAATTCTTAGCCCAGTCAAAGGCCTGTTTGACCGGCCCATTAGTAACCCTAACCCTAATCTGAATCCATCTATCTTCACTCCTCATTCTCAGCCGTAAAGAGTTTTAGAGAGAAAGAAAGAAAAGACAAGAGAAAGAGAAAAGAAAGAGGGGAAGAGAAAAAGAGAGAAGAAGAAGAAACTCCTTGTTGCTGCTGCTGCGCCGCCTGATCCACCTCCCGCCGCCGCCTTGCTCCGGCCGACCCGCCGCCTGACTCCGTGTCGTCGTCGCCACGCCACACGCCGTCCCGTTCAAGCCGTCGCAACCGCCGCTCTCTGTTTCCGTTCTGTCCGTTTAGCGTGTCGTGTCGATCGATCCGATCTCTGTTCCGTCAGCTCGCCGCGGCCGCTCTCCGTTCGATCCACCGTGCTGCCGCGCCGTTAGTCCGCCGACCGCGCGGTGACCTGTGGATCGACCGATCGATCTGTCTGTTCCTTCCCGTGTCGCGCCACCGTCCGATCCGCGCCGCCTGACCGGGTTCGCCGCCTCTGTTTCCGATCTGTTCGCCGTGCCGCTTCGCCGCCGCCGATCTTGTCTTCCGTCCGTTTGTTCCGATCCGATCGGTAAGCTGGTTCGGCCCTTCCGTTCAGATTCAATTTCGTTTACGGTTGAATCTCGTTTGATTTTTCTTTTCTTATTCTTTCGATTTGCAGATTAATTCTTTTCACTTTCGAAGGTAAATCTCGAATCCTTTGCTGTTTCTTTCGATTCGAAATTAGTATTCTCTTTCGGACGATTTTACCCCTGGACCGATTTTCTGACCGTATTATTTTGATTGGAACTGAGAACCGGGACTTAGGTTGTTAGATTGTTGTTACTGTTTGTTGGACTGGTGATTTTATTGACCTCGTTTGTTGACTTTGGTTTTCTGTTGACCTCGAAAGGACTGTTTTGGACTTTGTTAATATTGATTTGAACCTTGTGGACTGATTTGGGAAATCTGAAAACCTAAAGGACCGTTTTGCAATTTTACCTTTGACCGTAGTTGACTGACAGAAAGCTTTTCTCGTAAACCTTTTATTCTGTGAGGACTGTTAAGTATGTTTGGAAACTTCTGTTTTTGGTTTGAACTTTCTGAGTTTGAAAAGGATCTTTTTGCAGTTTGCCACTGAGGGTATTTTGGTAATTTCTAGCATCTGAAAACCGAAAGAGTTTCTGAAAATGTTTCAACTTAGTTTCTGTTTTTGTAAATTAGTAATGACTTGACTTGCTAGCCTAGTTGGTTAGGTTCTTGCTTGACTAACTTAGAGGTCCCGAGTTCGAACCCCGTCTCTACCATTTCTTTTTCAACCTTTTCCTTCCGTCCGTTCGACTTCTAAAGTGTGTTTAGTACCTTCTTGTTAGGTTCTCCGTTGTTCGATAACCCGTAAAGCTCATTATTCATTGGAGATCTTTTGCTCGCAAGTTAAGGTGAGTGTTCACCCCTAAACCTATTATTTGCGAAAAACTAGAAGGCTATGTGACTGTTTGTACCTATTACTGTATACTGTTTACTGTATGCTTCCGCGTAAAAGTATAAGTCCTAAGTATGACTTTTTACATTTCTGTTTATTGCTACTCTGTTCTGGACTGACCTTTCTGCAGGAACACCTCTCGGTGTTAATTATTTGTATTTGTTGTTCCGTATCTGTTCTGTTTCTGTGTGACCGGTCGATTAGGTTATGATTAGGTAGGCTTGGGTAGTAGAGGACTATCGGGTTTGCTTGATTATGGCCTAGTCTATTCCCTTTTAGGCGCGAGGCAGAAGTCGCTGAGGTCTATTAGGATCGTAGGATCTGTTTCCCCAAAGTACACGGGGGTTTCTGTTTCTGCCCGGAGTTGTGCACCCTCTGGAGGGAGTTATAAGGGCATTCTGGGAGTAGGAGCAATAAGGCGGGCTGCACCAACGGTCTACAACGTATCTGTTCTGTTAATCTGTTATATGTGTTCTGTTCTGTTTGCTCGTTTTTCTGAAAGGGATTTTGATTTTAAAATTGATTACTTTCTGTTTTTAACTTAGAACCTCATTGAGATCCTTTATCTCACACTCTTTTGTTTTCAAAATTCCTTCCTTCCAGATGCTGCTGAGGATGTGCGTGACTAGGATGTCAGCGACTGAGAGAAGGGTCTGGGGTGTCATGGGTTTCTTTTACAAAATAAGAAGATAAACTTTTACTGTCTTCATTCGTTGTTTCATTTGAACTTGAGTTGTCATTGGATATTTGTTTATTTCTGTCAGCGTCAAAGATTATTTTGGCATTAAATGCCGACCGTTGCTATTAAAGTATTTTGGATTTTCTTTTCAAGAAATTATTTTGTTTTCAAAACCGGTACCGTTACAATCAACCTCTATTCTAGAGTTTGGCTAAATCAGTGGGAGTACAAGTTCTTATGATAGTCAATCTATATTATCTTTAAATGTTGAAATTTGATTTCTCTTCAAAAGCTCTTATATTATTTGGAATAAGAAAATCAATTAAGGATGTTGAAATTCTTAGAGAATATTAATTTCATAGAGAATATTAAATACAATAGAAGTGAGATTGACTAGAGCTGCTTACTACTCATAATCTTTTGCAAGAACATCATCCATGGGTAAATGGTGCTCATAGTGAGCAGTTCTATTAAACCAATCCGTAAGGAATGGAAAGTAGAATAAATATACTAAGAGTTGCTCTAAATATATTTCCATTTATCTTAAAGATGACCTTGGAAGAAAGAGTAAATGTTTAACGAATAATACACTCTATTGCAATTATAGTAATTCAATGAGAGTATTGATAGCAAAGTTTGATTCCTTGAACTTAAAAGCAATTATTGCATAAAGATTCAAGCACATTATTGCGTATTGAAAGTTGGTTATGTCTATGAAGTAATATTAGTATTGGATACTAATTACAAATGAAATTATTCTACTGATTTCATATGTTAAGAACATTGTTTCTGTACTTATTAAGACGATAGTGGATTTACCTACTATTTAGTCACACTAATAGTATAGAGGTAGACGTCTTCAAGAACATAGATCAAAAGTTTTTAACCATAAGACATGAATTTCTCAATACATGATAAGAAGACCAACATAACAAACCAATTTCCCAAAATTATATTATTTGTCAACTTGGTTGAACTTGCGAGATAAGAATGACAAGTGTTAAGTAAGTTAGACTACTTGACACCTTATGTTTTGAAACATATGGGTTGTAAGTCTTATCTTAATAATTAAATGGTATTCACTAGATCTTTTTGGAAAGGTATAAATACCAAATAACAATTTGAGATGACACACATTGCAAGGCATGTGTGAGCATTCAAATTGGGAAATGTCCTAATTCACCATGTGCTTTATATTTTCCTTGGTCTAACCACTTGCGCTTGAGAATATGCAAGTTCATTGCCCTTGAGAAGTACAAAGTCACAATGTTGAATAGAATATAAACATGTTATATGAAGTATTTTATTCTTTGATTGAGTCAATTGAATAGTACTTACAACATGGTTATGGATTGTTATATAAGGCCATGAGTTCTAATAGAGTGGAATTAATTAAACCTTGTTAGACATGGTTAATCACCCATGATGGGTTCCATTGAAATGGAAATGCTATGTTCGACATAGATTAACCCATATACTTTGTTACACGTCCAATTGAAGCTCAATATATGTATCCTAATTATATCCTTACTAAATCAGTCTTAGAGACACATAATAGTTACGTTGTAAGATTCTTTATTACATAGTTGAATATGGGGTTGTCCCATATATGTATTAAAGTTCTTCATGATTAATAGGATTTTAGAATGTATTAATTTGTGAAACTTTACCTCTATCATCATAAGGAACAAATTAGATGTTGTTTCTTGGCATATGCTATTCTTGTAAGACTTGGAGTTTACAAGGAATAAACCAGATAGAAGTACAAAATTTGAAATGGTTTCAAGAGCACAAATTAACTAATGAGGTTGATAACTTGTCACTTAACTATGACAAAGATTCAGAGGAAGAGTCAACAGTGCTTGAAGTTAGTGGGAGTAAGTTACTTGGTAATGCCCATAAGCTAATGAAAGCATTTGGAGAGTAATCTTTTTAGGAATAAGTTATTCCCATAAGTTGAAACAGTGCAATTTAAAGGTTGCACATTCTTCGTAGCAAGGTTAGCATTTGAGTGTTACCTTGATCACTATAATTTATTGGGTGTCCCAATACTAGAGTGCCTCATAACATTCAGGATAATTAAACGAATTCGAACGCAAATGAACAAACTCCTAGGTTAAGTAAATTGTCGTGATAAATTGAATTGTATGGAATCCTTAAGAAGGATCACGATTATTTACTGTCAAACTCGCAGGGATGAGTTTATAACCTATAGCTAACAAATTGATATTTGATATCGATTTCGAGAGGTGGCTTAAAGCCATAGGATCTTAAGAGATGGACAAGAGATTACGTAAGTTTAGAAATTAGGTAAATTGATATTTTATTATTACATAGTAGTAGTTTCTTTCAACAACGGAGTCTATGCCTACATAGTGTAGGACAATCAAAATTATATAGTTGAGTCTGGGAGACATACTATATATATATTATCTATTGGTTGGATTATAGACTAGTCCTATAAGATTTTACTTGCATGAGCATCTAATAATTGCATGATATATTCGGTAACAAGCCTATACCACTTTCTGAGGAGAAACTTTATTCTAAAGTGTGTTTGACACAGTTATAGGCCTTAGTGTCGAATTCAAATCATGTATGGATATGCAAATCAAATAAGACCATTGTGGACTTATGCAAGCCTCTAGGAGTTTGATCATTTACATTTGATATAAGTAAATTAGTTTAGCTTATTTCAAAAGTAGATGAATGTTCTGTATATCTTTAGAAGTGTTTGTGTGAAACTCTTATCCATATGATTGATATGATTGAAGATGTTTGACACCAACATCATATGAAATAGTTTCCACATTAACAGTCAAATATTGGTCATTCAAGACTTTCATTGTGAAGGGGGCTTGAATGAAAGTTTCTAGGATATTCTCATATTGAAACCTTCACTACAAGAAAAACGCAGTTTAGTGACGCTCCCATGCGTCACTAAACTGCCCCCCATGCGTCGCTAAACCATTTAGCGACGCATAGAAAATGCGTCGCTAAACCCTTGGTCGCTAAATGGCGAGGCGACCCATGGGGTCAAGCGTCGCTAATTTAGCGACCATTCTATGCGTCGCTAATTTAGCGATGCATAGACCCATGCGTCGCTAAATCTGGAAATTTTTTTTAAAAATAAATTCTCCTCTCTAGTCCACCTTGTGTTTCCTGGGTTTCGAACCTAGGACATCCTTACCCATCACCTTACTAACCCAACACCCTTACTGCTCGGCTACCAATACTTGTGATAATTCTTGTATAAGTTCTAGATAATATATAGTTGTTGCTCTTCATAGTCACTTCCATATGTTTATATTTATAAACCGTTTATATCTTCATACGGTTTGAGATATCTCAATTACTAAGTGGACTATCTACGGAATAGGTCACTAAATTTTAATTTTTTTTTATTTCTTAATGGTTGAGTTACTTAGACACTAATAGTTTATTTTTGAACGGTTGGGGTTACTTAGTTACGGACTTCTGTTTTGGTGTTATTTTATATTCTTTGTGCACTCCTTATTTCGTAAGTGTTTTTTTCTTTTAGTTTTGTAGAATAGTGTCACGTTTTGATGTTTTTCATGTTTCAAGCACTTAGGTACGAAACTGTGATTTTGAGCTTAAAACGCTGCAAAGTGATCTTGTTGAAGTTTCTCGATCTCCATGGATATGTTCGTGAGTGACCGTAGTTCGATTTAAGCCAAGAAGTTCATTTGGGAAAAACTTAGACTTACCTTAGAAGCACATATTCAGAAGTTCGAATAAATGTTTTGGAGTCGTTCAAGTGTGCAAGATTAGTGCAGTCTATCCATTTTATCCATAGCTCCTTCATACGATATTGAATCAACCTCAAATCAACGTCCACGCGTAGATAACTCAACGAGGTATCCAACGGTAGGTTACGCGCACCAATCTGATAACAGATGAGCCCTATAGCTCCAGTTGAATGTGAGGAGACCCACCTAAAAATTATGCAGTTTTTGCGACCCATAGCCCATGTGTCGCTAATTTTAGCGACCCATAGCCCATGCGTCGCTAATTTTTGCGACGCATAGCTCATGCGTCGCTAATTAGCGACGCATGAGTTTTGGTCGCTAAATTAGCGACGCATGGGCTATGGGTCGTTAAAATTATGCGTCGCTAATTTAGCGACCTTTGAGCTTTGGTCGCTAAAATTAGCGACGCATGGGCTATGGGTCGCTAAAATTAGCGACGCATAACCATGCGTCGCTAATTTAGCGACCAAAACTCATGCGTCGCCGCATGGTTATGCGTCCCTAATTTGCGTCACTATTTGTTGTTTTTCTTGTAGTGCTTGTTGGATAGGTTCAAGAGAATATTCAAATTCTTCATGATATTCACTGCTTTGAATAAATAATGTGTTGATAATAAATAATAGAATTCTAGGAGAATCTATTATTATTATCACATGGTTATACTGTCAATATTAGATTGTCTTATTGATGTATGAACTCCGTACATACTCACGATGTTGTATAGTGCAACCATCGCCTAAAATGTACAAACGTGATACATCAAAAAGTCAAGGTGACTTAGAATTATCAACGGATTTCATGGACAGTGGGAGCTTAGCTTAGATATATACTGGATATATGAGTAGTAAGCTTCATTATAAATGTGATGATTGGACTTATTGCAATTATAATTTTGCATTCATCATAGTAATAATATCATATTATATTAGATCTAATGATGTATAGATTCAACAACCTATGTCCTGTATGATTATGCTAGAAGGTTCTTAGAAGAACAAGGGGTAGTTCCAAGTGTTAGTAAATGAATTGTGAAATTGCGATTATACTAATATGACTGCACATACAAAGGAACCGAGATTTTATGATACTAGCATGGATCTACTGAGACACTATCATTGGTTTGGAAACCACTGATAGATTGCAACATAAACAAATAAAATAATTTCTCTGTGAGGACACTACGCTGATTCTTTCACAAAACCTTGTCTTTGGAGAGACAAGTTAGCTATATTCTAAGAATCTAAATGTTGGACACACATGAGTGATTGACTCTAGGCCAAGTGGGAGATTGAAAGTATATATGTCCTAGAGACAGCCAACATTCAGGACGATATGTACTTTACCGCATTCAGCTTATTGGTATTTATTTATGTTACATTTATTTAAGCATACATAAATACAATTGGCATTACATTTACCGAATAGATTATTTGGTTGTTTAAATTATTCTGTAAGATGTTCCCAAGGACTAATGATAATCACCAAGTTAGTGGGAGCTTGCGTGTCAGAACTTAAGTCCTAAAATTAGCCACTAGTTGATGGTCATTGAGATATGGGATATCAATGATGCGATAGAGATTAGCATGTGTTGCATCAGATCCTTCGATGATGTAGTAGTTCTCACTGCTGCGAATAGCTTGGTTATTCATCATGGACATATGGACACTTTGGAGAGTGTTGGCATACCTAGCCGAGAAACCATTTGGTAAATTCTATTTAAGTGTCTATGGGAGTATCGGATTGTAGGGTGATGTAATAGTCCTCAGACTTGAGGTCAATACTACATCATATGTGGAATAATATACTTTGACCATGCGCAACGCTTGCACTCTTAAAGTAGGGTAAATACGGCATGCGTTGGGTATATTAGGAAGCATATGGTGTGAGTGATTGGACCAAGATTAGGATTCATCCTCCGAATAGATTCAAGAAGAGAATACTCTACATCTCATATTTAGTGCGATCATTAGTCAGTGGCCACTGCAAAGATATATGTCAAAATGGTGTTTGGACATAATCATCTAGATCGACTAAGAAGATTGAGAGACAATGGATGAGTTATTGGAATAGACACTAATCCATATTCTAGACTCATTCGAGTATTCGAGAATGAAAGGACCGTATCATCAAAGTACTCTACATCACAGACAGTTTGTATCTCCTCAACAAACGTTCCTTACATATTAGTATTGTCTAGTGACGATTGTATAGGAATATTCACTAATACCTTGATTTGATCATTGCCTAATATGTGAGGGCCTATGGGTCATATACAACTAGGTGATAATTCTCCCGATTAAGCATTAGGATAAATTAAATGTCAATTGGATTGATAAGATTGATTTACTATTGTCAATGACATTTCATTTTATGGAAATCATTAATTAAGTTAAAATTGGATTTATGATTTAATTACTATATTAAATAAAATATCAATTGGATTGATAAATATTTAATTTAATATTGTTGAGAATGTTCTATTTGATAGAATGAATTAATTAAGTTGAATTGAATTCAATGTACTTAATTAATTTATACTTTTTGAAAGTAAATTAATTAAATTAGATTTAATTAATAAAATAAGAAAAGAATAATTAGATTAAATTGGATTTAATTAATTAAAGTTAGAATGTGCATTTGAACCAATTTAGAATGAGGTTCAAGTGTTAAAAAGTCCAAAAGAAAAGGATCGATAGTAGTGGGTTTCGAACCCAAGGCCCCAGCTCATTAACTAGCATACCAGCCGACTGGGCCAGGCCCATGTGAAATAGGTTATGCGTTTTATACACATATATTCGGTCCATGCGGCCTACATTGATAAGTAGGGTTTTGATACGTGTGTGTTGTTGTGGCTTGTGGCTTTGATCTCTCATTCTCTCTAGGGTTTCTACACGGTTGTATTCGTTCTAACTTCTTTCTTTTCTTCTTTGATTAATTCTATTTTATTATTATCTTTGAGATTTCTTGTTTTGTTTAATGTAGATTTTGAATATGGATTTCCTAGCATCCATGGAGAATTCATCAATGGAGAATCGAACTACGTTTGACTTGATCCTGAGGGTACGTAGGCAATTTAGAATTGTTCTGAGTTCAGTCAGATTCTTTAGAAGATCATTAATTGTTCTTTGAGGAACAAATTTATGTAATGGAAGCTGGAAGCTGGATAACGCGTACGTTATTTATATGGAGCATGTTAAATAATCGTTCAATCAACGATCCATGTAGGAAAATTTTCGAATTCCGCCTCTATAACCTTAGAGTTAATTTCCTAGAATTACTATATGTTTTGTGGCACCGGAATCTATTACCCATGGTTTTTCTGAAAAAATCTTACCAGCCATATTGACAGTAGGCATTTCCTCCTCCTCTTTCCCTTTTTGTTTTTCATTCTTAGACCCCAAGTAGTGTGCTACTTGTTGAAAAAGGTCACTGGATACCCCAGGAATTGGACTTGCACCATAATCTACCAAAGCCACCTTTTGATTCCTTTTATTTGCTTGATCAAAACTGAACCTTCCTCCATCTCCTCGTCTGTTTCCACCATCTCCATTAAAGCGAGCGCCATCTTCCCTTGCCGGCTTTTTTCATCCCGGAGGGTACCCTATTATCTCAAAACAATTTTTAGTACTGTGGTTATACCGCCCACACTGGAGGCACTGTCCACGATTTCTCTTCCCACCTTTGTAAGTATCGCGTGTATCTTGTCGTGGAGTTTGAAAGGCCTGAATTTCAGCCCCTCGCTTTTCTTGACGGTGGATTTGAAAAGCGGCAGATTCAGCTCCTAATCGTCGTATTACTGTGAGTTGGCGCTGTTTTTCATCCTCTGAGACCAAATGGTATGCTTCTCCAAGGTTTGGTGTCGGTTTTGTGGTCAAGATCCGTGTCTTGACAGTGGTGAAGGTTTCGTCCAATCCTAGCAAAAGTTCATAAAGTTGTTCCTTTTCTCTCATGGTTACGTATTGTTTGGACAACTCACACTCGCATTTTCCGCAGGTACACTTGGGTAAGGCTGAGACAGATCCTAACTCATCCAAATGCCTTTCAACTTGGTGTAGTACGCTGAGATACTCATACCGTCTTGCGGGTGTGTGCAAGATCTCGTTTCAGTTCGTGTGCCCTCGGGGCATTTTCCTTTCCAAATCTGCCCAAATCTGTTTTGCCGTCTTGGCATGTTTCACGCTGCTACGTATTTCTTTTTCCATGGTTGTTGTAAGCCATCCTCTTACCATGGCGTTGCATCTTTTCCACAATCCACAATCGGACGAACTCTCATCCTTTGGAGCCGGGATTGTTCCCTCAACAAATCCCATCTTATTTTTCGCGAATAGGAAGTTGCTCATCTCATCAACCCAATCCATGTAGTTTCCGTCATTCAACAATTCAGGTACGTGAAGCTGCCGGGATAATCCGAGGCATGGACATAGTAAGGAGACATTATATCAATGTCACTACTGCCGCTCGAACTTGTTTTATCTTAAGCACTATTGGTCATGGTTGAGTTTGCGATTGATTTGGTGGTTTGATATGGTGATTGTATTTTTGTTTTATGCGGAAGCTGTTTGGATCGTTAATGCCTGCTCTGAGGCCATGTAAAATAATAGGTTCTGAACTTCTGATGAATATTGGTTTTCTATATATTGACATGTCAAGCAGCATGCAACGTATAAATACTACAAGAGTTTACACGGGATGTAAACTTATGGATAACTACAAATATGTGTGATGCAGATATATACGAACTAGAGATATGATAAGATACGGTCAAATTCTCTAGAATATTCTTCACTCCATTCCACCATCAGAAGTGTTCTAATTTGACTTTTTTCCGTTAACATCTTTCAAATTTGACTCTCGATTACTATTAAAAACTATAATGATAAAGTATTTAATGAAATTATATTATGAAAATTTAGGTGGTTCTATGTTTTCATAATATAATTTCTTTAAACACTATATTATATCATTATAGATTAAAAGTGATCGAGAGTTGAAGTTGAAACCCGTTGAACGAAAAATTCAAAACTATGATACTTATGGTGGGTGGAGTGGAGGGAATGTAAGATATAGATGAAGTTATAAAAGTATAACGGTATGAAATGTGTGATAGGTTGAAAAAATGAAAACGTAACTGAAACGTTTAACTATATACGCAAATAATTTATCGAAATAAATTGGTAAATACTAAACCACAACTTTTAAATATTGATAATGATATGCTGGTCTTGCTCCGAGCTGCGCCTAAAAGAGGAACACCGTGAGCCCAAAGCATGCAGCCATGTGTCTCCTCAGCCCCACTTGAAGATGTCACAATTGAGTTGTAACGCCCCAGATTTCAGAGGCTTAAAAGGGTTGAGAACGCTACTCATACCAATAAGGTGCACCTTTCTTTTCGGGAATCCACCTAGAAGAACTTCAGAGTTAAGCGTGCTTGCTCTGGAGCAATTCTAGGATGGGTGACCCACTGGGAAATTCCCGGTGCACGCACGAGTGAGGACAAAGTGCACGGATTAGAACCCGTGTTGGTCTTTGGGCCCATCATATCACCCCGGAGAGCACCCATGAGTAACCTTGCCGGCCCGTTGGACTGGGTCTCGGCCCGTTAGTGGGCTGGGTCGTTACAAGAGTGCTTAGAACTTGGAGTAAAAGGACCCAATAATGCTTGCTTACTCCCTATGTTATTGAATCATATCTGTTTGATTTCATGGTTTTTAGAAGGTTTATATAAAACAGTACCCACTATGAACCTATAAGATAAAATTCACCAGAAAAAGAAAACGTGTCGAACCCATTAAATCAATGTGTATCGAACCAAATATTACAAGACAAGGTGCAGATCAGTGAACCCACGGCCCACCTTCCACACAGCTAGGCTGCTATCTACATATATGGACATGATTTTCTACCTCACTAGAAGAAGATTGAGCAACCTTATATGATGAGTAACAAAAGTTAACAAGACTCATCTTTACATTATCCCAAGTTCAGAACAGCAGTAAAAATGGCAACACAGTAACAATTTTGACAAGAATCAACATGCAGCAGGGCTACTTATCTAGGCTGCATTTTACCATCCCAAGTTCAAAACAATGGTGGTCAAAATATGTTGACAAACAGTGTAACAGGACAAGCATTTGTAGTTAGTTATCTAGGCTGTGCATGTCTTACCCCATCCCAAAGTTTAAAAGTAATATTATTAGCAAAACAAACTCGTATATACACAGTTGTGTCTAAACAACTAATTCGTTTTACCAAAGAATCAAGAATCTACTCTACACACAGTATATACAACGATCCTAAACCTAGAAGTTCACTATGGATCGAGCTCATTCACTACCTTGGGTATTAAAGCCGTACAAAATAGGAATCTGACGTTCATACCATGATGAGCATGCCCGGAAAATTCCACTGCCTCCACTTCAGGATATAAAGGGCAGGGATATTTTTTAATTTACATGGACGAGTCTTGCCAATTACCATTCCTTCAAATGAATTAGAGTGCCTCTACAGAGTTTCCAGACTAGTTTCCCCAACGCAGTTATGTGAATCCGGAGGTCCTTCACTCTCTAGTTCTTTAATCACCTTCTCAATTTGCTTTCTGTATACTGGCATAAAATGATCGGCAATCATTGTCCTCGAAAGCCTAAGCTTCGTATACAACGATCTAGAAGTAAGAAAAATCCCAACTTTCTCTTCCTCATGCTCATCATCGGTCTCACTGGTAGTACTACTACTCTCACTTTCCGCCACATTGTCCTCCTCGTCAGGGGATATTGCCACAATATGCAGTATCCTACCCGGAGGGAAAAATCTGTGAACCTCTTTTGTATCAGGTACTGAGCTTTGAGACTCACCATCACTCACCTCTGCAACAGCAGCAGCTTCTTCGTCCCTAATTTCCTTCACTGTATGTGCTTCTTCAGAATCCGTCTTCTCATATAGCTCACGCTCTAATTGTTGCCATAACTCAACTTCAGTCATTCGATCTTCGTGCCTTACATGGTCCATTACATCCTCATCATCAACCTCAGCAAGACTGATCTCACTCAAACGTCTTTCTAAGCTCAGCGATCCTGTTCCCTCTGATGAAGATACATGGTTCTCCATCTTGTCAATTATAGTAGTCTCCTCAATAGTTGTGAGGAAAGGCTCAGAATCATCTTTTTTAGTTGATGATGAAGAAGGATCTTCCACCAAATTCTTGTTTTGCATAGTTGATCGCCGACGGGGTCCTATGCAAGACCAGGAAGATATGCGTAGAGCAGGACGAGACCATGCTGACTGCGCCATGCTTTGAGCTCTCTTCATAACAACCTATTGCCAAGAAAATAATTTCAGAAAACAGGGATAAAAAAAAAAGATAAAAAAAAACAGATAATACCAAAAGGACAAAAAGGGCAGAACCTATAAGATTGTTTAAATAAAGAATCAAATAAACAGAATTGCATAATTTTCTCTTATGTAAAGATAGGAGTATTTGTTCTTTAGTGGTGAATATATCCATTAGCCAATTCAGAATACCCAATTATCAAGAAATTGCTCAATGAGCTTCGTGTTATTAGAAAGTAAAACAAACAGTATTTACTGAGTTACACAGAAGACATGACTTCAAATTTAGCATACGGCAGTATTAAAATCACTCATTGATAAGAGATACTCCCCTCCGTTCTTTTAGATTCTTTATGTACTCCCTTTTGGTCCGTTCTTTAGATTCTTTACGTTTTCTTTATTGGCAAACTTTTAACTCACACCTTTCCTAGTGGGTCCTAGCATTAAACCAAACAAAACACACATTCTACAAACCAATCCAAAAGAAAATGTAAAGAATCTAAATGAACGAAGGGAGTAGATACCTGAGTACCACTAGAAACAGGACGTAGCATTGCTCCAGCACCAGCAACTTTAGCTTTAGCAGTGGCCATGGACGGAAGGCGTGAACCTAATGCTGAAGCTGATCGATACACTGTACTGAGAATCCTGGTTTGCTCAATTTGGTTTCTCAGATCTGTCAACCAAGCAGAAGCTGTGACCTGCGCACCACATAAGGTTATTCATTAGCCGACAAAAAGATGATAGACGATTCCCCAGGAACAAATGTAAGACCACATCCAAATAAACAGACCACGGCAAGCAATTGAGCATTACATATGACTCAGGATCTAATTGGTGCGAAATAGGTAATTTTCAGTCTCTTCACAGGGCAAAACACTTCTAAAACTAGGCTCAAACCCATTAATTGTTACTTTTAATTAAAACCCTTCATTTAGTTGATCTTTTCGGACTCCAACATAAGGTTATTCATTAGCCAACAAAAGATGATAGACGTTTCCCCAGGAACAAATGTAAGACCATATCCAAATAAACAAACTACATCAAGCAATTGAGCATTCCATATGACTCAGGATCTAAATGAGTTGGTGCGAAATAGGGAGTTTTCAGTCTCTTCACAGGGCAAAACACTTCTAAAACTAGGCTCAAATCAAACCCATTAATTGTTACTTTTAATTAAAAACCCCTCATTTAGTTGATCTTTACAGACTCCAGCAAAAAGTGTGCATCATTCCCAAAACCCTAGTAAATTGTCTTCTTCACCAAAACCACCCTCCGCCTTTACCAATGAAGAGAGACGCGAAAGAAAATTTTTCAACCACCGCTTATTCATTATTATCATGGTTTTAAACGCATTAGTCTTCTTGTGCGAATTAAAGTTTTCAAACTATAGTTCGCTTGGTAAGACACTTCTCCTGCAACCAATAGGTTCGGGGTTCAAGTCACCATGGGGGTAGATGGGGGACCATTTTTTAAAATACAAATTTAAAAAAATAAAAGAAAATAAACAAACAAACAGAACAGAAAGAAAAGAGTTCTAGTTCACTTGCACCTAAAGGCTCACACTTAAGCTCGTTTGGTGTCCTTATAATTTCATAGTTTGTCAGATTAAATTGAGAGGCCTACTCGATCAGTTCATTCTAGAGTGGAAAAGTTTTCATCAAAGTACAGTACGGATGTAACAAAAGCTGTGGAGCAAATACTATCTAGATCATGTAGTGACCCAAATCCAATTATTCCTATAATCATCTTATTTTTTAGAAACATGTATAGCTTTCTATTGATTTGCAACTACTTTACAGAGACTCCCTTACCTAATAGCTCCAGCATAAATCGAGCAGGAAAGTAAAAACAGTATTAAACAGAAATACTATCTTCTGTTGTCAAGTGCTCAAAAATGCCTGACAAGTAAAAACAACAACCCACTTACAACTACTCTACTACAGCACAAAGCCCTCGCCACAAGTGTTACATGCACTATAAGTAAGAAGTCCACCTCATCTATGAGCTTTTATAGAGGTGTGGAATTAGGCTCTATATAGTGGTAGCTTATCAGCTAAATGAGCTTATTTGACCGTTTGAACACAACAGTCTATTATGCGAATGCCTAACGCTTATGAAAAAGCTGATTGGAGAATCAGGTAGCTTATAAAAATAAAAAGATAAAACATAAAAGGTATGATTGGTTTTTTTTATATCCTATAGCAACTCTATCAGAATCAACTAGCTCGTCACCTCTCAATTGCAGCTATCTTGTCAGCCAGATCAGGTGGCAACTGGTAGATCATCTACTTACGCTAAACATAGCCTTAATCCATTTATATTTCAAGCACTCCTCGTGGACTCCCATCAAGTTGACATTTGAATATGGATGGAGGTTGAATGGTAGGATTTGATCCCTTCACCTTGGCGCATCTCATCCAAAAGTCAAAACATTCAGAGAGGTGTGGAATTGAACTATTTATATTAAGGTGAATTTATCTGGACCCCTTTCCAGATGTTCTAGTTACATCTGGGTCCAAAAACCCCAAAAATCGTTGAAAACAATTACATTTGAGTCCAAAAATTACACATTCCCATGGGGTTTTGGGACCCACATACAATTAATCTATTTAATAAGAGGTTTTTCCTCTATTCTAATCTGATTTCAACCTAATCTTTAGGGAAGTAGTTGGCAATAATGCCAACACACTCTTAATATGGCCGTGTTACAAATGACAATGCTCATAGATAAGCCAAAGAAAAGTTCCTGAAGGGCAAGGATGAGAAAGGTTCAAGAAAGCTTCAAGAAAGTCATAGCAGTACTATAAGTATTTATTTCTTTCTGGATAAGAGAGAGATGGATCACATCAGCAGCAAGAAAGCAAAATAAATATACAAATAAGGAGAAGAATACGATAACCAAGACACCCACACTATGATGATTGGGAGTACATTACAAACCATCGTGGTACAATAACCAAGACACCCACACTATGATGATTGGGAGTACATTACAAACCATCGTGGTTTAGTGTGTACATTATCTGTCTATTGTCCGAAAACAACTGACCTCCTTACATACAAGTAATAAATAGGTACCAAGTTTCTTTTCTTTTCAGCCTCTCATGGGGAAAATTAAGAAATGAGGGGCAACATTTCTGCATTTTCAACCAACTTCATCTCAAAAGGAAGCAGTGACACAGTTCAAAAGTTTATGAAACGACATGTATGGCTCAACTTTGCAATCATACGTAGGATTCAGTTTGCTTGCTTCGTTAAGTCAAGCAAACAAGGATGTTTCATACTAAAATGTTAACCAATGTGAACAATTCAAGAGTAAGCAGAAACCACAGAAATATCCACTAGGACATGCAGCCAAGAATGACAAAGCAAGTGAAGAACACTTCCTCCAACTGAAAACATAATACCTCAGCACGCAGATCATCCACTGATGCAGATGAGAAAGTGGGAACCAAATCAGCTCCATTTATTACAGAAGTAACAAATTCATCTCCCGACTCCGCAAGCTCCCATGTCATACAAGCAGCTATATAGGATTTAACAGAAGAAAAAATTATTAGGAAAGCTGGCTGCAAAACAGCAGATCCAACTAGTTGAAAGTGGGATCTCATCAGAACGGCCTCAAACAGACAACCCTTTAACAAGCAAAAAATACTAATAACCTGGAGCAAATGCGACACAGGTTGCACTTGATAATTCTTTTCTTTCACGCAATACATAAGTTAAAAGGGCTGCAGTGCCTCCACCAAGTGAATGCCCAACAATCTGTAAACATTGAAAAAAATAACAAGAACTCAGACAAGATAACTAACAGCTAAAACAACAGAAAACAGTTCTAAGGCATTCTTTGTGAACACAATAATAAGCACATATAATCATTCTGCCCAACGTCTATTTCACCTTCATGTTGCGCTGGCCACAGATGCAAACAGTAGTATATAAAAATAATTAGAAACTTAGTACTGGATAACATACCAGGTGAAATGAATAAATAAAATTAGGTGGCTGTCAAAGTATGATAGAGAACAAATAGTAAGATATATAATGTTTAAGTAGGAGAGAGAATTTCCATTTAAGGTATAGACAGTAGAAGTTGGAACAGAGAAAAAGGGAACCCATGAAGTTGAAGCTGGACAGAGGTAGTACGCATATACCAAAATACAGCTGGAAAATGCTCTCCTGTCATTGCTTGTCCTATCTTTCATATTTCAGGGTTACATGGATCACATGTTTACTTATGTTTTTGTGAATTAACAGGAATGAGTGGCCCTCGAGGCAGGATGAACCCAAGAATAGAAGTTCCGACAATCATACATAATAAGTCTGGGCATGTAATGTAGTATGAGAAAAAGGTTGGAGCAAGAAGGGTATTATGCTATTGCTTGACTATACTTGACTTGGAAGATTTTTCTGAAATTATAGGAATGGAAAAAAAATGAGTCCCAATTCGACCAATGAGCTAGTGAATAGTGAGGGACAAGTCGACCGGTTACAGCCCAATAGCAGAACCAATTTGCATTTCGTAACTCTTGACAGTTGAATATTATCGAAGAATTGGGGATTACATGTCGCTTATTGGGATTCTTCATCTCTGTTTACCGGGTTTTGATCCAGCAAGGAACTCATTCGTGAAATGTTTCGTTTTAATTACCGTGAGTTTCCTTCCACATCAACATGTATCATGTGTGTTCACCAAAAATTAAAAAAGATAATCTGGAGGGGCTTTATGGAAATGTTTGAAGTCCATCATCATTCATCTGTAATGTGAAATTTACCTTGAGCTTATAATTTGGATGACTGTCAAGCGTTTGAAGAATACAAGGAGTTGCAAGCTTTGCAATCCATCGGGCAGCTGCAACCATCCCACAGTGGGCATAACCAAGAACCAAGTTGCTTACGCCTCCTTCATACACCACTGTATGATGAAATGGAACTACAGCTCCAGTAACAGCTGTTAAAGTATCCTTGACACTATGGGTTCCACGAATCAGTAACAGGAGACTTTTTGTTTTGTGGTCAAGCAAGATGGTGAAAGCTGGCTTCAAAATCTGCATAGAAGAGATCACATTTATAATCAATAGGGATGGCATACAATATATCTTCTTGGGCCTTCCTCGTAGGATCAATCACTCCTAAGACAACAAGCGAGTCTCAGAGCTGCTATTGAAAAATAATACTCCCCTCTACCCCACTAATGTTTACTTAAATTCCTTTCCATACGCCCCATTACTATTTGCACATCCCAAATACTAGCAACTAAGTACGATCATTCTGTATTAACTGTCTCATACTTGGTACATAATTCATTAATTTTCTCTCATACTGAGTATAGACTTAACAATTTTATTAATTCTTTACTTCTTTTCTTAATCTTTACTTATATTCCTTTAAAACACCTCATAAAAGATATTAGCAGAGAACGGCAGGGACTAAGGAAAAGGGACAAAGATAAACTTACTCCAGCTTTTGGTTCTTGGAGAATAACATCTTCTTGAGGATAGCCTGTCTCCTCCAGGAATAAAGGGAAAGGTTTTTTCGAGAAATGCCAGCAGAGAGTCAGTAGATTTAATAGATATCTCAGCTCTGTTGCGACTTCTGGTCCTTTAAGCTGCGAACTATCTTTACCACCAAATTCACGACTAACTTGCAAGTGGCCCTGCAAAATTGGACACATGCATCATACTTGGCTCATAGCACATTAATGTACCAAACAGGACGGTTATTTTCTCATTTTGATATCTTCAATTTAAAGCAGAGAGTTCTTTAACAATATGGTGATCTATTCATCTCATATAACCCTTTGTCTAAGGAAAATTATTGGCAAATAATGCAATCTATTTTTATTAAGAGGGGAAAAAATGCAGGGGGTGCAAGCATCATATTCCTCTTGGTGCAACATTATTAGGTGACTGACCTTGATTAAAAAAATTATATCCTTCCAAGCTCAATATATATATATATATATATATATATATATATATATATATATATATATATATATATATATATATATATATATATATATATATATTATACACATAAACGTAATTATGAAAAAGATATCGTCAATGAGATTTCTTCCGCTTTGTAGATGTTGGTTATATATACACATACAACGAGTATGTTCAAGCAGGCATCTCATCAAAAGCAAAAGAATAAAATCAATCAACATCACAGTCCAAGCATCATAGGCTTCTAAGTGACATATTAATAGGTACGAAAAAGGATTAAATTTTATAATTCTAGGTCGAACTAAGTTCCCAAGAAAGCGAAAAAAATCACGAAGAAGCATATAAGGATAGTTCAAGTTGGTAGCATATCAGTCATTGACACCTGCATACCTGCCTTTTTAGGAGGAAGGTTATGCCAAAAGCTAAATCACCAATTGGCCATTTTCCCAAAGTCTCAGAATAAGTGAATCTAAGAGTCTCTGCCAATGTTGAGATTGTCTCTAACCAAGTTGCTGGAGCTTGTATAAGTCTATGAGAAACTCTATCAATCCCAATGGATGACTGTGCAAATTACCATTTTCTTCATCATCGCCTACTTCTGGACTTGACTGTATTTTTTTGTTCAATGTAAAATACAAAAGTGCAGCAGCCCCAGCCGCAGTGGCCATTGAGGCAGTAGCCATGAATATTGGATCCCTACAGTAGAATGAATACACGCAATACTTATATAAGTTTTGCACTTATAAATGATACTTTTTATTCATAATAGAATTGTGAGTAATACTCAAAGGCAAGCCTGAAGTTTGCAACAAAAATTTATATGCTTGTAAGAAACTGCAAGGACAAAAGCCTTTAAATTTCACAACCACAAGTAGCAAGCTTCTTTAGCCAAACCAATACTTGATAGACAAGGTTACCAAGATCATGAAAAAGTGTATACCATATACACTTAGAAAACAAAAGACCCATACTTTCCCAGAGGCCTAATTGACACCGACTCACTGACAGACTAAGACCAACCAGGTTGTAAACTTGTAATCACCCCGAGCATCAAAATTTCTCCAATTAACAACTTTTTCAGAAATTGCATATATTGTTACATCCCACGATAGACAATTAACTTAATACATCATCATTGGCCAAACCGCAAATACAATAATGATTATGAGGGCAACTAGTAAAGTTAAAATTGTGACCCTAATTGTAAATAAACTGAGAATCCAAACTTGTGCACAACTAAAGTAAACCAATTCCAAGAACAACTCTTTCCCATTTTCGCATAACTGGCGGTATCAATTAGTTATATCAGTATTTCCTGTGATACTCTGAATTATCAAAATAAGATAATATCACCTTAGCATAATCCCCCCAACCCACTTGAAACCAAACAAAGATGAAAACTTTACCCCAAAATGTGACATCGCCATTACGAATTAGACCAAATTATATATACAACCATGAATAAGTAACCCAATCTGATTATAACAACAAAAGTTATGAAATTAACCTAAACCCAGGAAAACAAACGATTTAACCCAATCGGCGATTGGCATTATTATTTATTTATTTATGAAAAAAAATACACGAATAAATAGCAGGAAGGAAAGTAAACAGGAAATTATTAACCTGAACATGATAAGAATCTGGAAAAAGCAAAAACCCTAGAAAACCCGAAAAATAAAATAAAAAATGAAAACTAGAATTGGAAAAAATCGAAAGCAGAGGACAGAGAGTAGATAGATGGATTGATTCACGGACCTGAATTAACGGATGAGAGTAGTGAGAGAAACAAACCTCGGCTTACGAATGGCTATTGCAGTATCTTCTTCCCGAAAACAACGCAAACTATTATTGATATTATTCTTAATATTATTATTATTGTTATTATTCGTAGGTTATGATCGATTGGTGTGAATGAAGAAGATTTTTCATTTTAGGAGTGAATTTGGTTTTTATGGGTTTACGTAATTCCAAAGTTTTGTTGCTTTCCTTTACTTCGTTATGTAATCAATTTAAAGTGTGAAAGAAATCAAGAATGAATGACGCAAATTGGAGCAACCGACCCAACCGGGTATTGTTATTTTCAGGTGGGTTCTCTTTTCCATATCGGGTCAAACTTTTCTTTTTTTTTTTTTTTTTTAGACGAAAAAATATGGTTTTATTCATACCATCATCAAAGAGCCAACTTGCTCAAAGTATAACAAAACAATCAAGCACTAGCCAAAGATAAGGTAAAAAACAAGAAAGGACATACTGACTAAAGAAAAAAAACAACCAAAGAAGAAAACTCCTGATAGCCAAAAACTGAAGCAGCTAGCCTGGTTCTGAAAACTCGAAAGGGAGGGAAATAAACCCCATAGCATCGAAGACAATATCATGGCACAGTTTGTGTGCTAGCTGGTTCGCCTCTCTTCTTATATGTTGAACTTTAAATAGCTCAAAATCTTTGGACAAAGACTGAACAGCTGCATAAACGTTGCCATTGGGGGCCAACTGTGTCGAACCTGAGATAATATCCAGCACCACTTGCAGGGCATCGCCTTCTAGAATAACTTTCGAGCATCCCATATGTTTCGCCAATTCCAACCCCATTTTAGCAGCAAGTAATTCTACGGTACCTACATCATGATGCGCGTCTAGTTTGCGCCTCTGCCAGGCTAGGATAAAGCCAGTATGGTCGCGGCAAACTGCAGATATACCACCGAGATGGCCGTCAAAGGGACGGCTGCGTCGAAATTAATCTTAACCACACCAGCATCAGGCGGCTTCCAAGGTCCTTGAATAGTATGCTGCTTATCAAAAAACTGCCCCACTGGCTTGTATGCATTAGCTCGATAGAAAAAAGTGAAATTCCAAACAAAATGCACCATGTTCATGGGATCAGCAGGCAATCTTCATATTTAAGCTTATTACGGACATGCCATATACTCCAACAACATATAACAAATTCACCGAACTTCTCATCATCCAGCCTTATTCGCACACCAATTACCCACTCCCAGATATCAATAGCTGATATAAAAATAGCATTTGCTGGAAACAGAGCTAGCGCCCAGACTTGCCTCGCAAAATGGCAGTCACGAAAGACATGAAGAAGGGATTCTGATTCAGTCCCACAAAGTTCACAGTTCGGGCTTTGTGCAAGATGCCTCCTACATTCATTATTCGATGGCAATATACCATGGAGCATACGCCACAAAAAGAGTTTAACTTTAGGAGGAACCCGCATGGACCACACAAAATTCCAGTTATGAGTCAAGGGATTGGAGCAAGTACCATCCTGGGTTGCCGCCCTTCTTGTTTTTAGTGTCATGGCAAGACGGTACGCCGACTTGACTGAATATATCCCCGATTTTGTGTGGTGCCAAATTAAGACATTTTTTTTTCTTTTTAAATTTTTTTAAGAGGAACGTAACTAGAGGTAAAAATTTTCCTTTTTCAAATGTATCCGCTCAAATCTCCTGGCCAGATGGCTATCCTGCTCTATTTTGTCAAAACTACTGGTCTATTGTAGGTTCTTCTCTTACTGCTTGCTGCTTAGATTTTCTGAATTTTGGGGTTTTCAATGCTAATTTTAACTACATACTCATGTAGTTTTAATTCTTAAGTGTAAGAATCTTGAACTTGTTTCCCACTTCCGTCCCATGAGTCTGCGCAATGTTGTTTATAAAGTTGCGTCAAAGTGTGTGACTAATCGGTATGCATGCTCGTATTAGCGAAACTCAATCTGCTTTTATACCTGATTGGTTAATTACTGATAATGTGTTACAAATAAAGAGAGGAAATACAAAGAAATACAACTTGGATAATATAGAAAATGCAAAAGAAATATAAAAAATAAGTTGTCTTCAAACAGCACCCAGCGAACCGCTTAGGGGTGGTGAAGCGAATCGCTTTAGATTTCTGAAAGCTCCTGGTTTTTGCGTGGCAGATAAGCGAGCCGCTTGGCTCTGTGGAAGCGAACCGCTTGGCGAAGCGAGCCGCTTGGCTCTGTTGAAGCGAGCCGCTTGGCTCCTATGCAGAATTTCTGGTTTTGTTTTGTTTCTAAACTTGCGACAATGAAATAGGTGGATCGAGAAAGTTTCCTTAAAGCAAACTACGCTTTCTCACCTATGGTGCTGGAGAGGTTGAGCGTCTGCTTCTAGGATACAACGAATCCCAAGACACTACAAGAAAAACCAGGTTTAGCGACGGATGACAGCAATCCGTCGCTAAAGGCAATTAGTGACGGATGGCCCGTCGCAAAAAGTGGCGTCGCTAATAAGAAAAGCGACGGATGAAATCATCCGTCCTTCCATTTAGCGACGGATAAGAACATCCGTCGCCGAGTTCACCGTTGACCAAACTTGAGACGGATGATTTTATCCGTATCTATATTTAGCGACGGATAATGTTATACGTCGATGTTTGGCTGATACACGTGTTCAACGCTGGACAGAGGAGATTTGGCGACGGATGGTATAATCCGTCGCTAACTTTTCTGGAATAATGTTTTTTTTTTGTTTTTTTTTATTGGTTTTTCTTTTGTTTAGTTGTACACCTCAAATACATACCAATTTTCGTAACTAAAAATTATATACAAATATATACTAATTAGTTAAGCATTCGAAATATGTGAATGAAAGTACAAATTGTTCTAAAGAAAAGAAGAAAAAAGATGTTCGAAAAAAAAAAAATTGTTCGAAATAGAAAAGAAGTGTTCGAAAAAAAAAAGTACTACTACGAAGATCCGGGAGTGTCGTCATCACCCATGAAGAAGTCGGGAGGTGGCTCGGTACCGGGGGGCATACTTCGCCATGATCCAGTCGAGGGATTTCTTGAAGCCATCCCTCATCCTCGCATGCGCTTCCTTCAACCGAGCATTTTCCTGGGCCTGCTGCTGGATAGTCATCCTCAGCTGCTGAATCTTGACGTTTTTGTTGTAGACTGTTGACTTGACCACGTATGTTGACCGCATCTAGATAGTTTGACCTCGTGTATTGACTGACCTGGACCATGGTGAATTTATTTAAGAAACTTGGGGAACTGATTGGTAATAACTAAAACCTATGAGGACTTGTTTTGAGATCTCTGGAAATTTAAAGGACCTTTTTACAATTATGCTTTGACCAGCGTTGACTGACAGAGGACTAGATTAGGAGATTTCTGGACTTGTGTCGACCGTTGTGCATGTTTTGAGACTTGTTGGACTTATTTGTACTTTCTGAAAATTAAAAAAAAAGACTTTTCTACAATTACTGTTTTGAGGGTAAATTAGTAATTTCACAACATCTGAACTGAACTGTTAAACCGAATTTCTTTTGAGGACTGCTTTGAAGTTTGTAAGAAACTGTAGTACTGTTTTGCAATCATCTGTGAGAAATCGGTAATTCTGAAATCTGAGTTTGAAAGTGTTTTCTAAAAGCTAGTGAATTGCTTTTTGTCTTGGTGAAGTTGAGTAACTAGTTGTTTTCTAGCTCAGTTGGTTAAGAGTTGTGTGACTAATTTAGAGGTCCCAAGTTCGAGCCCCTCCTTTGCCAATCCTTCACCAACCTTTTTATTTTCATTCATTGAGCTTTCGTTCAAGTTCTAGTTAGTAACTAGATACTTTCTGTTTAGGTGTTTCGTCTGTTAGCTCTTAGTTCGTTGTGCTTTTGTGGATCATTGCTTGCAAGGCTTAAGGTGAGTGTTCACCCCAAAGTTTGTTTGTTTTTTAAATCTGAAAGGCAATGTGCTATGCATGTAAATATCTACATGTGTATTATATTATGTATGTTACTGCTTTAAAAGTAAATATGCCTACACATGACCATTTTACTTTATTATGTACGGTATTGTTCTGTTTGTACTGACTCTTCTGCAGGAATGTAACTCGGTTATCCGAGCACTTTATCTGTTATTGTTCTGTCTGTTTGTATTTTGTATGTTTTCTGTGCGGCCGGTCGATTAGGTTGTAATTAGGTAGACTTGGGTAGTGAGGACTATCGGGTTTACTTGGTTATTGCCTAGTCTATTCCCTTTTAGGCGCGATGCAAAAGTCGTTGAGGTCTATTAGGGTCGTATGATCTGTTTCCCCAAAGTACATGGGGCTCTGTTCCGTCTAGAGTTGTTAACCCTCTGGAGGGAGTTAAAAGGGCAATCTGGGACTAGGAGCAATAAGGAGGGCTACACCAACGAAATCTGTTCTGTTATGTGATTGTCTTATCTATTCTGTTATCTGTTTTATCTATTGTCATATGTGTAACAAATTCTTTGTTTTAAAAACTATTTATCTCTTCTTTCTGTTAACTTTTCGAACTTCACTGAGATCCTTTATCTTACACTCTTTCTGTTTTCAAAATTTCTTCCTTGTAGATTCTGTTGGAGAAGATCAAGTCTAGGCGTCCAGCGACTGAGAGTTGGGTTTGGGAGCTCGTGGGATTTTATTTGTTAGAAATAAGAAGAAAAACTCTTTCTACTGCACCGTCTATTCATTTTAAAGTTGACTTTGAGTTTGGTTACCGTATCGCTTTCCTACCTTAAATTTTGTGAACTCATTTGAGCGCCAAAACCCGTTCCTTATTTTTCTTTTGAAGACAGTTGCTTTTGAATTTTCAAATTCACTTTATTTCCGAACGAATTATTTTATTTTAAAAATTGGTACCGTTACAATTGGAACTCAAGCTTGCTAGGATAGGACCTTTTAATCTTTTGGGGGGTGTGTGAGGGTCCGAGTCGCTGGATTTAGTTACACGTTTTCCGTTTAATTATATCTTCGTCCGAGTCTTTCGTTCTAACTCTGCACCGTCATTCTGTTATGATTCTGATACAGCTCTCTGTTATTGCCATTTGATATTTGATTGATTATTAAGTTGCTTGCCTTGTTTTGTCCTAAAGTTTTGAAATGACTTATCTGCCTGGTTACTGAATCAAGTACTTTTCCTTATCGCATGGTATTATTGTTGACTCTGTTTTTTACCGAGATTGTTCTTCTGATTTTGCTGGTTTAAGTTAATCGCATGTTATGATGTTTAAAGGTGTTTTATTTCTTATGCCATTATTAATTGCATGTCTTACACTTTCATTTATGAAATAATTTTGCCTTAAGTTTATGCCTTAGTTCTCGTTACGCCTTAGGATAGTCTCACTCGAGGACGTTAACGACGTTACTTACCTTAGACTAATTGCGGTAGGATGGCTCCAAGGATCAACACTCGCAACGGCAACAACAACACCAACAACGACAACAACAACACCAACAGCGGCAGCCCCAGTAGTGACAACAACAACAACAACAACAACAATGATGGCACTTCGGACCCAGTTGAGCGGATCATTGCCGCCTTGGGGAACTTCAGCGAGACCATGCGCCGTTTTAGGCCGCCCCCTACTCAGCCTGTTGCA
This sequence comes from Plantago ovata, assembly GCA_028274465.1. Taxonomy (NCBI): domain Eukaryota; kingdom Viridiplantae; phylum Streptophyta; class Magnoliopsida; order Lamiales; family Plantaginaceae; genus Plantago; species Plantago ovata. The sequence continues at coordinate 84,033,495 of CM051455.1, read as the reverse complement.
CCGCCACGGCCACCGACGCAAACGATCGATCAAGCTGCTGAACGGTTCACCCGTTTCCCTCCCGAAAGTTTCGATGGGGCGCCTAACGCCCGCAAAGCTGAGCTCTGGCTAGAAAGCATGGAGGACTTGTTTTCAATTCTACACTACCCGGACGAGAAAAAGATTGAACTTGCAGCATTCCAGTTCGTGGGAGTAGCAAGAAACTGGTGGAGGTCGGTGGACGCTAGGTGGAGACAAGAGCAAGTTGGCCGTACCTGGGAGAACTTTGAGAAGGAGTTTATGGACAAGTTCGTACCCCGTTTGGTTCGTGAGAACAGGAGGGATGAATTTCAAAACCTTGTGCAAGGGAGAATGGATGTCGCAGATTATGACGCTGAGTTTACGCGACTGCTGAAGTACGTGCCCCACTTTCAAAACGATGAGAGGGAGAAGGTACGACATTTTGTGAAGGATTTGAACTCCGAGATTCGCTACAGCTTGTTCGGGACTGACATGCCTACCTACGTTAAAGCAGTGGAGTTAGCTGCTGAGGTAGAGAGTGGTCTGGGAGAACTTGAGAGCTATGAACCGCGGCGATATCGAAAAAGGAATTCTGATCACAGGAGCAGCAAGGATGGCAAGGATCGTCGGACCCCCATCCAAGTATTCTCATCGCCAACAGGAAACTTGGTCTCGTCATGTGGCTAAAAGTACTGAACCACCAACCCGAAGGAATTGCAATTTTTGTGGAGGCACAACTCATGAGAAGGAGAACTGTTGGAGGAAACAAGGTGTATGCTTGGCATGCGGAAGCAAGGAGCATAAGATCAATGTTTGTCCGCGACGCAACTCCCTGATGGAAGAAGGAAGATCTGGAGGCACCGGTTCAAAGAATCAAGGAAGTAGTATGAAGGCCAAGCCAAGAGTTTATAGTATGATCGAACATGAGACTCCCTCAACAACTGTGGCAAAAGGTACGCTCATTTTGACAAACTTCTTCTAAGTTATGTTTGTTTAACGAACTGCACTTTAGGTTAACTCACTTGAAGTTAAGTATCGACTATTTATTGAGGTTTTACAGTTGAATATTCTTGCTGAAGATGTAAGCTTCGTTTCCTTTAGGATAGTTTCGACTTTGATTAACTTTTAACTTGCGAACTTGTTCCTTCCTTTCGGCATTTGAAGTTTGAAGACTTTCGATTCTTCGTTCCACGTTCGTTAGTTTTACGCTAGTTAAGTTTCAAGGACGAAACTTCTTTTAAGCGGGGTGGAGTGTAACATCCCGTTTTTTATTTAATTTATTTGATTTTAATTTTTTTATTTTAATTAATTAATTATCCGAGAAATTTATTTATTTGGTAATTTAATTAATTTCTTTCTTGCGCAATCGAATTCGATTTTAGAAAGCTCGTGTAGTAGTAATTCGTCTCGTTCCGATTTGGACTAGCTAGCAATCTGATTTCGTGGCCCAAATTGAGTAAATCATTTATGGCCCAATCATTATGGCCCATTTTGCCTGGGCCATCCTCTTGCTAAAACCCTAACCTAAATGAGTCTCCATCCTTCCCTCATTCTGCTCCCATTCACGCCACTCCACTTTACAGAGAAAAAAAAAAAAAAAACTAACTCTTTGCCTTTCTCATCTCTTTCGCTCATCCTCATCAACTCCACCTTCAACATCAACTCACTTCATCATCTTCATTGTTTCACCATCAACAACCCCAACTCTTCATCATCTTATCTCATCGTCATCACAAATCGAACCCTCACCATCATCAATTCGAACGGTGCCGGTTTCGGTTCGGCGCAGCTGTGATCCGGTTCGGCTCCGCCTGTTTCACTCTTCTCCAGCTCCGTTCGTGCTTGCTCGCGGCTCCTATTCGGATTCCGTTTCCAGTTCCGGTAAGCTCGTGTGGTCTGCTACTGTTTGTTGAGATCCAATCTCGATCTGGATCCCGTTTTGACCTCTTGCTTCCCTTGATTCGCAGTAGTGTTTCCGATTCCATTCGGCTCGGTTCATCCCGCAAGCGCTCTATTCCGTTCTGTCCTATTTCTGTTCGGTAAGTGTTTTTCACCTTTTCGATCGATTCTGGATTAGATACGTTGAGATCGCGATTACAATCTATTCGTTTTTTTTTTATTGATTCACAGTTTCCCTCTGTTCCATTTTCGTTCGAAGGTATACTGCTCTGCCCTGATTCTTTTTCATTTCCTTTATTTTGTTTCCTTGACCAATTTACCCCTGTCGCACTCTGGTGTCGATCTGAATTGAAAACCGGGACTTAGGATAGTGTTGGTGTTAAAGTATGTCCAGTCCGCATGTACGAACTGGAGCGGTCTAAGAGCGCGACAAAGCATCAAGGGTCGTCCCTCAAGGGGCGCGACCACACCCAAGTATGTCACTAAGGTGTGGATCGACCAACATACGGTCCGACCATCACTAAGAGGCCAACCCTCAAGATAAGCTCACTGCAAGGACAAGGCAGCTGTTGGGCTCGAGGAGCATCTATAGGGCTCGAGGAGGACCTTACGTCAAGGTGACACCCTCCAAAAGAGACTAGGCAGAGCACTACTCGGACCACGGATGTAAGAGGAAGGCACGAGGACCAAGGGCGACCACCCATGGTCGCTCCCTGTGGGACCCGTCTTCCAGATTACTCCATGGGACCCAAAAAGTTAATATTTCCCTCACAACCCTAGTAAGATGTTTGGGCCAAAGCCCATGTTTGGGCCAAAGCCCATGAGGTAACCCCCTTGATCGACCCGATCACGGGGAGGAGGCTCACTCTGGAGGAACTCAACGCAAGGAAATCCGCACTTAATGCTCAAATAGAGACCCTAGGGGGAACCGTGCAAGAAAAGAGCAAGACCAAGATCCAAGCCGTTGTGCGACGAGATAAGGAGCCACCAGGCCAAAATCGAAAGAGGCTTCCCTACTTTCGTAAGTTATGATGGAACAAGTTGTCCGAAGGATTACTTGGTAAGATTTGACACTAAAATGGATGCTTATGGTCACGATTCAAGGACCAAGGCACTACTCTTCCCGGCTAACCTCTCAGGAGAAGCCATGAAATGGTGGTCGCGTCTTCCTCATCGCTCGATCAAGTCATATAGAGATCTCTGCAAGGAATTCTCTAAGCGATTCGAGAAGGTCATGAACACCAAGAGAAGAGTGAGATACTTGGCCTTTGTTCAGAAAAACAATGAAGACTTGAGGGACTTCATCAATCGTTTTCATGAAGCAGCCCTCCAAGTTGAAGATCACTCGATCAATGAGAGAAAAGAATACTTGTATGGTAACACTGATAGTGTATATGTCCTAGAGACAGTCCTTATTAAGGGCATGCAACCCTTATAGAGGGCATATATGTACTATTACACAGGTCAACGTAATATAATATATGTTTGTTGATTGACTATTGAGTATCTCTTTCATATTTATATTACACCAGGCATGCAACATGTCATATCTCTATTTCTATCTGTATTGATATTAAACATGTCCCCTCGGATAGATGACCGATCACACAGATAGTGGGAGCTATGTGAGTTATCATCTATCCCAAACTCTCCCTAGTCGAGGTTCATCTCGGATGTAGGGGTCTGAATGAACCAGATGAGACTAGTATGCGTGGAGCTTATACTTGTTAGAGCAAGTGTGAGCCGATCCCACGGCCACGGAACGGATTGTTGGACAATGAAGAAACGTTCCCATAACTGCGCATAGTTGTTCGATGGGCGATTACCGAACAATGGAAGTACCCACCGGACACTCCCATCGATGTATACTCTACACCGAAGTGTCTATGGGAACCGGTAAGTTGTCAAAGTGATGCCAGTCGTCCTTTGGCCTTACAGTACTTTATCATCACGTTTGTTGCCCCATATCCTTGGTGGACCCGTCGATGTCAGCTCTGAATAAGCAGTTGACCTAAGACACGATCCAGGATTATGGCTACATACAAATGGGATGATAAGTGTTTATGTGAAGGATTCATCTCTCATGTGTAGCACAGGAGAGCACTGCTCATAGTCGTTCATAGTTGTGATTGGTAAAACCGCTGGCCAGCGTATCAATATTATTATGATGGTCATAATAGATATTGGATTCACCATGCAACTCACTGAAGATGCCCGTGGATGTATTATTGGAATAGACACTTCATCGATTCTAAATGCATTCGAGCAAGTCAGATGAAGGGACATTACCATCGCCGCGTTGAGCGCAACAGGCTTCGCAACGAAAGGGTTTGCTTTGAGAAACCTCTCAAACGTCCTCATGTATTAATATTGCAAATTGAACCGTCTAGGAATTCCATTTTGCCTAGTCTAGGACTTGCTTAATACAATGAGGCCCTATGAGTCACACTATGTGGTGATTCAGCTTATCCGAATATCCTTGAAGATGGAATCGCAATTAATTTGGAATTAATTGTGATTGATGGATTATAATTAATTTCGAATTAATTATAATATTTAGTGGCTCAATTAATGATTTGGAATTATTAATTGAATTGGCTAATTAATTGTATTTTATGTAAATACAGTTAAAGATTATGTTTTAGAAATATAATAGAGGTTTGATTTGAAAGGATATGTTAATTTAGAATTAACATATGCACATGGGTAAAATCTACTTGGACTTTGAATTGCCTTAGAACTATAAGTGGGTCCCAAAATCAGGACCCACCTATCACCCTCAGGACACGCGCGCGCGCGAGATGGAGTAGGGGAAGGAGTTCGACTCCTTCCTCTATTAGAAGTCTAAGGGATAAGTTAGATTTTCCTGATTGAGTTTTAATTTAATTGGGAATGAATCTAAACTTGAAATTGGTTTCCTAGTGCGATAAGAATTAGATTCTTATTCCTTTATGAAGTCTAATTGCTTATGCTTTAGGCTTCTATTGACTACTATATATAGTAGACTGTTAGAGAGCTTTTGACATAGATTTTCACACAGTTGAAGAATCAAATTCTCAGAGAATTATTCTACCTTTCTTAGAGAAAACAAAAACTCTCCCCCACCTCACCTAAGCCACGCGCACGCCACCTACCGGAGGAATCGCCGCCCGATCTTCTTGGCCACACAAAGAATATCCTAGCATTCTTTCTGATAGGCTGTTCATCCGTGGATACCAAGGTTGAGGTTCTAGGAGCTGAAAACTAACTTTTATTGTCTTGCAGATAATCAAAGTATTGCAAATATATATATATATATATTTCGAAAATAATACTTAAATCGGAAAATCGAACGGTTCTTTAAAAAATACGGTAAGTAAAGGTTTTGGCTCTCAAACGAGCTTACAATTCAAGAGAAATAAATGCGGAAGCTAAAAGATAATGAAGTTCAATGGAAAATAACAAGTGAAGACAAAATTTCTTCTTATTTGAAAACAACCCAAACCAAAAATCCCCCACACTCTCGAGTCGCCAGACGCCTACTAGAGCTCATCGGTAGTCGAACCTACAAGGAAGTATTTTGAAAAGAGTGGTGAGATAAAGGATATCAGTGGTGCTCATGCAATGTTAGTTTCATGCAATTTTGAAGAAGATCTTTCAGTTTAAAGACATGCAAATTACAGGCAGTGAATTCAGATAACAATCAGTTCAGTAAACAAGCAAATCAATCGGTTAAGATGTCAGAAAACAGTACAGTAACAGTTGGTGCAGCCCGCCTTGTTGCTCCTACTCCCAATAGCCCTTATCACCCCGTCTAGAAAGTTCAATTCTAGCCAGTACAGTGTCCTGCGTACGTTCAGGAAAGTCCTACGACCCAAACAGACCTCAGCGACTTCTGCCTCGCGCCTTAAGGGATTAGACTAGGCAACTCATAAATAAACCTGATAGTCAACACTACCCAAGTCTACCTACTCGTCAACCTAATCGACCGGTCAACAGTTAACAGTAAACAGTGCTCGGAAACCGAGAAAGTTATTAGAAAACAATTGGCAGTTAAGAAAACGGTAGTCAGTTGAAGAGGTAGTTAGACAAGCAAACAATAACATGCAATAGTACAGTACAATAATCAATTCTCACAGTTCGATGGCTAAGGTGTCATGCATAGTATTTAAACGAGCGATTATACTTATGAAAGTAACATGCAGGCATGTATACATATGGAATAGGAACAGACAATAAGCATAATAATACGGTAAACAGATAACACATAACTTCCTTGTAGTTTTGAAAACAGATAGAAACACTCACCTTAAATAGTACGAGCAAGAACCACGGATAGCACAACAAATTACGGGATAACGGACAGATCACGAGATCAATTCGAACGTCAACAACAACGGAAATAGAAAAGGAACGGGCAGAGCTCGATCCGGACAGAGCAAGATCGGAGTAGGGCAGAGCCGCAGTGACTGGCGATCGGAACAGAACAGAGCACGGGCAATAAAGGGCACGAGCAGATCGGAGCAGGTCACTGAACGGAGCCGGAGCAGAGGCGGTGGACGGAGTAGGAGAAGGCGCGGCCCGTTTTGTGATGAAATTAATGATGATGATGCGCGTGATGATGCTGGGAGGAGATGGTGATGATGTCGGTTATGGTGATGATGTAAACTGATGATGAATGAAGAAGATGATGAGTTTCGATGAGGATGATGATGGATGGTGGCGTTGGAGGCTGCCAAAAGGAAGAAGGGAGAGGAAATGAAAATAAGAATGATGTTTGGAGGCTTCATCTAGGTTTAGGGTTTTGAGTGAAATGGGCCAGCTGAACAAAACTTGGACCATCCGAAAATTGGGCCAGCTCAAGCAAGCTTGAAGATTGGGCTTAGATTTTCAGATTTAAGCTAGCCCAAAACGAAAACAAAACGGTCCATTAACCACACGTACTTTCTAAAATCGAAAACGATAGAGCGGGAAAGAAGTTAATTAATTACTGAATAAATAATTACTCAGGTAATTAATTAAATAAAAAAATTATTAAAAAAAAAAAACGGGATGTTACAACTTGCATGTTGGGAACAACAATCCAGTTGAAGCCAAACGCGTTGGACGCTGCAAGATAGATTTACCATCAGGACAATGTTTGGAACTTGATAACGTTTATTTTGTTCCATCCATTGTCAGAAATATTATTTCCATTCCATTGTTGGACAATTGGGGTTTTTCCTTTGCTAATAATACTTGTTATTTTTCGTTAAATAACCAGTATTATGGAAAAGCTCGCTTAGTGAATGGTTTATATAATTTGCAAAGTAGTCTACCTTTATTTCAAATACATAACAAACAACCGTCTTCAAGTAGGAAGAATAATCCATCTTATCTATGGCATTGTCGGCTAGGTCATATCAATGAAACACGGATTCAAAGACTAAGGAAGTTGGAATACTTAGAACCATTTGATTTTGAATCATATGGTACATGTGAATCATGTGTTAAGGGTAAGATGACGAACAAACCTTTTGTTGGACAAGGTGTTCGTGCCACTCGCTGCTTAGAGCTCATACATACCGATGTATGTGAACCTTTTAAAGTCCATGCGCGTGGGGGTTATCCTTACTTCGTTACCTTTACTGACGATTTCTCAAGGTATGGATATATTTATCTTATGAAGAATAAATCCGAGACCTTTGGAAATTCAAGGAGTTTAGGAATGAGGTCGAGAATGAATTGAACCTAAGGATAGTCACTCTTCGATCAGATCGAGGAGGTGAATGTCTTAGTGAAGAATTTATCGACTACTTGAAGGAAAATGGAATTCAATCGCAATGGACTCCTCCTGGGACACCACAGTTAAATGGTGTGTCTGAGAGAAGGAATCGAACCCTGTTGGACATGGTGAGATCAATGATTGGATTCTCGATTCTTCCAAAACGTCTATGGGGATATGCACTACAAACTGCAATCTACATTCTGAACCGTGTACCATCTAAATCAGTGGAGAAAACTCCTTATGAGTTATGGAAGGGAAAAAAGCCCTCAATGGGCTATCTTAGACCTTGGGGCTGTGTTGCGATGGTCAAACTGATGCTCACTAATAAGTTAGATGCCAAGGGTGTCAAAGCATATTTCATAGGCTATCCTCGTTAGACGAGAGGCTATGAATTCTATCATGCTGAAGATCACTAGGTGATAGTATCTAGAAACGTTAAGTTTTTAGAAGCAGAATACCTCGAAGAAGAGAGGTTAGATGACATGATAGAACTTGAAGCAATTCAAGACTTTGACACGCGCGAACATGAGCTCTCTAAATCTTCTGATTTGTACTCAAGTTCAGTGGGAGCTTTCGAAGCAGACAAGGGCAATGATATGAAACTTGCTAGGCATGTCATAGTCAGTGGGAGTCCTGTGATTAGATCAACAGTTGAAACCACAACAATAGAACCCGTTGTCAACCAACCTGTGCAACAAGTTGCACAAGAGCAGCCTCCCGCTAGGGAACAAGGTCGCGTGGCGCGACTAGCTGCATCAGTGCCAACTGATAATGTTCGTGTTACACAAAGCCAAAAAAGAAAAGCACCAGAACCAGTCGAGCTTCGTAGGTCGAAGAGGATCCTAAAAGGACCTCAGAAGCAAAGTCTTATGATAGAAGACATCAGTGAACTTGATGTCGGCTTATCAGATCGGGAAGATCCCGAGACCTACAAAGAGGCAATAATTGATATTGACTCAGACAAATGACAAGAGGCCATGGAATTGAGAATGGACTCCATGTACCTGAACCAAGTTTGGAACTTGGTAGACTTGCCCCAAGGGGTTAGACCTATTGGGTGCAAATGAGTCTTTAAATGAAAGACAGATGCCGATGGCAAGGTACAAACGCACAGGGCTAGACTTGTGGCGAAAGGCTACAAGCAAAGGTATGGCATCGATTACGATGAAACCTTTTCACCGGTAGCAAATTGAAGTCCATTCGAATTCTACTTGCGATAGCTGCCTACTATGATTATGAGATCTGGCAGATGGATGTAAAGACTGCCTTCCTCAATGAAAACCTTGAGGAAGAGGTCTATATGGTACAACCGGAAGGTTTTATTGGTAAAACCAGGCCAACTGATGTATGCAAATTACAGAGATCCATCTATCGAACAATGGCCACGGAACGGATTGTTGGAGAATCAAGGAACGTTCCCATAACTGTGCATAGTTGTTCGAAGAAGCTTTATCGAACAATGGAAGTACCCACCGGACACTCCAATCGATGTATACTCTACACCGACGTGTCTATGGGAACCAGTGAGTTGTCGAAGTGATGCCATTCGTCCTTTGCACTTACAGGACTTTATCATCACATTTGTTGCCCCATATCCTTGGTGGACCCGTCGATGTCAGCTCTGAATAAGCAACTGACCTAAGACACGATCCAGGATTATGGCTAAATACGAATGGGGGTGATAAGTGATTCTGTGAAGGATTCATCTCTCAAGTGTAGCATAGGAGAGCACTGCTCATAGTCTGCATAGTTGTATTGGTAAAGTCATTGGCCAGTGCAAATGATATATTATGATGGTCATAAGTATATCTTAACCAAGCAACTCCCTGAGACGCCCGTGGATGTATTATTGGGATAGACACTTCATCGATCCTAGATACATTCGAGCAAGTCAGATGAAGGGACGTTACCATCGCCGCGTTGAGCGCAACAGGCTTCGCAACGAAAGGGTTAGCTTTGAGAAACCTCTCAAATGTCCTCACATATTAATATTGCAAATGGAACCGTCTAGGAATTCCATGTTGCCTAGTCTAGGACTTGCTTAATACGATGAGGCCCTATGGGTCCACTATGTGCTGATTCAGCCTATCAGAATATCCTTGAAGATGGAATCGCAATTAATTTGGAATTAATTGTGATTGATGGATTATAATTGATTTGGAATTAATTATAATATTCGGTGGCTCAATTAATGATTTGGAATTATTAATTGAATTGGCTAATTAATTGTATTTTATGTAAATACAATTATATTTTGGAAATATAACGGAGGTTTGATTATAAAGGATATGTTAATTTAGAATTAACATATGCACTTGGGCGAAATCTACATGGAGTTTGGATTGCCTTAGAAATATAAGTGGGTCCCAAAATTGGGTCCCAAAAGTAGGACCCACGTCCCGTAGGACAAGGCGCGCGCGCGCATAGCTGGGTAGGGGAAAGAGTTCGACTCCTTCCTCTATTAGAAGTCCAAGGGCTAAGTTAGATTTTCCTGATTGAGTTTTAATTTGATTGGGAATGAATCTAGACTTGATATTGGTTTCCTTGTGCGATAAGAATTAGATTCTTATTCCTTTACGAAGTCTAATTGCTTATGCTTTAGGCTTCTATAGACTACTATATATAGTAGACTATTAGAGAGAGTTTTATACAGAGTTTTGAACACGAATTTCAGACACAATTATTCTAACCAATTTTTCTTAGAGAAAAATAAAACTCTCCCTTCCTCCCTTAACCTCATGCGCGCGCACCACCACCGGAGGGAATTGCCGCCCCGTCTTCTTGGTCACATAAAGAATATCCTAGCATTCTTCTGATAGGTTGTTCATCCGTGGATACCAAGGTTGAGGTTCTAGGAGCTGGAAACTAACTCTTATTGTCTTGCAGAAATACAGAGTATTGTAGATATCTTCGACTTCGACGAAGGAGAAGATACACCGGAATATTACGAAGACTTGGAAGCTGCTTTGGAAGTAAGGTTAGTCTTCTAATTGACGTGTTTATATATATACGACATATGCATAATCAATTAACCAGTATGTTAAGAAAATTTTTAAAATTCCGCTGCGTACCCTAGGGGTAACTCTGACCATATTTTCTTACCGTGGTATCAAAGCGAGGTTAATTGATTACGTATATATATATATATATATATATATATATATATATATATATATATATATATATATATATATATATATATATATATATATATATATATATTGTATGATTTTGTAGATATGTGGATGCAATTGATTCTATGATAAATTCAATTTTCAAAAGTTTTGTTTTTATATAAATTTGGAATTTATATTTTTTCAAAAAAAATAAATTATTTAATATATATTTTTTTTCGCCCGGGCCGCCTGCGCGACGCAGGCGGCCGGCGGCGCCTGCACCCGGTACCCGCGTGCCGCGGGCGCCGGGCGCCCGGGTCCGCGGGCACCGGGCGCCCGGGTCCGCGGGCACAGGGGGGACGGTCCCGTCCCACGTTTTATAAAAAAAAAAAAAAAAATTTCGTGTTGGATCCAAAATCGAATTTTGAAAGTTTTGAGGATTGAATTTTATATTTGGAATATAAATATGATTTAATTGTAATTGTTTTAAACTAGAGGCGTTAAATTTAATTAGTATAAAGTTAAAGGGCTTATTTGTAATTTATCAATTTATTGTTTATTGCAAATTAGTCCTTATACTTTTGAATTTTAGATTTAACACCTCTAAGGTTTTTAAAATTACAATTAGGTTCTTCGGGTTTTCGAAAATTGCTACTTGGTCAATAGAATTTTTGAATGTTCAATCTAGTCCAAATTTTCAATTATTTCATAGAGATTATAAGTATGGGATTATAATTTTCATAATGAAATTATGAAGTCATTTGTCATCCACATAGGCTACTACTTGTTTCATATGCTCGATATGCTATTGTTTGACAATGCATGTTTAAATACCATGTTTTTACATTCCGTTCGACCGCTATGCATGCGAGGGTAGGCGGCGCCCTCTTATATGTTGGATCGCATATTTATGTATGGGTAGGGCGGCACCCATTATGTGCTTGACCGCGTTTAGAACTAGAATGGATAGGCGGCATCCATTACGTGTAGACCGTTCATGCATGATGGGTAGGCGGCGCCCTTATTTATTTGTAGATGACTGATAACAACCCTCAAGCTACAAGCCCCAACCAATATAAGTACATAAATATGTATATGTATGTATTTCTGAGATGCTTTCCATAGGGTTCTTTAATTTTGAACTTTCATTGCGTTTTCTTGTATTGGCGACCTCGTCTTACAAGACTCGCTGTAATCGTCGGATTAGAGTAAGCCTATGGTTATGACTTACTGCATATTGTATCTAGCGACCTCGATAGGTACAATATGTAGGGCATCGAGTTAAATTAGATTTAACAACCAAGAGTTGCGTGACGCAATTGGATAGTCTTACTAGTCCTACCGGTCATATTATGCTATGCGACCAGCCCCCGTTGGAGTATGGCATAATATGGATTTGGATCTTGGCCACTACGGTAACTTGTTGGACATTACCCGTATGTTTGTTGTGGGGGCAAGCATATGTGAAATAGTGGGAGCTAAACAGCTAAAGGACCTTGTTGTTTAGTTATGTTGACTGTGTATTTAGAAATGATATTCCAATAGTTGATTTATTGTTTTCGTTCTATATTATTTCTCCTTAGGATATTAGATATGGCGATACCGTCCTCCGAGCTTGTTGTCAACTTGGAGTTGCAAAAGCTAACAGTACCAAACTACGTGGATTGGATCGATGAGGTACGAAAGGTGCTATGGTACAATGAGGTTGAGTACGTCTTGGACGAACCTATCCCTCCACCTCCCACTGAATTCACTACGGCAACCTATGATTGCTATTATGAATTGGAAGTGGAAAGGTCCGAGTTTGTAAAGAACTTGTTGCTGAATGCTATGTCTGACAATATGGTTGGACCATGTCGAGACAAGGAACCATATGAGATTGTAAAATATCTCTCCTCATTCTTGGATGCTCCAAGGATGTGTGAAGGGTTCGAAGTTATCAAGATCATGCTTATCAAAAGGCTTGAGACAGGAGAGCTGTCGCCTGAACAAGTTAAGTCATTGATTGACTTTCTCCTACAACTTGTTGGATATGGCTTAGAGCTAGAAGCTAAGGCTTCCATTATCTTGATCGTGCAGAGATTGTTGCAATCTATTCACAATTCCAATGTTGGGGTAGCAACAGAGTTGATTGCTGAGAGACCCGTTGCCAACAAATTCCCAAGGGTCAATCGTAGACCCAAAAGGAAGAGGGGTGGCAAGAATGGGCGCTATCGTAGGATGGCTTAATTTCGACTTAGGATCGAGATTTGTCTCTATTGCAAGCTCAAGGGCCACTGGAAGAAAGATTGCCCTAAGCTGAGGGCAGATCAGGCTGAGAAGTCATCGACTTCTGGCTCAGGTATGTTTGTTATTGAAATGAATATGACTACTTTTGACTCCAATGGTGGTATTAGATACAGCCTGTGGCTCACACATTTGTAATAATGTGCAGGACTAATTAATCACAGGCTAGTCAAGCGAGGTGAAATCGACTTGCATGTTGGGAACGACAATCCAGTTGAAGCCAAACGCGTTGGACGCAGCAAGATAGATTACCTTCGGGACAATGTTTAGAACTTGATAATGTTTATTTTGTTCCATCCATTGTCTGAAATATTATTTCCATTCCATTGTTAGAATATGGGTTTTTCCTTTCGATTTGCGAATAATACTTGTTATTTTTCATTAATAATCAGTATTATGGAAACGCTCGCTTGGTGAATAGTTTATATATTTTGCAAAGTAGTCAGCCTTTATTTCAAATACATAACAAACAACCGTCTTCAAGTAAGAAGAATAATCCATCTTATCTATGGCATTGTCGGCTAGGCCATATCAATGAACACACGGATTCAAAGACTAGGAAGTTTACTACTGTAGAACATTTGATTCGAATCATATGGTACATGTGAATCTTGTGTTAAGGGTAAATGACGAACAAACCTTTTGTGGACAAGGTGTTCGTGCCACTTGCTGCTTAGAGCGCATAACATCCGAGGTATGTGGATCCGTTTAAAGTCCTGCGCGTGGGGTTTATCCTTACTTACCGTTACCTTTAATGACGATTTCTCAAGGTTGGATTATTTATCTCTAAGAAAAATCCCGATACCTTTTGGGAAATTCAAGGAGTTTTATGAAGAGGAGGTCAGAAATGAATTGAACCTAAGGATCGTCATCTTCGATCAGATCGCGGAGGTGATCCTTAGCGAAGAATGTATCGACTACTTGAAGGAAATGGGATTCAATTACAATTGGACTCCTCCTGGAACACCACAGTTTAA
>CM051455.1:83911731-84019371 GCA_028274465.1 Plantago ovata | reverse complement strand
CAATAATTGATATTGACTCAGACAAATGACAAGAGGCCATGGATTGAGAATGGACTCCATGTACTGAACCAAGTTTGGAACTTGTGTAGACTTGCCCAAGGGGTTAGACCTATTGGGTGGCAAATGAGTCCTTTAAATGAAAATACAGATGCCGATGGCAAGGTACAACGCACAGTGCTAGACTTGTGGCGAAAGGCTACAAGCAAAGGTAGGGCATCGATTACGATGAAACCTTTTCACCGTAGCAAAATTGAGTCCATTCGAATTCTACTTCGATAGCTGCTACTATGGATTATGGAATCTGGCAGATGGAGGTAAAGACTGCCTTCCTCTCATGAAAACCTTGAGGAAGGTCTATATGTACAACCGGAAGTTTTATTGGAAAACCAGCCAACTGATGTATGCAAATACAGAGATCCAGCTATCGAACAATGGCCACGGAACGATTGTTGGAAATCAAGGAACGTTCCCATAACTGTGCATAGTTGTTCGAAGAAGCTTTATCGAACAATGGAAGTACCCACCGGACACTCCATCGATGTATACTCTACACCGACGTGTCTATGGGAACCAGTGAGTTGTCGAAGTGATGCCATTCGTCCTTTGCACTTACAGGACTTTATCATCACATTTGTTGCCCCATATCCTTGGTGGACCCGTCGATGTCAGCTCTGAATAAGCAGCTGACCTAAGACACGATCCAGGATTATGGCTAAATACGAATGGGGGTGATAAGTGATTCTGTGAAGGATTCATCTCTCAATGTAGCATAGGAGAGCACTGCTCATAGTCTGCATAGTTGTATTGGTAAAGTCATTGGCCAGTGCAAATGATATATTATGATGGTCATAAGTATATCTTAACCAAGCAACTCCCTGAGACGCCGTGATGTATTATTGGGATAGACACTTCATCGATCCTAGATACATTCGAGCAAGTCAGATGAAGGACGTTACCATCGCCGCGTTGAGCGCAAAGGCTTCGCAACGAAAGGGTTAGCTTTGAGAAACCTCTCAAATGTCCTCACATATTAATATTGCAAATGGAACGTCTAGGAATTCCATGTTGCCTAGTCTAGGACTTGCTTAATACGATGAGGCCCTATGGGTCCACTATGTGCTGATTCAGCCTATCAGAATATCCTTGAAGATGGAATCGCATTAATTTGGAATTAATTGTGATTGATGGATTATACTTGATTTGGAATTAATTATAATTCGGGGCTCAATTAATGATTTGGAATTATTAATTGATTGGCTATTAATTGTTTTTATGTAAATACAATTATATTTTGGAAATATAACGGAGGTTTGATTATAAGGATATGTTAATTTAGAATTACATATGCACTTGGCGAAATCTACATGGAGTTTGGATTGCCTTAGAAATATAAGTGGGTCCCAAATTGGGTCCAAAAGTAGACCCACGTCCCGTAGGACAAGGCGCGCGCGCGCATAGCTGGTAGGGGAAAGAGTTCGACTCCTTCCTCTATTAGAAGTCCAAGGGCTAAGTTAGATTTTCCTGATTGAGTTTTAATTTGATTGGGAATGAATCTAGACTTGATATTGGTTTCCTTGTGCGATAAGAATTAGATTCTTATTCCTTTACGAAGTCTAATTGCTTATGCTTTAGGCTTCTATAGACTACTATATATAGTAGACTATTAGAGAGAGTTTTATACAGAGTTTTGAACACGAATTTCAGACACAATTATTCTAACCAATTTTTCTTAGAGAAAAATAAAACTCTCCCTTCCTCCCTTAACCTCATGCGCGCGCACCACCACCGGAGGGAATTGCCGCCCCGTCTTCTTGGTCACATAAAGAATATCCTAGCATTCTTCTGATAGGTTGTTCATCCGTGGATACCAAGGTTGAGGTTCTAGGAGCTGGAAACTAACTCTTATTGTCTTGCAGAAATACAGAGTATTGTAGATATCTTCGACTTCGACGAAGGAGAGATACACCGGAATATTACGAAGACTTGGAAGCTGCTTTGGAAGTAAGGTTAGTCTTCTAATTGACGTGTTTATATATATACGACATATGCATAATCAATTAACCAGTATGTTAAGAAAATTTTTAAAATTCCGCTGCGTACCCTAGGGGTAACTCTGACCATATTTTCTTACCGTGGTATCAAAGCGAGGTTAATTGATTACGTATATATATATATATATATATATATATATATATATATATATATATATATATATATATATATATATATATATATATATATATATATATTGTATGATTTTGTAGATATGTGGATGCAATTGATTCTATGATAAATTCAATTTTCAAAAGTTTTGTTTTTTATATAATTTGGAATTTATATTTTTTCAAAAAAAAATAAATTATTTAATATATATTTTTTTTCGCCCGGGCCGCCTGCGCGACGCAGGCGGCCGGCGGCGCCTGCACCCGGTACCCGCGTGCCGCGGGCGCCGGGCGCCCGGGTCCGCGGGCACCGGGCGCCCGGGTCCGCGGGCACAGGGGGGACGGTCCCGTCCCACGTTTTATAAAAAAAAAAAAAAAATTTCGTGTTGGATCCAAAATCGAATTTTGAAAGTTTTGAGGATTGAATTTTATATTTGGAATATAAATATGATTTAATTGTAATTGTTTAAACTAGAGGCGTTAAATTTAATTAGTATAAAGTTAAAGGGCTTATTTGTAATTTATCAATTTATTGTTTATTGCAAATTAGTCCTTATACTTTTGAATTTTAGATTTAACACCTCTAAGGTTTTTAAAATTACAATTAGGTTCTTCGGGTTTTCGAAAATTGCTACTTGGTCAATAGAATTTTTGAATGTTCAATCTAGTCCAAATTTTCAATTATTTCATAGAGATTATAAGTATGGGATTATAATTTTCATAATGAAATTATGAAGTCATTTGTCATCCACATAGGCTACTACTTGTTTCATATGCTCGATATGCTATTGTTTGACAATGCATGTTTAAATACCATGTTTTTACATTCCGTTCGACCGCTATGCATGCGAGGGTAGGCGGCGCCCTCTTATATGTTGGATCGCATATTTATGTATGGGTAGGGCGGCACCCATTATGTGCTTGACCGCGTTTAGAACTAGAATGGATAGGCGGCATCCATTACGTGTAGACCGTTCATGCATGATGGGTAGGCGGCGCCCTTATTTATTTGTAGATGACTGATAACAACCCTCAAGCTACAAGCCCCAACCAATATAAGTACATAAATATGTATATGTATGTATTTCTGAGATGCTTTCCATAGGGTTCTTTAATTTTGAACTTTCATTGCGTTTTCTTGTATTGGCGACCTCGTCTTACAAGACTCGCTGTAATCGTCGGATTAGAGTAAGCCTATGGTTATGACTTACTGCATATTGTATCTAGCGACCTCGATAGGTACAATATGTAGGGCATCGAGTTAAATTAGATTTAACAACCAAGAGTTGCGTGACGCAATTGGATAGTCTTACTAGTCCTACCGGTCATATTATGCTATGCGACCAGCCCCCGTTGGAGTATGGCATAATATGGATTTGGATCTTGGCCACTACGGTAACTTGTTGGACATTACCCGTATGTTTGTTGTGGGGGCAAGCATATGTGAAAATAGTGGGAGCTAAACAGCTAAAGGACCTTGTTGTTTAGTTATGTTGACTGTGTATTTAGAAATGATATTCCAATAGTTGATTTATTGTTTTCGTTCTATATTATTTCTCCTTAGGATATTAGATATGGCGATACCGTCCTCCGAGCTTGTTGTCAACTTGGAGTTGCAAAAGCTAACAGTACCAAACTACGTGGATTGGATCGATGAGGTACGAAAGGTGCTATGGTACAATGAGGTTGAGTACGTCTTGGACGAACCTATCCCTCCACCTCCCACTGAATTCACTACGGCAACCTATGATTGCTATTATGAATTGGAAGTGGAAAGGTCCGAGTTTGTAAAGAACTTGTTGCTGAATGCTATGTCTGACAATATGGTTGGACCATGTCGAGACAAGGAACCATATGAGATTGTAAAATATCTCTCCTCATTCTTGGATGCTCCAAGGATGTGTGAAGGGTTCGAAGTTATCAAGATCATGCTTATCAAAAGGCTTGAGACAGGAGAGCTGTCGCCTGAACAAGTTAAGTCATTGATTGACTTTCTCCTACAACTTGTTGGATATGGCTTAGAGCTAGAAGCTAAGGCTTCCATTATCTTGATCGTGCAGAGATTGTTGCAATCTATTCACAATTCCAATGTTGGGGTAGCAACAGAGTTGATTGCTGAGAGACCCGTTGCCAACAAATTCCCAAGGGTCAATCGTAGACCCAAAAGGAAGAGGGGTGGCAAGAATGGGCGCTATCGTAGGATGGCTTAATTTCGACTTAGGATCGAGATTTGTCTCTATTGCAAGCTCAAGGGCCACTGGAAGAAAGATTGCCCTAAGCTGAGGGCAGATCAGGCTGAGAAGTCATCGACTTCTGGCTCAGGTATGTTTGTTATTGAAATGAATATGACTACTTTTGACTCCAATGGTGGTATTAGATACAGCCTGTGGCTCACACATTTGTAATAATGTGCAGGAGCTAATTAATCACAGGCTAGTCAAGCGAGGTGAAATCGACTTGCATGTTGGGAACGACAATCCAGTTGAAGCCAAACGCGTTGGACGCAGCAAGATAGATTTACCTTCGGGACAATGTTTAGAACTTGATAATGTTTATTTTGTTCCATCCATTGTCTGAAATATTATTTCCATTCCATTGTTAGACAATATGGGTTTTTCCTTTCGATTTGCGAATAATACTTGTTATTTTCATTAAATAATCAGTATTATGGAAAGGCTCGCTTGGTGAATAGTTTATATATTTTGCAAAGTAGTCTGCCTTTATTTCAAATACATAACAAACAACCGTCTTCAAGTAAGAAGAATAATCCATCTTATCTATGGCATTGTCGGCTAGGCCATATCAATGAAACACGGATTCAAAGACTAAGGAAGTTGGACTACTTAGAACCATTTGATTTCGAATCATATGGTACATGTGAATCTTGTGTTAAGGGTAAGATGACGAACAAACCTTTTGTTGGACAAGGTGTTCGTGCCACTTGCTGCTTAGAGCTCATACATACCGATGTATGTGGACCGTTTAAAGTCCATGCGCGTGGGGGTTATCCTTACTTCGTTACCTTTAATGACGATTTCTCAAGGTATGGATATATTTATCTTATGAAGAATAAATCCGATACCTTTGGGAAATTCAAGGAGTTTAGGAATGAGGTCGAGAATGAATTGAACCTAAGGATCGTCACTCTTCGATCAGATCGAGGAGGTGAATACCTTAGCGAAGAATTTATCGATTACTTGAAGGAAAATGGGATTCAATTACAATGGACTCCTCCTGGAACACCACAGTTAAACGGTGTGTCTGAAAGGAGGAATCGAACCCTGTTGGACATGGTAAGATCAATGATTGGATTCTCGACTCTTCCAAAGTATCTATGGGGATATGCACTACAAACTGCAATCTACATTCTGAACCGTGTACCATCTAAATCATTGTAGAAAACTCCTTATGAGTTATGGAAGGGAAAGAAGCCTTCATTAGGCTATCTTAGACCTTGGGGCTGTCCTGCGATAGTCAAGCTGATGCTCACTGATAAGTCAGATGCCAAGGGTGTCAAAGTATATTTCATAGGCTATCCTCGTCAGATGAGAGGCTATGAATTCTATCATGCTGAAGATCACAAGGTGATCGTGTCTAGAAACGTGAAGTTTTTAGAAGCTGAATACCTCGAAGAAGAGAGATTAGATGATATGATAGAACTTGAAGCAATTCAAGACTTTGACACGCGCGAACATGAGGTCTCTAAATCTTCTGATTTGGACTCAAGTTCAGTGGGAGCTTTTGAAGCAGACAAGGGTGATGATATGACACTTGCTAGGCATGTCATAGTCAGTGGGAGTCCTGTGATTAGATCAACAGTTGAAACCACACATGTAGAACCCGTTGTCAACCAACCTGTGCAACAAGTTGCACACGAGCAGCCTCCCGCAAGGGAAAAGGGTCGCGCCCAACGACCAGCTGCATCAGTACCCACTGATAATGTTCGTGTTACACGAAGCCAGAAAAGAAAAGCACCAGAACAAGTCGAGCTCCGTAGGTCGAAGAGGATCCCTAGAGGACCTCAGAAGCAAAGCCTTATGATAGAAGACATCAGTGAACTTGATGTCGGTTTATCAGATCGGGAAGATCCCGAGACCTACAAAGAGGCAATAATTGATATTGACTCAGACAAATGGCAAGAGGCCATGGAATTAGAGATGGATTCAATGTACCAGAACCAAGTTTGGAACTTGGTAGACTTGCCCCAAGGGGTTAGACCAATTGGGTGCAAATGGGTCTTTAAACGAAAGACAGATGCCGAAGGCAAGGTACAAACGCACAAAGCTAGGCTTGTGGCAAAAGGCTACACGCAAAGGTATGGCATCGATTACGATGAAACCTTTTCACCAGTAGCAAAATTGAAGTCCATTCGAATTCTACTCGCGATAGCTGCCTACTATGATTATGAAATCTGGCAGATGGATGTAAAGACAGCCTTCCTCAATGGCAACCTTGAGGAAGAGGTCTATATGGTACAGCCGAAAGGTTTTATTAGTAAAACCAGGCCAACTGCTGTATGCAAATTACAAAGATCCATCTATGGGCTAAAGCAAGCGTCAAGGAGCTGGAATATCCGCTTTGATGAAGCTGTCAAATCGTTTGACTTCATCAGAAGCAAGGAAGATCCCTGTGTCTATGCGCGACACAGCGACAAAGGAGTTGTTTTCATGATCATTTATATAGATGACATTTTGATCATGGGAACCAATGTCTCTATACTAGAAGAGACTAAAGTTTGGTTATCAAGTACCTTCTCGATGAAGGACTTGGGTGAAGCGAACTACATCCTAGGGATCAAGATCTTTAGAGATAGATCCAAGAGGATGTTGGGATTGACACAGTCCACCTACATCGACAAAATACTGAAGCGTTATAAGATGGACGACTCAAAGAGAGGCTTTCTCCCAGCTAGGCATGAGATTGTTAACAGTTAAGGATGATCCTAAAACTGATGAAGAAAGAAATGCAATGAGTCGTGTGCCCTATGCTTCGGCAGTGGGGTCTATAATGTATGCAATGAATTGCACAAGGCCCGATGTGGCATATGCGCTTAGTGTCACTTGTCGACACCAACAGAATCCAGGAGTACCTCACTAGACTGCTGTGAAGAACATTCTTAAGTACCTTAGACGGACTAAAGCGATGTTCTTGGTGTTTGGTGGAGAACCAGAATTAAAGATGTCTGGGTATGTCGACGCTGGATTTGAATCAGATCCTGATGACTTTAAGTCACAGACAGGATACGTATTCAAATTGAACGGAGGAGCGGTCTGTTGGAAGAACTCTAAGCAAGCCACGGTTGCTGACTCATCCACAGAGGCCGAGTACATTGCTGCATCAGAAGCATCGAAAGAAGCTGTCTGGATTTCAGAGTTCTTGAAGGAATTGAGGGTTGTTCCTGCTCCCAGTCTAATAATGATTTATTGTGACAATACGGGCGCCGTCGCTCAAGCTAGGGAGCCTATATCTACAAACAAGAACAAACATGTACTTAGAAAATATCACGTTATACGTGAGATTACAGATAGAGGAGAAGTTAGTATAGAACGTGTCTCTACCACGGACAACGTGGCAGATCCTTTCACCAAGGTCTTATCAGTGGAAGTCCACTTAAGACATTATGCTAATCTGGGCATTAGGCATAAAGGTGACTGGCTCTAGTCCAAGTGGGAGATTGATAGTGTATATGTCCTAGAGACAGTCCTTACTAAGGGCATGGTGCCCTTATAGAGGACATATATGTACTATTACACAGGTCAACGTAATATAATATATGTTTGTTGCATTTTACTATTGAGTATCGCTTTCATATTTATATTACACCAGGCTGCAGCATGTCATATCTTTATTGCTGTCTGTATTGATATTAAACATGTCCCCTCGGATAGATGACCGATCACACAGTTAGTGGGAGCTATGTGAGTTATCATCTATCCAAAACTCTCCCTAGTCGTGGTACATCTCGGATGTGGGGGTCTGAATAACCTGACAAGACTAGTATGCGTGGAGGTTATACTTGTTGGAGCAAGTGTGAGCCTATCCCACGGCCACGGAACGGATTGTTGGACAATCAAGGAACGTTCCCATAATTGCGCATAGTTGTTCGAAGAAGCTTTATCGAACAATGGAAGTACCCACCGGACACTCCCATCGATGTATACTTTACACCGACGTGTCTATGGGAACCGGGGAGTTGTCGAAGTGATGCCATTCGTCCTTTGCACTTACATGACTTTATCATCACATTTGTTGCCCCATATCCTTGGTGGACCCGTCGATGTCAGCTCTGAATAAGCAGCTGACCTAAGACACGATCCAGGATTATGGCTAAATACAAATGGGGGTGATAAGTGATTCTGTGAAGGATTCATCTCTCAAGTGTAGCACAGGAGAGCACTGCTCATAGTCTGCATAGTTGTGTTAGTAAAGTCACTGGCCAGTGCAAATGATATATTATGATGGTCATAAGTATATCTTAACCAAACAACTCCCTGAGACGCCCGTGGATGTATTATTGGGATAGACACTTCATCGATCCTAGATACATTTGAGCAAGTCAGATGAAGGGACGTTACCATCGCCGCGTTGAGCGCAACAGGCTTCGCAACGAAAGGGTTAGCTTTGAGAAACCTCTCAAACGTCCTCACGTATTAATATTGCAAATGGAACCGTCTAGGAATTCCAGGTTGCCTAGTCTAGGACTTGCTTAATACGATGAGGCCCTATGGGTCACACTATGTGGTGATTCAGCCTATCAGAATATCCTTGAAGATGGAATCGCAATTAATTTGGAATTAATTGTGATTGATGGATTATAATTGATTTGGAATTAATTATAATATTTGGTGGCTCAATTAATGATTTGGAATTATTAATTGAATTGGCTAATTAATTGTATTTTATGTAAATACAATTAAAGATTATATTTTGGAAATATAATGGAGGTTTGATTATAAAGGATATGTTAATTTAGAATTAACATATGCACTTGGGCGAAATCTACTTGGAGTTTGGATTGCCTTAGAAATATAAGTGGGTCCCAAAAGTGGGTCCCAAAAGTGGGACCCACGTCCCATAGGACAAGGCGCGCGCGTGGCTGGGTAGGGGAAGGAGTTCGACTCCTTCCTCTATTAGAAGTCCAAGAGATAAGTTAGATTTTCCTGATTGAGTTTTAATTTGATTGGAAATGAATCTAGACTTGATATTGGTTTCCTTGTGCAATAAGAATTAGATTCTTATTCCTTTACGAAGTCTAATTGCTTATGCTTTAGGCTTCTATAGACTACTATATATAGTAGACTATTAGAGAGAGTTTTATACACAGTTTTGAACACGAATTTCAGACACAGTTATTCTACCCAGTTTTTCTTAGAGAAAAATAAAACTCTCCCTTCCTCCCTTGGCCTCACGCGCGCGCACCACCACCGGAGGGAATTGCCGCCCCGTCTTCTTGGTCACATAAAGAATATCCTAGCATTCTTCCGATAGGCTGTTCATCCGTGGATACCAAGGTTGAGGTTCTAGGAGCTGGAAACTAACTCTTATTGTCTTGCATAAATATGTGTTGCTTGGAGTATTTTCAAGCAAAGCAAGGTTGTTGGTTTCTTCCTTGTCTTCATGGACTTCAAAAGATGAGGTAGTGTTGACATTTGCATTTTCCTCATCTAGTGAAATTTTACCTTCTCGGGCTAACTTCATCACCTTCTCCTTGAAGATGAAGCAATCTTGTATTGGGTGACCTATGAGGCGATGATATTTGCAGTATCTTGGATCGTTAGAACGACCTTCCTCTTCAGGTCTTTTCATTTCAGGCAATTCGATCAAATCGCTCTTAAGTAGATCATCAAATATTCCAGGACATCAGTGTCGAGGAATGGGTATTACTTCGCCATCATCTCTTCCAATGTTGATTTCCTTTGTTCTTCTTTTTGTAGAACATGGCTAGTATGAATTACCTTCCTTGCGCCTTTATCCTTTGGAGCTCTTGACGCTTTTACATTTGTGGCCATCACTTCTCTAAAAGGAGGCTTGCCCCCTTTAGATTTATTTGCCTTGAATAAACCTTGCACGGGAGGACCGTCGGCTCCACTTGAAGACATGCTCAATTCCATGTCATGTGCTCGAGTAGCTAGTTCTTCGAACGACCGTGGTTGGATACCTTGAAGAATATATCGGAGACCCCAATGCATCCCTTGGATACACATTTCAATTGCCGAGGACTCAGACAACTTGTCTTTGCAATTGAGACTCAAATTTCTCCAACGATGGATGTAGTCTATGACTGCTTCTTCTTTCCATTGGCGGGTGTTGGTTAGCTCGATCATGCTAATGGTTCTTCTTGTGCTATAGAAGCGGTTAATGAACTCTTGCTCCAACTGTTCCCAAGTGTCAATGGACCCAGCCTCCAAATCAATGTACCAATCGAATGCATTATCTTTGAGTGAGCGAACAAATTGATTTACGAGATGGTCGCCAAAAGTTCCAGCATGATTGCATGTTTCAACAAAATGTGCGATGTGTTGCTTTGGATTTCCTTTGCCATCGAACTCTTGAAACTTGGGTGGTTGATATCCAGCTGGCATCCTCAAGTTGTCGATCCTCCGTGTATACGGCTTGATGTACGTGAAGGAAGATTTTGACTCCCGATCTAGTCTCTCATTCAGAGTTCCCATGATGAATTCTTTCAGTCGATCAGCTGGGATCATACCGTCAGCAGAAAGTGGCACCTCTTCGAAGGTGGATTTCATTTGTGTTTTTGGTTGCTGTTTGTATGACGCATCTTGGTTTTCGAACCACTCATGACCTTTTGCCCCAGCCTTGCTAGTTTCGGCCGTTTCCTTCCTTAAAAGCCTTTCAATCTTGGACTCTCGCTCCATGAGCATAGCAATTTTCCAATCTTGGTATTCAGCGTGCTTCATGAGGTTGTCCATGGCCTTTGTTAGGGCTATCATTCGTTCTTCCAGCACACTAGTAGATGCTAAAGCATTATCCTTCTTATGTGGAGAACCGTCACGAGATCCGCTGCTCACGGAAGCGTCATCCCCATCCTTTCCATTGGTACTTGTACCAAGTGCCTTTAAAACGGCTTCAGGGGCATGTAGATGCGGAGCAAAATTATCATCGGCTTTCGAGTTCCTATCATCAGATGCATGTGAAGTAGCGGCCTTGGATCCTTTTCGATTCACCATTTTGATCGTTCAACTTTGAGAATGACTAGAGATGAGAGGTAGAGAGGTCCCACTGGGCGTGCCAAAAATCTGTAGAAAATAAAATTGCACAAATTGATTTTTATTTATTTCTTTAACGAAATTGGAGTACAATCTCTATCTAATCCTCTGATTCTAATCTTCAAAGCGACGAACATAGATCTTCAAAGTCTTCACTTAGGAAAAACGTCAATTCGAGGGCTTCACGGCTTTATCTCGAATCAAATCTTCGAACTTGATGACTTTTGTGATGAACGATGACGAACTTCTTGAATGATTTATGGATTTCACGAAGAACGCTTTGATCTTCGTCTTAGGTTTTAGTGGATTTGTGAGTCTCGGTCTTCTTTAGAGGAATTACGATTTTCACGGATGTTTCTTCAAGGGCTTTGTGCTTATTCTTGAATCAAACGATGCTTCTTTTCCTCAATTTGATGAAGAACTTCAAGAACTTTGCTGGAACTTCTTCAAGTCTTCGGATTTTGATTTTCCTTCGCGGAGTTTGATCTTCCAATAACGTTTCTTCAAGGGCTTGTTAGCTTGGTCTTGAATCAATCGTTGCTTTAGGCTTGAATTTGGTGAAGAACTCCAAGAACTTCTTCAATTTCTTGGGATTTGATCTTCTTTGTAGAGCTTGTTCTTCTCAATAACGTTTCTCCAAGTGCGTTGCGGCTTCTTCTTGGATCAAACGCTTGATTTCTTCAATCTTTTTGATGAAATTCTTGAATGTTCTCTTGAATCTCTAAACTTGATCTTGAGAGAATTCTTCAATCTCTTGCTCTTGCTCTTGCTCATTCTCTTATGTCTTCCAGTTGTGTTTCTGAAATGAATGAAGGCTCCTCTATTTATAGTGGAGGAATAGAGCTCTTTCCATATTTGAGATGAAAATAGAGCAATCCTATTGGTCACTCAATACATGATTTAAATCACATATATATTTCCCAAATTCGATGACTTTAATTGATTTCTTTTCACTTTTGTCATGTGACATATTTAATTTAAAATTTATATATTAGAAAATAATCTAACAACTTTATTTTGGAATTTAATTTTGTAAAATTCCCAAAATTGCCAGAAAAATATATTTTCATTCTAATATATAATTTTAAATATCATATTTAATTTAGACAAGTTTTATTTGTCTACACACGCATACTAGTCTCAGTTGGTTCATTCAGACCCCTACATCCGAGATGAACCTCGACTAGGGAGAGTTTGGGATAGATGATAACTCACATAGCTCCCACTATCTGTGTGATCGGTCATCTATCCGAGGGGACATGTTTAATATCAATACATACAGGAATAGAGATATGACATGTTGTATGCCTGGTGTAATATAAATATGAAAGCGATACCCAATAGTCAAACAACAAACATATATTATATTATGTTGACCTGTGTAATAGTACATATATGCCCTTAATAAGGGCTGCATGCCCTTAATAAAGACTGTCTCTAGGACATATACACTATCAATCTCCCACTTGGACTAGAGTCAGTCACCTTTATGCTCAATACCTAAATTAGCATAATGTCTTAAGTGGACATCCACTGATAAGACCTTGGTGAAAGGATCTGCCACGTTGTCCGTGGTTGAGACACGTTCTATACTAACTTCTCCTCTATAAATAATGTCACGTATAACGTGATACTTTCTAAGTACATGTTTGTTCTTGTTTGTAGATCTAGGCTCCTTGGATTGAGCGACGGCGCCCGTGTTGTCACAATAAATAGTTATTGGACTAGGAGCAGGAACAACCCTCAATTCCTTCAAGAACTCTGAAATTCAGACAGCTTCTTTCGATGCTTCTGATGCAGCAATGTACTCGACTTCTGTGGATGAGTCAGCAATCGTGGCTTCCTTAGAACTCTTCCAACAGACCGCTCCTCCGTTCAATTTGAATACGTATCCTGTCTGTGACTTAAAGTCATCAGGATCTGATTCAAATCCAGCGTCGACATACTCAGACATCTTTAATTCTGGTTCTCCACCAAACACCAAAAACATCTCTTTAGTCCGTCTAAGGTACTTAAGAATGTTCTTCACAGCAGTCGAGTGAGGTACTCCAAGATTCTTTTGGTGTCGACAAGTGACACTAAGCGCATATGCCACATCTGACCTTGTGCAATTCATTGCATACATTATAGACCCTACTGCCGAAGCATAGGGCACACGACTCATTGCCTTTCTTTCTTCAGCAGTTTCAGGACTATCCTTAACTGATAGCACGACCCCATGCCTAGCTGGGAGAAAGCCTCTCTTTGAGTCGTCCATCTTATAACGCTTCAGTATTTTGTCGATGTAGGTGGACTGTGTCAATCCTAACATCCTCTTGGATCTATCTCTATAGATCTTGATCCCTAGGATGTAGTTCGCTTCACCCAAGTCCTTCATCGAGAAGGTACTTGATAACCAAACTTTAGTCTCTTCTAGCATAGAGACATTGTTTCCCTGATCAAAATGTCATCAACATAGATGATCATGAAAACGACTCCCTTGTCGCTGTGCCTAGTGTAGACACAGGGATCTTCTACGCTTCTGACGAAGTCAAATGATTTGACAGCTTCATCAATGCGGATATTCCAGCTCCTAGACGCTTGCTTTAGCCCATAGATGGATCTATATAATTTGCATACAGCAGTTGGCCTGGTTTTACTAATAAAACCTTCTGGATGTACCATGTAGACCTCTTCCTCAAGGTTGCCATTGAGGAAGGCAGTCTTTACATCCATTTGCCAGATCTCATAATCATAGAAGGCAGCTACCGCAAGTAGAATTCGAGTAGACTTCAACTTTGCTACTGGTGAAAAGGTTTCATCGTAATCGATGTCATACCTTTGCGTGTAGCCTTTCACCACAAGTCTAGCCTTGTGCGTTTGTACCTTGCCTTCGGCATCTGTCTTTCGTTTAAAGACCCATTTGCACCCAATTGGTCTAACCCCTTGGGGCAAGTCTACCAAGCTCCAAACTTGATTCAGGTACATGGAGTCCATTTCCAATTGCATGGCCTCTTGCCATTTGTCTGAGTCAATATCATGTATTGCGTCTTTGTAGGTCTCGGGGTCTTCCCGATCTGATAAGCCAACATCAAGTTCACTGATGTCTTCTATCATAAGGCTTTGCTTCTGAGGTCCTTTTAGGATCCTCTTCGACCTACAGAGCTCGACTGGTGCTTCTGTCGGCGTTTCTGGTGCTTTTCTTTTCTGGCTTCGTGTAACACGAACATTATCAGTGGGCACTGATGCAGCCGGTCGCGTGCTGCGACCTCGTTCCCTAGCGGGAGGCTGCTCTTGTGCAACTTGTTGCACAGGTTGATTGACAACGGGTTCTATTGGTGTAGTTTCAACTGTTGATCTAATCACAGGACTCCCACTGACTATGACATGCCTAGCAAGTTTCATATCATTGCCCTTGTCTGCTTCGAAAGCTCCCACTAAACTTGAGTCCAAATCAGAAGATTTAGAGAATTCATGTTCGCGCGTGTCAAAGTCTTGAATTTCTTCAAGTTCTATCATATCATCTAACCTCTCTTCTTCGAGGTATTCTGCTTCTAAAAACTTGACGTTTCTAGATACTATCACTTTGTGATCTTCAGCATGATAGAATTCATAGCCTCTCGTCTGATGAGGATAGCCTATGAAATATACTTTGACACCCTTGGCATCTAACTTATCAGTGAGCAACAATTTGACAATCGCAGGACAGCCCCAAGGTCTAAGATAGCCCAGTGAGGGCTTCTTTCCTTTCCATAACTCATAAGGAGATTTCTCCACTGACTTAGATGGTACACGGTCCAAAATGTAGATTGCAATTTGCAGCGCATATCCCCATAGATATTTTGGAAGAGTCGAGAATCCAATCATTGATCTCACCATGTCTAACAGGGTTCGATTCCTTCTCTCAGACACACCATTTAATTGTGGTGTTCCAGGTGGTGTCCATTGCGATTGAATTTAATTCTTCTTCAAGTAGTCGATAAATTCTGCACTAAGGTATTCACCTCCTCGATCTGATCGAAGAGTGACTATCCTTAGGTTCAATTCATTCTCGACTCATTCCTAAAATCCTTGGATTTCCCAAAGGTCTCAGATTTATTCTTCATAAGATAAATATATCCATAACTTGAGAAATCGTCAATAAAGGTAACGAAGTAAGGGTAACCTCCATGTGCTTGGACTTTAAAAGGTCCACATACATCGGTATGTATGAGCTCTAAGCAGAGTGGCACGAACACCTTGTCCAACAAAAGGTTTGTTCGTCATCTTACCCTTAACACATGATTCGCATGTACCATATGATTCAAAATCAAATGGTTCTAAGTAGTCCAACTTCCTTAGTCTTTGAATCCGCGTTTCATTGATATGGCCTAGCCGACAATGCCATAGATAAGATGGATTATTCTTCCTAATTGAAGACGGTTGTTTGTTATGTATTTGAAATAAAGGTAGACTACTTTGCAAAATATATAAACCATTCACTAAGCGAGATTTTCCATAATACTGGTCATTTAACGAAAAATAACAAGTATTATTAGCAAATCGAAAGGAAAAACCCAAATTGTCCAACAATGGAATGGAAATAATATTCCTGACAATGGATGGAACAAAATAAACGTTCTAATGCTTCTTAGCTTAGGGAAATCTTTCTTCCAATGCCCTTTCTGTTTACAGAAAAGACATTCATCTGTGCGTACCGTTCCGCTCCCCTTGAACTTCCTTTTCTGGTTCAGACGCTTAGGCTTATCACTCGAAGTGTTAGCTTTGGCTACCGACTTTCTCTTACCCTTAGCACCTTTGTTTATCGGGTTTGGGTTAGACTGTTGCCCAACATACATGATCGATTTCTCCTTCTTAGGGAGAGTTTGTGTAACGGTACCGGTTTTCAAAACAAAATAATTTTTGGAAAAGAGAAAATCCGAAACACTTTTAAAAACAACGGTCGGCAATAAATGCCATAATAATATTTGACGCGCACAGCGCTAACAGAATCAAGTA
Organism: Plantago ovata; assembly: GCA_028274465.1. Lineage (NCBI taxonomy): Eukaryota > Viridiplantae > Streptophyta > Magnoliopsida > Lamiales > Plantaginaceae > Plantago > Plantago ovata. The sequence goes on along the minus strand of CM051455.1, from coordinate 84,003,005 downwards.
AATATCCAACGGTAACTTAGAAATCAAATGAATAACAACTATTGAAGACAGTGAAAAGTTTATCTTCTTATTTTGAAATAAATTCCCAAAGACACCCCAGACCCTTCTCTCAGTCACTGGCATCCTACTCGCGCGCATTCTCAGTAGTATCTGGAAGGAAAGAATTTTTGAAAACAAAGAGAGTGTGAGATAAAGGATCTCAGTGAGGTTCTAAGTTAATAAACAGAAAGTAAACAGTTTTTGAAATCAAAATCCTTTTCAGCAGATAATATAACAAACAGAACAGATAACAAAACAGAAGGACAGAACAGATAAGTCGAAGTCCGTTGGTGCAGCCCGCCTCATTGCTCCTACTCCCAATAGCCCTTATAGCTCCCTCCAGAGGGTATACAACTCCGGACAGAAACAGAAACCCCCGTGTATTTTGGGGAAACAGAACCTACGACCTAATAGACCTCAGCGACTTCTGCCTCGCGTCTAAAAGGGATTGGACTAGGCAACCAAGCAAACCCGATAGTCCTCTACTACCCAAATCTACCTAGTTACGACCTAATCGACCGGTCACACAGAAACAGACAGAACAGATTCAGATACGAATAATCGAACATCGGAAGTGTTCCTGCAGAAAAGTTAATCCAGAACAGAGTAGCAACGAACAAAGAAAGTAAATAGCCATACTTAGGACTTAGTTACTTTTACGCGGAAGCATACGGTATAACAGAATATATATAGTAATAGATACAGATTGTCACATAGCCTTCCAGTTTTTCGCAAATAGATAAGTTTTGGGGTGAACACTCACCTTAAACTTTGCGAGCAACGGTCCACAAACCACAACGAATTAAGAGCTAACGGACGGAGCACCTAAACAGAAATTGTCTAGTTACTGCCCGTGGAGAAATGGCAAAGGTGGGGTTTCGAACTCGGAGCCTCGATGTTAAACTCTCACACACAGACCAACTAAGATGGCAAACTAATTAGTCAATCCAGTTCAAGACAAAAAAATACTTTAACTTGATCAGTTTATAAAAACACATTTACCCTCAGTTTTAAAATTACTAAAACGCCCTCAGCAGTAATTGCAAAACAATACTATACCTTCAAGAATATCAGAACTGTCCCCAATGAAAATTTCCATTTAACAGTTTTGTCTGAAATAGTGAAATTACCAAATTACCCTTCAGTTCTAAATTGCAAAAAAAACCCTTCTTTAAGTTTCCAAAACCGGACAAGTCCTTCAAGTTCATAAAAAGAATCCCAAAAGACCCCAACAGAACCATAACCTATCAAACTAGTCCAACGAAACCCAAACAGTTCAATTTTCAGTCTCAATATTCGAATTCGGTCAACAAATGCAACGTCAGAGTCAAACAGTCAAAGCAAGTCAATCACAGTCCAAACTCTACAACCCAAAATCGGTCCAGTTATATCCGAATCCGAGTTAGAATTTCAGTTCAAGGTCTAAATCGAGGTTCAGATATATCTCAGGGGCAAAACGGTCATAACAGAAAAGGAAGAAAACAAAAACGAGAAAGGAACAGAGCATTACCCTCGAACGATCTGGGAATGAATTGAATCGAACAGTGAATCCAAAATGAAACCTCAATTAACACGGATCCAAATCCAGATTGAACCGAGATGATAGAAAAGTCGAAAGATGGAGAAGAAATAAGGACGAACAGGAAAGGAACAGATCGACTTACCGGAGACCTGGACGGAGCAGAGCGGCCAAAATCGAAGCAAATCGGGACCGGTACGAGCGGATCGGGATGGCACTGGCGGCGCGACGAAACGGAGCCGACGGACAGACCGGAACGGAGCAGCTTTGGTTGGATAGAAACGGAACAAGAATTCGAACGGAACAGAGCACAGTACGGGTCGACACTGAAACGGCATAAACCAACAAACTAAGATACCGAAAACAAGATCTCAACTGAGATGCGAATCAACAAAACCAAAACAGAGCCGAACGGGGCTTACCGGTGAGAAAACGGAATTCGAAACGGAGCTGGAACAGAGCCGAGCCGGACCGGAGTAAGGCGGCGTAGAGCAGATCGGCGGAGCGGGACGATACTGATGCCAAAGTGGCGAGTAGTAGTAGTAGTAATAGTAGTACTGTGGCTGTTGATGATGATTGATAATGATAATAATGGTAGTAATAATAATTAATGAAACGTGATGATGATGGGTTGAAATGAGAATGAAGTTTGGTGTTGATGATTGACTAAGATAGAGGCAGATTTCTTTTCTTTCTTTTCATATGCAAAGTGGCGTGAATGGGATGAGAGATGGAGGAAAGATGGAATTGAGATAGGTTTAGGGTTTTAGGAGATTGGGCCAGCTGATGGGTTTCATGAATTGGGCCAGAACTCGCCACTAGATTTGGGGCCATAAATTATCAGATTGCTAGCTAGCCCAAAGGCGAAACGAGACAAATTACTACTACACGCTTTCTAAAATCGAATTCGATTACGCAGGAAAGGAAATTAATTAAAATATCAAATAAAATAAATTACTCAGGTAATTAAATAATAAAAAAAGAAATTAAAAAAAAGGGATGTTACAGTTTGATCATATGTCTTCAGCAAATTATGGAGTTCGGGCAGTGTAACGTTCTTCGCATTCATGGTGGTTAATGATGAACTGCGAATACGAACTCGGCAATGATTGAAGGACAAAGATCACCATGATCTTATTCTCATCTTGAGAACATGTTCAGACATGTTCCCTCCTTCATTGAGCTTGCATCTGTGTATCTCTTTGATCAAATCAAATTCAACACTTCTGGCTGTCGTCTTTAAAGAGCGACTCAAGATGCTTCAGCATCTCATACGACAACATGCTTTCATGTTGTCTCTGCAGCTCATTGCTCATTGTCGCCAGCATAATACACTGCGCGGATCTAGCATCCTCTTTATGCTTATCAGCCTTTGCCTTGTTGGCTTGATTCCAAGCAGCAACTTGATCGGCAGTCTGATTCTCGGGACACACGGGAATAGCCTCGTCCAAGACGTACTCAATCTTTTCGTACCTTACGGATCCAATCCACGTAGTTTGGTCCTGTTAGCTTTTGCAATTCCAAGTTGGCAATGAGCTCGGAGGACGGTATAGCCATTTTGGTTTTCCTAAGGAGAAATAGTATAGACCGAATATAATAAATCAACTATTGAAATACTATTTCTAAATACACAGTCAACATAACTAAACAACAAGGTCCTTTAGCTGTTTAGCTTCCACTATTTTCACATATGATTGCCCCCAAAACAAACATGCAGGTAATGTCCAACAAGTTACCGTAGTAGCCAAGATCCAAATCCATACTATGCTATACTCCAACGGGGGCTGGTCGCATAACATAATATGACCGGTAGGACTATCCAATTGCGTCACACAACTCTTGGGTGTTAAATCTAATTTAACCCGATGCTCTACATATTGTACCTATCGAGGTCGCTAGATACAATATGCAGTAAGTTATAACCATAGGCTTACTCTAATCTGACGATCACTGCGAGTCTGTAAGACGAGGTCGCCAATACAGGGAAACGCAATGAAAGTTCAGAATTAAAGCACCCCATGGAAAGCATCTCAGAAACACATACGCATACATATTTCTGCACTTATATTGGTTGGGACTTGTAGCTTGAGGGTTGTTATCAGTCATCTACAAACAAATAAGGGCGCCGCCTACCCATCATGCATGAGCGGTCTACATGTAATGGATGCCGCCTATCCATTCTAGTTCTAAACGCGGTCAAGCACATAATGGGTGCCGCCTACCCATACATAAAAAATATGCGGTCCGACAAATAAGATGGTGCCGCCTACCCTCGCATGCATAGCGGTCGAACGGAAAGTAAAATACATGGTATTTAAACATGCATTGTCAAACAATAGCATATCGAGCAAACAAACAAGTAGTAGCCTATGTGGATGCCAAATGACTTCATAATTTCATTATGAAAATTATAATCCCATACTTATAATCTCTATGAAATAATTGAAAATTTGGACTAGATTGAAAAATCGAAAATTCTATTGACCAGGTAGCAATGTTCGAAAACCCAAATGACTCAATTGTAATTTTTGAAACATTGGAGGTGTTAAATTTAAAATTCAAAACTAGAAGGACTTATTTGTAATAAATAATAAATTGATAAATCACAAATAAGCCCCTTAACTTAATACTAATAAAATTTAACACCTCTAGTTAACAATAATTATAATTAAATCATATTTATATTCCAAATATAAAATTCAATCCTCAAAATTTCCAAAATTCGATTTTGGGTCCAACCCCGAAAAATATATATATATATTATATACGGGGACGGGATTCGATCCCGTCCCCTAGGGTGCCTGCGGCTGCAGGCGCTGGCGCCTGCGTCACACAGGTGGTGTATATATATATACAATATAAAATAATTTTTTTTTTTGAAAAATATAAATTCTAAATTTATATAAAAACAAAATTTTTGAAAATCGAATTAATCATAGAATCAATTGCATCCACATAAACTACAAAACCACATAACATATATACGTATATTCATAATCAATTAACCTGGCTCTGATACCACTGTAAGAAAATATGGTCAGAGTTACCCCTAGGGTACGCAGCGGAATTTCAAAATTTTCTTAACATGCAGGTTAATTGATCATGCATATAACGTATATAGTATATCAAACACGTTAATCAGAAGACTTACAATACTCCAAAAGCAAGCACAGGTATCAAGTCTTCGTAATAGTCCGGTGAATCTTCTCCTTCGTCGAAGTCGAAGATATCTACAATACTTTGATTATCTGCAAGACAATAAAAGTTAGTTTCCAGCTCCTTGAACCTCAACCTTGGTATCCACGGATGAACAACTTATCGGAAAGAATGCTAGGATATTCTTTATGTGGCCAAGAAGATGGGGCGGCGTTTTCCTCCGGTAGGGTGGCGCGCGCGTGGCTAAGGGAGAGGTAGGGGAGAGCTTTTATTTTCCCTAAGAAAACTGGTAGAAAGAATGATCTTTAATCAACTGTGTTCAACCTTAAAATCAACCATTACAAAAGCTCTCTAAGAGTCTACTATATATAGTAGTAAATAGAAGCCTAAAGAATAATCAATTAGACTTCATAAAGGGATAAGAATCTAATTCTTATCGCACTAGAAAACCAATTCAAGTCTAGATTCATTCTCAATCAAATTAAAACTCAATCAGAAAAATCTAACTTATCCCTTGACTTCTAATAGAGGAAGGAGTCGAACTCCTTCCCCTACTACTACTGCTTCGTGCGCGCAAGGGAGATAGGTGGGTCCCGATTTTGGGACCCACTTATAGTTCTAAGGCAATTCAAACTCCAAGTAGATTTTGTCCATGTGCATATATTAATTCTAAATTAACATATCCTTTCAAATCAAAACTCTATTATATTTCTGAAATATAATCTTTAATTGTATTTACATAAAATACAATTAGTCAGTCAATTCAATTAATAATTCCAAATTATTAATTGAGCCACAAATTATTATAATTAATTCCAAATTAATTTTGATTCCATCTTCAAGGATATTCGGATAAGCTGAATCACCACATAGTGTGACCCATAGGGCCTCATTGTATTAAGCAAGTCCAAGACTAGGCAAAATGGAATTCCTAGACGGTTCCATTTGCAATATTAATACATGAGGACGTTTGAGAGGTTTCTCAAAGCAAACCCTTTCGTTGTGAAGTCTGTTGCGCTCAACGCGGCGATGGTAACGTCTCTTCATCTAACTGACTCGAATGCATCTAGGATCGATGAAGTGTCTATCCCAATAATACATCCACGGGCGTCTTCAGTGAGTTGCTTGGTGAATCCAATATCTATTATGACTATCATAATAATATTGATACGCTGGCCAGCGGTTTTACCAATCACAACTATGAACGACTATGAGCAGTGCTCTCCTGTGCTACACATGAGAGATGAATCCTTCACAGAATCACTTATCATCCCCATTTGTATGTAGCCATAATCCTGGATCGTGTCTTGGGTCAACTGCTTATTCAGAGCTGACATCGACGGGTCCACCAAGGGTATGGGGCAACAAATGTGATGATAAAGTCCTGTAAGTCCAAAGGACGACTGGCATCACTTCGACAACTTTCCGGTTCCCATAGGCACTTCGGTGTAGAGTATACATCGATGGGAGTTTCCGGTGGGTACTTCCATTGTTTGGTAATCACCCTTCGAACAACTATGCGGAGTTATGGGAACGTTTCTTGATTGTCCAACAATCCGTTCCGTGGCCGTGGGATCGGCTCACACTTGCTCTAACAAGTATAACCTCCATGCATACTAGTCTCAGTTGGTTCATTCAGACCTACATCCAAGATGAACCTCGACTAGGGAGAGTTTGGGATAGATGATAACTCACATAGCTCCCACTATCTGTGTGATCGGTCATCTATCCGAGGGGACATGTTTAATATCAATACAGATAGGAATAGAGATATGACATGATGTATGCCTGGTGTAATATAAATATGAAAGCGATACCCAATAGTCAAACAATAAACATATATTATATTGCGTTGACCTGTGTAATAGTACATATATGCCCTTAATAAGGGTTGCATGCCCTTAATAAAGACTGTCTCTAGGACATATACATTATCATCGAGGAGTATCAAGTTATACCCCCAATACCACCATCTTCCAAGAAGAAGAAATTCTTCGAGGAAAACAAGATTGAAGCAACAGAAACCCTCGAAGAAATCCAAATTGTCGAAGGAAGTGCGGACAAGGTTACCAAAATTGGTACCGAGATGACTACAGAAGTGAGAATGAAACTGTTGGTCCCTTTAAACAACAAGAAAAGACTAGAGGGGGGGGGGTGAATAGTCTTTTCAAACTTTCGTCGTTTAAAACTTTCTCAGTAAGTGCTTATTACTTTTCAGTAATGAGTTTGTTGATACTTAACTTTCTCAGCAAGCGTAAGTTACTTTTCAGTAGCTAGGTTTGCTGATACTTAAAATCAGAGAGCGGAAGTCTTTGATATAATAAGTGCTCTTTCAGTAAGTAAAGGTTTCAGCAAGTGATGTGAGTGACTGTGTACAGATAGAAATGATTTGCTGAAAACTAAGTACAGTAAGTAAATCACACAAACACTTTTATAGTGGTATCTGAGAGTGGCGTAATCTCTCAACTAATCCACTTTGTCCTTTCTAGGACTGAATCCACTAAGATATGATTGAGGTTCCTTACAATCTCCTATCTAGAGCGATTCAAACAGAAACCAAAGCACACTTGCTTCGTCTCCAACTTAATCTAGAGAACGTAACCTTGTTCTCCACCAAACTTGGTACTTTTAATCAGCAAAACTATGCTCGATTAAGTTCCCCCTGAATATCACGCCTGAAAGGGTGTATTTTCAGTTAGAGAGTTTTGGGGTGAGATAACTTAATTATAACTTATTCAGTTACAACAAGTAATCTAAGAAACACAACTTTGAATACTTTGCAGTAAACAAGTTTGATTGTTTCTGGTGTCAAGACTTGTTCTTGTTCGAAAGAAAGAAAGAACACTTAACTAATTTCTTAGTCGTGTAAGTTCTACTTCTTCACAAGTAGCTTTCTGAAGCTTTAAGTCTTGGAACGGATCAATGGCAATATAGAGAGTTTGAAGGTATGTGAGTTTAAGCACAAGTGAGAGTATGATCACGTTGTTAACACACTTCAACTCTTCGCCGGATGACCTCTACTTATAGTGCAAGTAAGGAGCCGTTTGAATTTCAAATCCTAAGGCTTTTGTTCCTTAACATGTCACTATCTTGCTTTTGTACTTTCAGCAGCGTCCTTGTTTGTCTTCTAGTCTTCATGTCCTTCGCGTGAAAGCTTTGCATTTAATGCATATTTGAATAGAATTCAAACAGTAACATTGGAGCGCAAATGCAAGTACTTTCAGCAAGAGGTCACATATGTTCCATCAGCAAGTGGTCAGTCTCAGTTTCAGCAAGCACAACCTACTCTGTCTTTCAGATTTTCACTTATGCAATGCTATTGCTGAAGTTTTCACTTTCTGAGCAACATGTGTCTTTGTAGATACCAGTATTCAGAAATCTTCTATTCTTCAGATCTTCAAATTCTTCAAGTCTTCAGATCTTCGATAATCTTCAAGATTCTGAGCGGTTCTTAATGCTTCAATAGTTTGTTTGTAAAAACAAAGTACATCATCAGCAAATGCTTCAATAGGTTATTTTCTTTTCAGAAAATAAGATACATCATAAGCTAAAACTTCAATAAGTTATTTTCTTTTCAGAAAATAAGATACATCATAAGCTAAAGCTTCTATAAGTTATTTTCTTTTCAGAAAATAAAATACATCGTAAGCTAAACAACCAACCTATCTAGCACCTAATCTAAGTCTTCAGCAAACGTTCCTCTTTTACAATGTCCTTAAAATTCTAAATTCCTATGGACCTTAAGAGTACTAGTTACTGGACTTTCCTTAATTTAGCATGGTTGATTGCTCATCAAAATTACAAGTTTTCTAACAAATTTCCCCCTTTTTGATGTTAGCAATGATAGTGTATATGTCCTAGAGACAGTCCTTACTAAGGGCATGATGCTCTTATAGAGGGCATATATGTACTATTACACAGGTCAACGTAATATAATATATGTTTGTTGCATTTTACTATTGAGTATCGCTTTCATATTTATATTACACCAGGCTGCAGCATGTCATATCTTTATTACTGTCTGTATTGATATTAAACATGTCCCCTCGGATAGATGACCGATCACACAGATAGTGGGAGCTGTGTGAGTTATCATCTATCCCAAACTCTCCCTAGTCGAGGTTCATCTCGGATGTGGGGGTCTGAATGAACCAGACAAGACTAGTATGCGTGGAGGTTATACTTGTTGGAGCAAGTGTGAGCCGATCCCACGGCCACGGAACGGATTGTTGGACAATCGAGAAACGTTCCCATAACTGCGCATAGTTGTTCGAAGGAGCTTTATCGATCAATGGAAGTACCCACCGGACACTCCCATCGATGTATAATCTACACCGAAATGTCTATGGTAACCGGTAACTTGTCGAAGTGATGCCATTCGTCCTTTGTACTTACAGGACTTTATCATCACATTTGTTGCCCCATATCCTTGGTGGACCCGTCGATGTCAGCTCTGAATAAGCAGTTGACCTAAGACACGATCCAGGATTATGGCTACATACAAATGAGGATGATAAGTGATTCTGTAAAGGATTCATCTCTCAAGTGTAGCACAGGAGAGCACTGCTCATAGTCGTTCATAGTTGTGATGGTAAAACCGCTGGCCAGCGTATCAATATTATTATGATGGTCATAATAGATATTGGATTCACCATGCAACTCACTGAAGACGCCCGTGGATGTATTATTGGGATAGACACTTCATCGATCCTAGATACATTCGAGCTAGTCAGATGAAGGGACGTTACCATCGCCGCGTTGAGCGCAACAGACTTCGCAACGAAAGGGGTTAGCTTTGAGAAACCTCTCAAACGTCCTCATGTATTAATATTGTAAATGGAACCGTCTAGGAATTCCATGTTGCCTAGTCTAGGACTTGCTTAATACGATGAGGCACTATGTCGTGATTCAGCCTATCAGAATATCCTTGAAGATGGAATCGCAATTAATTTGGAATTAATTGTGATTGATGGATTATAATTAATTTGGAATTAATTATAATATATAGTGGCTCAATGATTTGAAATTATTAATTGAATTGGCTAATTAATTATATTTTATGTAAATACAATTAAAGATTATATTTTAGAAATATAATGGAGGTTTGATTTGAAAGGATATGTTAATTTAGAATTAACATATGCACATGGGCAAAATCTACTTGGAGTTTGAATTGCCTTAGAACTATAAGTGGGTCCCAAAATCGGGATCCACCTATCACCCTTAGGACACGCGCGCGCGCGCGAGATGGAGTAGGGGAAGGAGTACCCCTATTAGAAGTCCAAGGGATAAGTTAGATTTTCCTGATTGAGTTTTAATTTGATTGGGAATGAATCTAGACTTGGAATTGATTTCCTAGTGCGATACGAATTAGATTCTTATTCCTTTATGAAGTCTAATTGCTTATGATTTAGGCTTCTATTGACTACTATATATAGTAGACTATTAGAGAGTTTTTGACATAGACTTTTACAGTCATTCTACCCAGTTTTCTTAGAGAAAATAAAAACTCTCCCCTCCTCTATAAGCCTACGCGCGCGCCACCTGCCGGAGGAATCGCCGCCCCGTCTTCTTGGTCACACAAAGAATATCCTAGCATTCTTTCCGGTAGGCTGTTCATTCGTGGATACCAAGGTTGAGGTTCTAGGAGCTGGAAACTAACTTTTATTGTCTTGCAGATAATCAAAGTATTGCAGATATCTTCGACTTCGACGAAGGAGAAGATACACCGGATTATTACGAAGACTTGGAAGCTGCTTTGGAAGTAAGGTTAGTCTTCTAATTGACGTGTTTATATATATACGGCATATACATAATCAATTAACCTGTATGTTAAGAAAATTTTTGAAATTCCGCTGCGTACCCTAGGGGTAACTCTGACCATATTTTCTTACAAGCAATCCATGGCTAAATTAATTGTTACCCTTTTAGAGGTTTCTGATGTTGAATAAATCAGTTGATTAATGCAAGCATACTTGAATAATTAAACAGTAAGCATAAGTAAATTGCATAATCAAGAACCAATAAGAGTCAAAAGTTTCATTGCTGATAGTTATCTTTCAGAAGTTTACATGAAATAGCAGAGATAACTTAACCAGAATCAGCAAACTAAAACTTTAACAAAAACTATTACAAGGAATTAAGCTCTTTCAGAGGATTTTCTCAAAATCTCTCTTACACTCTTCTCAGCAAGTGCAGTAAATTCAACACAGTCCTTTTCGTAGTTTTCCAGAAGCCTACGGACTTGTAGTTGAAGAATTCTTGCATTTTTGCAGGCAGTGTGATGATGCTTTTCAGCATTCATTTCCATGTAACGAGTTACCCACAAGTGCATGCCCCAATTGCTGGCATGGAGAAGCTGTGTATCTGAAATGCTTTTCGGATGAATCTTTCTTAGCCAGAGAAGATCTTCTTCTTGATCCTTAGCAGTGAGATAGAAATACTCATAAGGAATCAATCCAAGTCTCTTCTTTGTTTTCTTTGTTACTGGGTCAGAGTAGTAAGCGATGCCAGGTGGTTTGATCAGATTTGGTTCTTGTTTATATGTCTTACCAATGGCAATTCTTCCTACTGAGACCTCAAGATTCAACCATTTCCCAGCAATATTTCTTGGGAGGGATTCTTCCCTTTGTTTCCTTTGTACCTTGAGTTCAGTCCATTTGAACATTTGATTCAAAATGGTTGTAGGAAAGAACTCATTTATCAGCAAGTCTTCCAGCTTTAAAATCCAGCAACCATGAATGTTTCTGATTACATTTTGAGTGGTTTCTTCATTGCTGGTCTTTGTGTATTCAATGCCGGAGCCAATAGCAATGCTGGCCAGCCTCTTTTCTTCCTGTCTTTGCCTTCTTCTTCTTGTTTTAGCATTCTCTTGATCTCTTGCTGAAGAGTCAGACGAGAAATGCTTTGAGTGGCCAGACGGAGTCAAGGCTGTTAAGGGTCTAGCTCTTATGGCTTGAGCTATTGTCTGATTGTCATCATCTTCATTCAGATTGTGATGACTTTCAGTATGGCAAAAATATTGAGTTTCAGCAGCGGTTTTCTCTTTTTGGTACTTGCTGAATTCAACTCAGATTCTGCTTGCCTTTTAGAACTTTGCTCTCTTTCAGCAAGCGGTTCTATGGGCAGTGGCACATCAACAGCAGGAGGGGTTTGGTTTCTTTTTCTGGTACTTTTCTTTTCCCCCTTAGACATGGATTGCAACATCGGAGTGATGTGCAGAGAATAGAACTCATTGCAATTTTCAGCAAGAGTGCTTAAGCTGTTATACTTCATGATGATTTGTTGCTGGTCAGAAGTCATTTTTGACAATTCTCTTTGAATGCTCATCATGTTCTCTTCATGTCTTTTCTCAAGCCTTCTCATCCATGAAAGTCTGAGCCTTCACGAGAGCGGTCTTTGCGAGCTTGAGCGCTTGACTTACATCTTCTTCATAGCTCTTGTGATAAAGACTGATGTCTTTCTGAGCTATTGTCAAAGTAGTAGTGCGTCTCAGCACTGTAGCTAATATCTTTCCAAATTTTAGTGGGCTCTCAGCAAGCAATGCCTCATCTTCAGCTTTGCAGGCATCATGGACTTCCTTTAGTGTCAATATTCTAGGAGTAAACTCCTCAACTCTTGGGAACGGCACTAGATGTGGTGTCAAGGAATGAACTTTTAGTTCAGAAGCAAACTGATCATCCTGTAATAGCAATTCTACTCTTAGACCATCGTCTAAATCATTGATGTAATAAGGAGGAGGAATCTGAACAACTTTGGGGTCTCGTTTGGATTGTTCATCCTCATTTTCTGACAAGTAGTCGTCATCCTCAGATTCATCAAGTCCAGCAACTTTAGAACTGAAATCAGCTTCACTTCCTTTTTGTTGAGTGGTTACTGATGGCAACGCTTCAGACTCAACAACTGGAGTTTCACCAGTAGTAAATGGAAGGGAGCGGACTTCCTTTGATCTTACTCATGAAGATTGACCAATTTCTAGATCCTGCGTATGCCTTGCATGGATCAAGAGACTGTTCTGTAGAGCGCGTTGGTAATCTTCATCCAATTCATCTTCATCATCAAGGTTTGCATCAGTGACCTTGGCATCAGAAAGTTGGCTTTTGCCATGTTTCACGACAGCTCGCTTTTGGCATATTCTTCTTCAGTATGAGCACCCTGTTCTCGAGAGCGCGTTGGTAATCTTCATCAAGGTTTTCTTCAGTAACCTTGGCATCAGAAACTGGACTTTTGCCATTTTTCAAGGCAGCCCTTTTTCTGGCATATTCTTCTTCAGTATCAGCACCTTGCATAGGCGCTTGATTTTCAGCAGCAGCAGGAGGAGGTTGAGATTCTTGCTAAGGTTGTGGTTGTTCAGCTTGCTGATTTTCGGGTTGAGCATTTTCAGCAACTGTCAACTTTAATCCTCCAGCATCAGGACTTGGACCTTGATTGTCATCATCATCGTCTTTCTTGTCCTTGGAATCTTTCCCTTCATCATCACTTGGATCAGTGGGAATGTTCTCATCTTCTTCTTCTTCATCATCATCGGTCAGAATTACTAGCTCAACGTGCTTGTATAAAGCAACACTTGTCACTTCCTCTTCCTCATTGATTTTGTGGGGATCAGCCACCACAGGTACAAATGAACCTTTGAGCATCACAGCTTGTTCAGCTGGAGAGGCACTCTTGAATTTTGCCTTCATATTCTCTCTGATTTGAGCAATCAGATTCGAGCTCATTTGTTGAGAATATGTCATTTCTTCAAGAAGGATGAAGTGGACAAATGTTTCGAGCTTTAGCAGAGAAGATCTCTTTTTCTTGTTTGAAAGATGAAGATGAAGATCAGAGAAGTCCATTCGCCTATATCTTTGCCAGTTGCTGACGGACTTAGCAACTTGAGACAAAGTAGTCCTTTTGAAGTTCAAGTACAGTTCTTCAGAACTTACTTGATGATCTTAAGTGATGAGTACCACTTCAGTGGTCTCCTTTTGAGCCTGAAAAAGAACGTTATTTAGATCAGGATTGGTTTGGAAAATTGTTTTAGAGTTCATATCTGAAACATGAATTACCTGCTGAGAGTCAGCAAGCTCATGTTGTACAATTTCCATTCCATGAGGAGCTTGAGTAGCATCCTCCATTTGTTCATCCTGAAATAAATTAGAGTTAGACACAAGTACTAAGCTGTCAAACTTAGTTTTATTACCAAAAACATTAACTACCTGCTGAGCAGGGAGTGTTGGTTCTGGTGCAGAGGCTTCAACAACCATCTGACTTGCATCTTGAGAAGTCTGTAGAGATAATATAATATTAGCAAAAGAATAAGTTTCAGAAATTGAAGTTTTACTGATGGTTGAATTAACTACCTGCTGAAGAAGGACAGGTTGTGGCTCAGTCCTCTCAGCATTAACAGTTTCTTCAGCTTCTTGGACTGTTTCTTCAGCAGACTTCTTGTCTTGCTCTATTTGAGAAAGCTGTGCGGTTTCAGCAATCTCCCTTGTCTCTGAAATGACAAGTTGAGTAGAAGCATCTTGACCCTTGAGCTCACTGCTTGTCATGAAGGCATCAAAGGATTTGTTGGATGATTCTTCAATCTCCAACTCCATTTGTTGGCTTAAGGCTTCCAGTACAAGCTGGACTTTGTCAATTGATGTCTTGGGTGAACTTGGGCCAGTATTCTCAGCATCACGAGATGCGTCGTTGAATAATGCTTCTTGTGTTTCAGCAACTTCTGGAACTGGAACCATTGCTGTCTCAGCAACTGGTCCTTCAGCAAGCGGGGTTTCAGCAACTTGATGAGTTGCTTGTTCAGCAACCATCTTTTCAGCAGCATCAGCAAGTGCCGCTTTTTGCAGATCAGCAGCAATGTCACTTGCCGGTTCCATAGTTGGATCATCTAAATTATCTACAATGTAGATATCTGGGACTTGGGCAGGAATTTCATTTCCACTGCCTTGTGGTCTATTCACAGTAGAAGTATCAACGTTAAGTTGATTGTTGAAGGCTTCCGCAAACACTTCAACATTGTTGACATAGGTTTCAGTAATCACCCCAGCAACATCTACTGGCAAATGCGTTTCAGCATTTGTCTGGGAATTGTCTGAGAGGTCTTGGACAACAGGAACTGACTTGCGGGCCAGTGTTTTCTTACTTGTGTTGCTGGTCCGTTTCCTCTTAGGTACGGGGTTTGCTGATGACGCTGCAGTCTGAGTGTCATCATCAGCTTTCCTCTTTTTCTTGTTAGATTTCTCCAGTTTCCCAGAGGCATCTATAGTTTCATTTTCAGCAACGGCTGTTGTACACGTACCTTGTTGATTTTCTACAGCAGTTTTATTTGTGTTACCACCTCCAACAGCAGTTTCATCTCTAAGTTGCTGAGTGGTAACATTTGCAGCTGTTGTATACCTTTCTTGCTGGCTTGTGCTGACAACATTTGCAGTTGTTGTCTTCTTAGTTTTCTTTCCAGCAGTCTTAGGTACATTCTGCTTGTAGAATGATCTTCCCACATTGCATACAGACTTTTTGATTGGCAATGGGTTTCTTAACTGAATCCTGAAATGTTCAAGGATGTAGCATATCTTGATTCCATACATAATTGGAAAGGAAGGTGAGACCTTGTTGTCTTCTACCTTTACCTTAAACTTAGTAACACAATCAACAAGCCTGTTGAAAATGTACTTAGCCCAGTTAAGTTCCGTTTTATTTTCATGGATATGCATCAGCAATGGCCATCTTCTCAGGCCTACTTGGTCAATTCCTCCAAATTGGGAGTCAAGAACTTTTATCAGTAGCAGAGCTACTAGACCAAGTGAGTGGCAGAGATGCTTTCTCTTAACGTGCTTTGTCCAAGTCACGGGAGCAATCTCGCCTTTCTTCATTTTCTCGTTTCTGACGTCACTGTAGAAAGCTTCTATTTCTTCGTCAGTGGCAGTGACGTCATCTTCAGTTCCAGTGGTTGGAATCTGAAATATCTCCGCTAAATCAGTCCATTTCAGGATGATTTGCGTGTTCTGAACTGTAGTAAAGATCACTTTTTCAGTGACTCCTTTACTATCAGTAAGGGACTGGATTTCTGCATTATTGTAGAATTCCATAGTATCTATCATGCTCACCTGCTTAGTGCGAGCAGATATAAAGTTCATGAGGCCTTGCTGCTTGATAAGCTCAAGCGCCTCTTCATTCTTGTCATCGAGTTCTTGTTCATAAAAGTACCTAATGTACTTTTCTTTTGCAAAACCTCCCCATTGCATCAACATCTCACACTTTGCAGTGTCAAGATATGACGGAGGCATAGGTTTTTCTGATATACGGTCGTTTTTCAACACAACTTTCGTTGTGTTTGTAGCCGGAGTAGTCACCGGAGCAGTGCGTGTTTCATCAACCTTTGATGACTTTGAGGACTTAGATGACTGTCTCTTGGGAGCCATTTCTTTTATAGAGCAGAAAATTGTGTACGAAAAGAGATAGTTTGCTTTTTGACCGGAGGTACAGTAGATTCAGGCTAAAATTTGCAGAGAAAGGAAATGTGAGTTAAAGAATTTTGTCATTTCTCTAGCTCCTTCTTTATATAGTGTCTCTGATGTGTGAGAAACTCAATCGATTTGAGCTCTCAGCAAGGGTAAAACAGAGAAACACCGGAGTTAGTGGAGCCTTTGCATTGAATGCGTAGTGGCCCACTAACTAAAACCGTCAGAGCACTCTCTCTCTTTGTTTTGTTAGCCGTTAGATAAGTAACTCCTTTTAATCAATGGCCACGATTGAATTTCATGTCATGATTATTACGAGTTTATCTGTGCCAGTTTAACGTCACAAATTGATTTTACCGAGTTTTAAGGGAATAGATTGCTTGCTGAAATAGACAAGAATCTTTTCAGCGAGTTTGAATTATCAACCTAGATACTTGCTGAAAGTTCCCCCTTACTTAGATATCTCGTATTTTCTTAAGTTTAAAAGATATTTCTGAGTTCCCGTATCAGTAAATACTTTTGTACTTGAGATATCTTTTGGTAAAATCTGAGAGATGAGTTTTGCTCTTTTTCTGATTTCCCGTCTCAGAATATTCCCTTGATACTTGAATACATGTTTCAGTATCTTTGATTGTCTGAATGCCTGTTTCAGCAATCCTTAAGGTTTTTAACTTACTGAGTGCCTGTCTCAGCAAGTGATCATGTTTCCTAACAAATACCCGGTTTGAAGGAATTACTTGCTGAATGCCTGTTTTAGCAAACATATAGTGACATATCATTTCTTAGGAGAAATTAGTAAGAATACTTTGGCTTGCTGAATACCTGTTTCAGCATTCTGCCAAGTGTATCCTTTATTGAGGTAGTTCAATCAATCCAAGGTTATACCTTAGCATTGCGAACCTATTATCTGGTAGGGGCTTTGTAAAGATGTCAGCAAGCTGATCATCAGTGCCTACTTTCACAACCTCAATATCTCCTTTTTCTACATGATCTCTAATGAAATGATGTCTAATATCAATGTGCTTAGTCCTTGAGTGAAACTTAGGATTTTGCGTGATTGCAATAGCACTTGTATTATCACAAAAGATTGGTGTTTTCTTTGCAGAAATACCATAATCTCTTAATTGTTGCTGAATCCATAGGATTTGAGCTGTGCAACAACCAGTTGCAATGTATTCAGATTCTGTAGATGAATTGGCAACACAGGTTTGCTTCTTGCTGAACCATGATATTAATCTAGTACCCAAAAACTGACAAGTTCCAGAGGTACTTTTTCTATCAAGAGTTGATCCTCCATGATCAGCATCAGAATAACCAACCAATTCAAGTCCAGAATCTTTAGGATACCATAATCCAACATTGACTGTACCTTTAACATATTTCAGTATCTTGATTGCCTTTTTGTAGTGTGATTCTCTTGGATCATATTGGAATCTTGCACACACACAAACAACATACTGAATGTCAGGTCTACTTGCTGTTAGATACAACAAGGAACCAATGAGCTTCCTATACTTGTGTTATTCAACACTTTTATCTTCCTTAGTATAGCCCAACTTGGTACCAACACTCATACGGATCTTTTCAGGTTTCTCATCCTCTTTGATCCTAAACTTTATGAGCATTTCTTTCGCATACTTTGCTTGATTTATGAATATTCCATCTTTGAGTTGCTTGACTTGCAATCCTAGGAAATAATTCAATTTTCCCATCATACTCATTTCAAACTTATTTGTCATGAGTTTGGCAAAATCATCACAAAGTTGCTTGTCCTTAGATCCAAAAATTATGTCATCCACATAAATTTGAACTAAGAGTATTTTACCATCATGGTTCATGGTAAATAAGGTTTTGTCAACTTCACCTTTCTTGAAACCATTTTCCAGCAAGAACTTAGCCAAGGTATCATACCATGCTCTTGGTGCTTGCTTTAGACCATATACAGCTTTCTGAAACTTGTATACCATCTTGATTTCTGAGGGAAGTTCAAAGCCAGGGGGTTGTTCTAGGTAGACTTCTTCAGCAAGTTCACCATTCAAGAATGCACTTTTAACATCCATTTGGTAAACGATGAAGTCATTGTGAGCAGCAAAGGCCAAGAAAAGCCTAATTGCATCCAATCTTGCAACTGGTGCATAAGACTCATCATAGTCCAATCCTTCAGTCTGACAGTAACCTTGAGCAACTAAACGTGCTTTATTTCTTGTTACTTCACCAGACTCGCTCAGCTTGTTTCTGAACACCCACTTTGTACCAATAGCTTTCTTGTCTTCAGCAAGTGGCACAAGTTTCCAGACTTTGTTCCTTTCAAATTGATCCAGTTCTTCTTGCATTGCCTTTATCCATTCAGAATGCTTTAAAGCTTCTTCTATGGTTTTAGGTTCAATTTCTGAAACAAAGCAAGAGAACAATGATTCTACTTCTACGACAATTGCTTCTTCAGCAAGTCCATGAGTAGCTTTGGATCTAGTCACTTGGCGTTTATTAATATCGCCAATCATATCCGTAGAGGGGTGATCTCTAATCCATTTATTAACAGGTTTTCTGCTTGTTGGATCAGGATATGTTTGCTTATCAGCTTGTGACTCTTCAGTATGTACTTGTTCAGTACTACTCGGAATTTGTGTCTCTGATGAGATTTGTTCATCAGCAACTGCTTGTTCAGCATTGCTCAATTGAGATAGTTCATCAGCATGCACTGGAGATTGCGTAATTTCAACAACTTCCGGAGCAAGCGCGTCTTTTGCTGGAAATTCATTGTCGTGAACTATATTTATCTTGTCATGACTAGGGGGAGGAGAGTCATTGTCAGAATCATCATTTAGTTCAATTGACTTGATTTCCCTAGCATCAGATTCAGTTCTTTGCTCATGTATGATTAGCTTTTTCATACATTCTGATAATTCTTCTTCAGGAGGCACTCCTTGTGACTTTTCGTAGAATACAACATGCACTGATTCTTCAATCTTTTGTGCCTTTTTGTTGTAAACTCTATAAGCTTTACTATGCAAGGAGTAGCCAAGAAATATCGCTTCGTCTTCCTTTGGTTGAAATGTTCTTAGGTATTCTCTACCATTGTTAAGAACGAAACACTTGCAACCAAATACTCTTAGATGAGTGATGTTAGGAGGTCTTCCAACAAACAATTCATAAGGAGTTTTGTTGTATTCCTTAGTAATCAAACATCTGTTTTGAGTATAACAGGCGGTATTAATCGCTTCAACCCAATAAGCCTCACTTATTTCAATGTCAGCAAGCATTGTTCTTGCGTCTTATTTCAGGGTACGATTCTTCCGTTCAGCAACACCGTTTTGCTGTGGTGTTCTTACTGAGGATAACTGATGTTGAATACCTTTTGAGGTACAATATTTAGTTATGTACTGGTTTATAAACTCAGTACCATGGTCTGTCCTTATGACTTTTACCTTGTCATTTTTCATCACTTCAAGCTTATTCAACAAGTTAGGTATTTCAGTCTTGGTTTCAGATTTGTGCTTGATGAATACTACCCAAGTGAATCTTGAATAGTCATCTACCACGACTAGACCATACTTCTTACCAGCATAGCTTGTTGAAGAAGATTCAAACAAGTCCATGTGCAAGAGTTGTAAAGGTTTTGTAGTTGACAGTACTGCCTTATTCTTGAAAGAAGATTTGGTTTGCTTTCCTTGCTGACATGCATTGCAAACACCATCCTTCTTAGAAGTTTAGATGACTTGTTAGTTTATGCCATAACCATGCTTTTTCAGCAAGGCAATCATGATCTGAGACAAGGCATTTTTCAATAATTGCTGAAGACCAATCTACGGTGTACAAGCCTCCTGATCTTCTTGCAATCATTATTACCTTTTTAGTCTCGAAATCTATAAGTTTACATTCATCACTTTTGATTTTGATGAAGTATCCTTTGTTAGCAAACTGACTCATGCTGAAAAGGTTAAACTTAAGATTTTTGACATAAAGAACTCCAGTAATGGTTATGCATCCTAACTTCACGTCACCATAGCCTTTTGTAGAACCGGAGCCTCCACCAGCAAACCTTATAATTGGACCTTTAGACCACCGTCTATAGTTTATAAGGTTATTCTTGTTGCCCGTCATGTGCTTTCCACAACCACTATCAAAGTGCCAGATTGCATCGTTTGTCTCCGTGGCTGAAGTCTGAACAATCAAGAGCAAACAAGTTAATTATCCAATAATGGATGTCCATTAACATGTTCAAGAATGCGTCCAGTGGAAACCCAAGTCTTAAGTTTTTCAACTTTGACTTGTTTTCTACTTGCTGAGGAACTAGGAGGTTTTGAGCTGAATGACTTTTGACTCGTGCTGGTCAAATCCACTTTCTGATGTGGTGTCTTGCTCGGTTGACCTTTTTGTTGAACATACTTTTCAGTAAGTTCTTTTCTAGCAAGGTTCCTTCTAGCCCTAGCATTAAGAGTCTTTTCAGAACTCTTAGGCTTGATTTTCTTCATCTCTTTGAAGTATCTTTGCTGACTTTGCTTATACTCATGAAAGAGTTGACTTTGCTTGGTTTTGAAACCGAGTCCACTTTTCGGAGAATGCTGAGCTTTTGCGTCAGCAACCTTACTTGATTCAGGTTTGTCAGCAAAGGACTTCTGATTACTTTTAGTAATCTTGCCTTTAGTCTTAACAACTTGCTTTTCAGCAACTTGTTTGGCGGGATGCTTCACAACATCCTTTTTCTTTCAAGTTTGCTTCTCTGCAACCTATTTTCCTTTTAAAGTCTTGTTACTTTGAGTAGCAACAGCGGGCTTTATGGTCATAGGTACTTGATTGCTTGTTTCAGCAACCTTAGATTGACCAAACTCATAGATTTCTGGTAGTCCACTATCAGTAGCACGTACAAAAGAGATAGGTGATTTATCTTTACTCAAGATTTCTACGTCATCACCTTCATACATTGCGCCTAAACCTTCTTTCTGAGATGGATCTCTCAAATAAGAGTTTAGTTCAGTCAGCGTATTACTTGCGTCCACATAAGATTTGAAATTGATTTTCATCTTTTTCATCTCTTGGATTTCAGCAAGTAAAGATTTGAAATTGATTTTCATCTTTTTCATCTCTTGGATTTCAGCAAGTAACTTTAGAATTGAGGACTGATATTCTTCCAATTCTAATGCCATTTGAGAATTCTTCTCTGTAGCTTCAGCAATCAACTTCTTAAGACGCCTTATTTCAGCATCCTTTTCTTCTGTCCCTTCCTTCAGCAAGACGTACTTTTCAGTAGTCTGCTTGGTCATAGTTTCAGCAATTTGTAGTTTCTCTTGCTGTCTGCTCAGAGTTTTCTCAAATCTTTCGATTTCTCATTGAATCTTGTCAAGGTCAATCTCGTCTTCACTGTCTGAGTCTGAGTCAGAGGTAGGGTTGTTTACCTGACCGGCCATGAGGCAGAATTCGTAGTTTGACATATCTGGATAAGCTTCCATAGCTATTCCACAAACTTCTTTGCCAATCTCCACGTCTAGAGTGGCTTCTTCATCGTCGGTGTCTGAACTTTCATCCTCACTGTCTTCGGAGCTAGTATCAATACACAATGCATCGATTTTTGCTTGAAGCTTCTTCTTTTCTTCAGCAATAAAAGCTCTTTTGAACTTCTTCTTCTTTTCAGCAGATTTGCCTTTCAGCAAAGAGCAATTAGCTTTGAAGTGTCCAGGCTTTTTGCAGTAAAAGCATAGATCATTTCCAACTGCTGGTTCTTCTGATGAAGTAGCTTGCTGAGCTTGCTTGTTCAGCGAGCTAGTCTCATTCTTGTACTTATGGTAGTTGTTACCAAGATGCTTTTTCAGCTTCTCTTTTGCTTTTCGCCTTTCAAGTTCCTTGCTGATGAATTTCTTCATGTTTTTGACAACCAAAGAGTTTTCATCAGTAGGTTCTTTTTCATTCTTCTTTTTAGAAGATGATGGCTTTGCAGCAAGAGCAATGTTTTGCGATTTTTCAGCAAATACATTTTCTCTTTGCTTTGTCTCATAGTTGACAGTAGCAAGATGAGAGAACAACTCTGTTGGTGTAATGTCTGGCATTCCTTGATTATAATAGAAATTCTGAGTGTGGATCCATTCTTGATTCAGACTTCTGATGATGGTTTTCACCTTCTCAGAATCTGAGTAAAGATTCCCAACACCCAAGGCTGCCATTTCACTAACAAGAGTTGTGAATCTGAAATCCAAGTCTTCCAGTGACTCGTTTGTACCTTGCTTAAAGTTTTGAAACTTTAATTTAAGTACTTCAAGTTTGTTTTCCTTGGTTTTGTCAGATCCAGCACAAAGATCTTGAACCATTTTCCAAGCTTCAGCAAGGGAGCATCTCCTAAAGACATCCTGTCAGCAAAGCACTACCGAACTGATCAAGTGAGAGTGATTTACGGAAAGCACCTAAGGGGATCTAGGTCCAGTGTTGAAGGTTAAAGAACCTCCAGCTCTGATACCACTTGTTGGTCCCTTTAAACAACAAGAAAAGACTAGGGGGGGGGGGGTGAATAGTCTTTTCAAACGTTCGTCGTTTAAAACTTTCTCAGCAAGTGCTTATTACTTTTCATTAATGAGTTTGCTGATACTTAACTTTCTCAGCAAGCGTAAGTTACTTTTTAGTAGCTAGGTTTGCTGATACTTAAAATCAGAGAGCGGAAGTCTTTGATACAATAAGTGCTCTTTCAGTAAGTAAGGGTTTCAGCAAGTGATGTGAGTGACTGTGTACAGATAGAAATGATTTGCTGAAAACTAAGTACAGTAAGTAAATCACACAAACACTTTTATAGTGGTATCTGAGAGTGGCGTAATCTCTCAACTAATCCACTTTGTCCTTTCTAGGACTGAATCCACTAAGATATGATTGAGGTTCCTTAAAATCTCCTATCTAGAGCGACTCAAACAGAAACCAAAGCACACTTGCTTCGTCTCCAACTTAATCTAGAGAACGTAACCTTGTTCTCCACCAAACTTGGTACTTTTAATCAGCAGAACTATGCTCGATTAAGTTCCCCCTGAATATCACGCCTGAAAGGGTGTATTTTCAGTTAGGGAGTTTTGGGGTGAGATAACTTAATTATAACTTATTCAGTTACAACAAGTAATCTAAGAAACACAACTTTGAATACTTTGCAGTAAACAAGTTTGATTGTTTCTGGTGTCAAGACTTGTTCTTGTTCGAAAGAAAGAAAGAACACTTAACTAATTTCTTAGTCGTGTAAGTTCTACTTCTTCACAAGTAGCTTTCTGAAGCTTCAAGTCTTGGAACGGATCAATGGCAGTATAGAGTGTTCGAAGGTATGTGAGTTTAAGCACAAGTGAGAGTATGACCACGTTGTTGACACACTTCAACTCTTCGCCGGATGACCTCTATTTATAGTTCAAGTAAGGAGCCGTTTGAATTTCAAATCCTAAGGCTTTTGTTCCTTAACATGTCACTATCTTGCTTTTGTACTTTCAGCAGCGTCCTTGTTTGTCTTCTAGTATTCATGTCCTTCGCGTGCAAGCTTTGCATTTAATGCATATTTGAATAGAATTCAAACAGTAACATTGGAGCGCAAATGCAAGTACTTTCAGCAAGAGGTCACATATGTTCCATCAGCAAGTGGTCAGTCTCAGTTTCAGCAAGCACAACCTACTCTGTCTTTCAGATTTTCACTTATGCAATGTTGTTACTGAAGTTTCCCCTTTCTGAGCAACATGTGCCTTTGTAGATACCAGTATTCAGAAATATTCTATTCTTCAGATCTTCAAATTCTTCAAGTTTTCAGATCTTCGATAATCTTCAAGATTCTGAGCGGTTCTTAATGCTTCAATAGTTTATTTGTAAAAACAAAGTACATCATCAGCAAATGCTTCAATAGGTTATTTTCTTTTTAGAAAATAAGATACATCATAAGCTAAAGCTTCAATAAGTTATTTTCTTTTCAGAAAATAAGATACATCATAAGCTAAAGCTTCAATAAGTTATTTTATTTCAGAAAATAAAATACATCGTAAGCTAAACAACCAACCTATCTAGCACCTAATCTAAGTCTTCAGCAAACGTTCCTCTTTTACAATGTCCTTAAAATTCTAAATTCCTATGGACCTTAAGAGTACTAGTTACTGGACTTTCCTTAATTTAGCATGGTTAATTGCTCATCAAAATTACAAGTTTCCTAACAGAAACTCATTCAATGTTTGAAAGATAACAACGACATCTTCGCGTGGAGTACCGATGACCTCAAAGGGATCGACCCAAGGGTCGCGGTTCACCGTCTGAACGTTGACCCGTCAATCACCCATATTCGGGAAAAGCGAAGAGACTTCAGTGCGGAAGACAATGCCATCATTGAAGCGGAAGTCCAAAGATTGCTTAAGGCCGGTCACATCAAAGAAGTAAGATACTCCGACTGGGTTTGCAATGTGGTCCTCGTGGAGAAAGGACCCGGCAAGTGGAGTATGTGCAACAACTTCACAAGGCTCAACAAGTTTTGCCCGAAGGATCCCTACCCACTTCCTCGGATCGATCAGCTAGTCGATTCCATAGTTGGATGTGTCCTCTTGAGGTTTATGGACGCATACCAAGGATTCTACCAAGTCAAAATGGCCAAGGATGGTGTACCCAAGACCGCCTTCTTCGCAAACGGAAATGTGTATTGCTTCAACGTGATGCATTTCGGCCTAAAAAACGCCGTGCGACCTACCAAAGGTTGGTTAACAAAATGTTCAAAGAAGAGTTGGGTAAAACAATGGAAGTATATGTCGATGATATGCTAGTCAAGAGTAATACCGAGGAGCAACATGTAGGTTACCTGGCAAAATGCTTCTCAATTTTGAGGAAGTATGGCATGAGGCTCAATCCGGCGAAGTGTACCTTTGGAGTTAAAGGTGGGAAGTTCCTCGGTTACATGGTAACGGAGAGAGGAATAGAGCGAATCCCGAGAAGATCAAGGCCGTCCTCGATTTGCCTCAACCCCAATCCATCAATGAGGTACAACAATTGGTAGGGAAGTCGATCGCTTTGAGTAGATTCATCTCGAGATCCACCGAGAAAAATCTCTCATTCTTCAAAGTTTTGAGAAAGAGCAACCACTTCGAATGGACGAAAGAATGCGAGGAAGCCTTCGAGAAGCTCAAAGAGTATCTACTCTCCCCTCCACTTTTGTCAAAACCAATGGAAGGAGAAGTACTTTTCTTATACTTGGCAGCAACCGGGGAAGCCATTAGTTCTGTCTAGGTGCGAATTCAAGGTAACGACCACTTGCCCATCTAGTACTTAAGCAAAGTACTCGCTGGAGCTGAAACACGCTATATGGATATCGAGAGGCTATCCTTCGCTCTAGTCTATAAGGCGAGGAGACTAAAGCCTTACTTTGGAGCGCACAAGGTTGTGGTCCTGATGAAGCAACCTCTCAAGCAAATCCTCGGAAAACCCGAAAACTCGGGAAGACTTGCAAGATGGGCAATCGAATTGAGCGAGTACGACATTGACTATCAAGCACCTCTGGCCAGGAAAGCCCAAGTCATTGCCGACTTCCTCGTAGAGTATCCCTCCAAGGGAGCATCAGAGGAAAACCCTCCCGAGACACAAAATGTCATGATGATGGTCGAGGAGCGACCACAACAGAATGATCCAATGCAAGCTCTCGATGATGCTTTAAAAGAACTCAAAGACATGTCCCAGACAAAAAGAAAAAGGCATAAAGTGTTCCTAGCAGAAAAAGTCGAGGAGCCCAGGGGTATGGAGACAGTCTCTTCAAAACCCAAGGAGCTCGCCAACCATGGGGACGTCTGGATTCTTCACGTGGAAGGATCTTCCTCAGGAAAAAATGGCGGGATAGGAATATACTTCAAGAGTCCAGGAGGAGCTGAACTCGAGTACGCTGTTACTCTTAGTTTTCCAGTCTCCAACAATGAAGCTAAGTATGAATTTATCCTCACCGCTCTACGTATGGCAAAAGTACTTGAAGTGAAGAAGCTACACCTCTTCACTGACTCTCAATTGGCCGAGAAACAAATCTCGGGAAAATTCAAAACCAAGAAAGACTCACTGGCCGAATACAAGAGCGCCATCACGGAGGAAATCCAAAAGTTTGAAAGTTGTGAAATTGAGAAATTATCAAGGGATCTCAATCAAAGGGCAGATGCATTATCAAAATATGCTTCGGCTTCCGAAGGAGTGGATACCCGGAATGTGATACTTATGAGAATCAATGCATCATCCCTATGGTCATCAAAGCCAAACGTCTTGACCATTGACACTCAACCGAGTTGGATGCAAGAGATCGCTACCTATCTCACGAACGGTAGCCTTCCTCGTGATAAGGCTGAAGCAAGAAAAATCAAAGGAAAAGCGGATCGCTACATCATGCAAGGAGATCACTTGTACAAGAGATCCTTTGAGGGAGTCTACTTGAGATGCGTCGCCGAACAAGAAGTGCAAAAACTTTTAGGAGAAATGCACAGAGGAAGTTGCGGGGACCATGTCGGAGGAAGAACTCTCGCGCAAAAAATCATCCGTCAAGGATACTACTGGCCCACTGTTTGTGAAGACGCTGCCCGATTTGTGAGGAAATGCAAGGAGTGTCAATTGCACGCCAACTTGATCAATGTCCCCGCGAAACCCCTCATGCCCATTTCCATCACTTGCCCTTTCGACATATGGGGCATCGACATAGTCGGTCATTTCCCA
The DNA here is from genome assembly GCA_028274465.1 of Plantago ovata. Taxonomy (NCBI): domain Eukaryota; kingdom Viridiplantae; phylum Streptophyta; class Magnoliopsida; order Lamiales; family Plantaginaceae; genus Plantago; species Plantago ovata. Next base: position 83,976,188 of record CM051455.1, on the reverse strand, counting down.
AGAGGCACGGGTCAAAAGAAATTCATCATAGTTGCGGTTGAATACTTTAGCAAGTGGGCAGAGGTTGAGGCAGTGTCTACTATCACTGAACAAAGAGTGATGAACTTTGTATGGAGAAACATCGTGTGTCGATTCGGCTTACCAAGAGTCCTCATCTCGGATAATGGTTCTCAATTTTGTGGCCAAAGGTTCAATGAATGGTGCAAGGAAATGAAGATTGGGAGGAGGTACACCTCAGTAGGACATCCTCAATCCAATGGTAAAACCGAGGCAGTCAACAAAATCCTTGTCAACAACTTGCAAAAGAGGTTTGCCACCAACAAGGATTGGGTCGACGAGCTTGATGGAGTGGTATGGGCATACCGCACAACTTCAAAAACAGCTACGAGAGAGACTCCCTTCTCTCTAGTTTACGGTTCTGAAGCGGTCATACCAGCGGAAGTGGCGGTAGAAACCCTTCAGGATCCAAGGGTATCAACCCGAGGACAATCATACCGAGAGGCTCTTCGATCTAGAGACGATAAGTGAAGCGAGAACCACTGCCTTGGCCAACATCCTCAGATACCAAACATTGATTGCGAAGACCTACAACAATGGTGTGAAGGAGAGAGACTTCCAAGTAGGAGACTTGGTACTCCGAAGAGCGGACATCTTGGGCAAAGTTGGGAAGATGCAATCCAACTGGGAAGGCCCCTACAAGATAGTTGAAGCAAGGTCCAATGGAAGCTATCGTCTCCAAGACATGGAGGGGAGAGTATTGAAGAACCCATGGAATACTTCCAACCTCCAGAGGTTCTACGCCTGAGTTGTTTAACGAACAAGCTTTTTGAAGAGCTTCTGTGAAAGGCCCCCAGATCGAGAAGGATTCCTCACGAGCTTGTGTGAGAGGTACCCTCCTGTTTTATGGTTCAAGTTGTATGATTCAGAAAACGTTGTAAGAAAGCTGGCCGAGAAGCCCCCCATTGTAATTGAATTTCCGAAAAATCAATGCAATGCCTATCTTTCAACAAAGAAATGTTCAAGTATATAACTACTATACTCAAAACAGAATAGAAAACTACTCAATCAAGAGAGCTTGCTCGATCCAAAAAAAGAGCTCCCCGATTTGCACATCGGACTAAAGCTCCCCGCTCTCTCATCTTTTGAGAAACCTAATCGAGATACTTTTGTAAGAAACGGAAACGAGGAAGGTAAAGAAATCGAGCAAAAGGAGCTCAACCCTTAGAATTTTTTCTGAAATTGCCAGGGATTCGACAAGCAGATCGATTATTTTGGTAGCTCGAGGAGCACAACTCTTAGTAGTTTCGTTGAAAACCATGTTATCGGTAGCAGACGCGAGAAGCTTACCTCTTCTACTTTAACTTATACATGTTTAACTACTCTATCAAGTTATACGTCATAACGGAAAAAGAGTTAGTAAAAAACACAAGTATAGGCAAAGGAACGAAGAGCAACAAACATGTTATTGAAGGAAAAAACGAAGAGATTCATAATGTGATCAATTATATTACAACGAGGAGATACTCTACTAGATGTTTCAACATATGCCACAAAGGGTCGAATAAAAAGCACAAGACAAAGGAAAAATTGTTCAGAATTTTCTCTAAGGAAATACAACAACATTTTCTACCGAGCTACTCGGCCTTCAAAGGTCTTCGCTTCATCGGGTGCGGCTTCCTGAGAGATTAGTGATCGGATCAATTATGCTAGTTCCTCCCCGTGTCGGGCTCAGAAGCTCTTGAATCTCGACCGGGTCTCGCTCCTGAGCCTGAGATTCCTTTATGGCCTTCTCATATAAGATCAGCTCAGGCTTGACGAAGTTAGATGGTCGCCCAAGAACTGGTTCATTCACCTTAGTCCAGGAAGCGTTGCGGAGAGCCGCCTTCTCAAAGGGAAAAAGGATCCCGGTCCTCAAGCACTCCGGGACCCAAGAGGGGAGATAGGCCGGTTTGCTTGGATAAGAAACTTCCGGATCGGTCACAAGCTCCCCGAACTCGCATGCCTCATGCATCTCTTCGGTAATCTCTTCATCAGGGTAGCGGGACAGATCCTCGCGCCTACCAGCATGCATGTCCTCGCGAGCATCCGGATCGAAATCCGCAGGAAGCATGTTGACCCGCTTCAGCTGGCCGATACAAGAGAAGAAGCCCTCCTCGCACGATGCGTCTCGCACATCTTGCTGGGACATTTTGTAAGTGTTTGAGGCCATAAATTCGCGAGTAGTCTCCAGGCGGATGCCTTTAAGGAAGGAAAGGACGCTGTTCTTAAACTTCTCCATGCAGATCGACAAGGTAGCATAAGCCCCCTTGTATCCCTTAATCCTCGCCCTCTCCTTGGCGAGCTCCTTCTCGAGGTAGTCGACCTTAGCATAAAGCTTGTCGGTCTCGACCTCCGCGACCTTGTTTTTGTTCTGCTCGGCCGCAAGCTTCTTCTCGAGGTCCTCGATCATGATGCCTATATCGGCGCGATCAGCAGCAACCTGGACATAAGCCTCCTTCAGATTCTCGAGCTATGTAACACCCCGTTTTTTTTCCTTATTATTTAATTATTCATTTAATTATTATTTTATTATTTAATTATTTATTTTAGTTAATTAATTACCAGAGTAAATTATTTATTCGGTAATTAATTAATTATTTCCGCGTAAGTTAGTTCGTTTCGTTTCGTTTGGATTAAGCTGGACTACCTGATCTGCTAGCCTTTTTGGCCCAATTGTGGAACCCAGTCAAAGGCCCATTGACCGGCCCAATTCTCACTTAAACCCTAACCCTAATCAGATTCCTCCTTCCCTCATTCTCTCAGCCGTCCAACAATCAGAAGAAAGAAAGAAGAAAAAAACTCTCTTCTCTCTCACCCGCTTCACCGAATCCATCACCTCTACCCATCATCATCTTCACCCATCACGGCCACCACCATCATCTCTTCTTCAACCCGCCGCCGCCGCCGTCACTCGGCCGTCGCCCCTGTTTAGTCCCGTCCGAGCCGCGCCGTCGATCTCCGTGTGGATCCTTTCCATTCTCGCCGATCCCGTTCCACCGCCGGTCAGTTCCGCCGCCGCCGATTCGATCTCTCCGATCTGATTCGGCCGCCACCGTTCCGATCCCGTTTGTGTCGATCTGATTCCGACCGTGCCGCCGTTGTCACGCGCCGCCTCCGTTCAAATCTGTCCGCCCGTTCACCCGATCCAATCGCCGCGCCTTGCCGCTCCGTTCGCCGCCTCCGTCCGTGCCGTTCCCGCTCGCCGCTCCGATCTCGTTCGCCGCCGGTCCGTAATTACCGATCTCGATCGGTAAGTGATTCGACCGTTTCTGTCCCTTTCGATTTTGGTTACGAATTCGATTTGAATCTCGATTAATTTTTCTTTTCCTTTCGATTGATTCAATTTGCAGATTGTTCAAATCTTGTTTTCGATTCGAAGGTAAAACTCGAATCCCTTACTGTTCGTTTAATTCGAAATTCTTATTCTGTTTCGGACGATTTTACGCTTGGACGGTTTTGCCTTGATCGATCTGACCTTATTTATTTCGAACCGAGAACCGGGACTTAGGTTGTTAGTATAGTTACTGTTTGCTGGACTTGTGAATTTATTGACCTCGTATATTGACTTGATTTCCTGTTTGACCTCGAAAGGACCTTTGGACCTTGTTGTTACTGTTTTGGATTCTTGTGGACTGATTTGGGAAATTTTAAAATCTAAAGGACCTTTTTGCAATTTTACCGTTGACCGTAGTTGACTGACAGTAGGCTTTTATCGTAAACCTTTTTGCTTTGAGAAGACTGTTTGATGTATGGAAAACTACTGGTTCGTTTGTACTGTCTGTTTTCGTAAAGGGTTTTTCTTGCAATTTACCACTGAGGGTATTTTGGTAATTTCCAGAATCTAAAAATCGAAAGAGTTTCTGAAAATGTTTTGAACTTAGTTTCTGTTTTTGTAAGTTAGTATTGACTTGACTTGCTGGCTTAGTTGGTTAGGTCCTTGCTTGACTAACTTAGAGGTCCCGAGTTCGAACCCCGACTTTACCATTCCGTTTTCAACCTTTTTCCTTCCGTCCGTTCGACTTCTAAATTGTGTTTAGTACTTTCTTGTTAGGTTCTCCGTTGTCCGTAAACCCATAAGCTCATTTCTTGTTGAAGGTCGTTTGCTCGCAAGCTAATGTGAGTGTTCACCTCTAAACCTATTATTTGCGAAAAACTGGAAGGCTACTTGACTGTTTGTACTTATTACTGTATACTGTATATTGTATGCTTCCGCGTAAAAGTATAAGTCCTAAGTATGACTTTTGGATTTCTGTTTATTGCTACTCTGTTCTGTACTGACCTTTCTGCAGGAACACCTCTCGGTGTTAATTAATTGTATCTGTTGTTCTGTATCTGTTCTGTTTCTGTGTGACCGGTCGATTAGGTTATGGTTAGGTAGGCTTGGGTAGTAGAGGACTATCGGGTTTGCTTGATCGTGGCCTAGTCTATTCCCTTTTAGGCGCGAGGCAGAAGTCGCTGAGGTCTATTAGGGTCGTAGGATCTGTTTCCCCAAAGTACACGGGGGTTTTTGTTTCTGTTCGGAGTTATGCATCCTCTGGAGGGAGTTACAAGGGCATTCTGGGAGTAGGAGTAATAAGGCGGGCTGCACCAACGGTCTACAACGTTTCTGTTCTGTTAATCTGTTTTATGTGTTAGGTTCTGTTTGCTCGTTTTTCTGAAAAGACTTTGTTTTTTTAAAAAACTGTTTACTTACTGTTTTAACTTAGAACCTCACTGAGATCCTTTATCTCACACTCTTTTGTTTTTCCAAAATTCCTTCCTTCCAGATGCTGCTGAGGATGTGCGTGACTAGGATGCCAGCGACTGAGAGAAGGGTCTGGGGTGTCACGGGTTTCTTTTCAAAATAAGAAGATACACTTTTATGGTCTTCATTCGTTGTCTTTTCGAACTTGAGTTGTCATTGAATATTATTTTTATCGTTAGCGTCAAAGATTATTTTGGGCATTTATTGCCGACCGTTGTTATTAAAGTATTTTCGAATTTCCTTTTCAAGAAAATATTTTATTTTCAAAACCGGTACCGTTACAGTTGGTATCAGAGCTTGAGTTCAAACTCGAGCTTGCTAGGATAGGATCTTTTGACCTTTGGGGTGTGTGTGAGGGTCCGAGTCGCTGGTTAGGTCTTGTATTTTCTGTTGCTTTTCTGATTCGAGTCTTACGTACTAACCCTGAACCGTCTCTTCATCTTCTCTGTTCTGTTTCTGACTACCTCTGACCCGTTCTGAGACTGTTGACCTTCCGTGATTGTTTGATTCTGACGTAGTTATTAACTAGTTAACTACGCGTGTGCTTACAGATAGGTATGAGTTCTGAGAAGAGGGTTATTCGTTATCGTCTAGTCGAAGGAGAATTTAACCCGTATACCTCAGTTCCTGTTGTTGGCGTTTACCCTGGATTCATGATGGATAGGGTCGTGCATGAACGTGATCACTACTGGCTGGAGAACTTTAAGCTTCGAGATGTGATAGCAACGAAGGAAGCAGAGATCGGATTTCTGAAGACGGCCTTACGCGCCGCAAAGGAGCACTCTGGCTTTGTTACGTTAACCGCGTCCAATGTTGGCAACCGGATTCGCAGGAGGAAGGCTCGGAGGACGTTCCCCGAGGGTTGCGGACCATCCCGTAGAGGAAAGAGTGAAGACGAAGAAGAATCCGAAGAAGATCCCGAGGAGGACTCCTCTGAGGGAGAAGGAGGAGATGCTCACGTGCCCGAGGGACGTTCCGAGGATGATAGCGAGGACGCTTATTAGGATAGTTGCCTTTTCGAGCTCGTACCGAACATCCTTGTTTCTGCCAAGCGAGTTTTTCTTTAGTTCAGCCGACTGAGACTGCTTATGCTTTTCCGTTTATTTGACTCTGTGGTTTTCTGTTTTCCTCGCTAAGACGAGTAGAGACCGTTTTTCTTTTGTTTTATTGCATGCTTGGATGTTTTGAGACTTCGTTGTTTTCTTGTTTTTGCTTTTTGTTTTAAAGTTCAAGGCATGTTTTCTTCTTCACTGCTCAGTTTATACCTGTTGTAGAAGATCAAGTACTGGCCTTAGTCCTTTGTTTTCTGCTCTTCTCTAAGTTAGAGATTCGAGGTTGTTAAATCAACTGCTAAGTAGTGCCCTTTGTTAGAATGAGTCGCAGAAACACTCGTGGTGCCAGCAGCAATGGAAGTGGAGACGATCAACACGCTGAAAATGGAGACCAAGTGGACCGTATCATCGCTGCTCTGGGGAATTTCAGCGAAACCATTCGCCGCGCTGGAGCACCAACACCGCCTGTTCAGCCTCCGCCACCACCGTCGGTCCAGACCATCGATCAAGCTGCAGAACGGTTCACTCGATTCCATCCTGAGAGGTTCGAGGGAACACCAGATCCCCGTAAGGCTGAGCTCTGGATCGAAGGTATGGAGAATTTGTTCTCGATCCTGCATTATTCGGACGAGAGGAAGATCGAGCTTGCTGCTTTCCAGTTCGTGGGAGCCGCCAGGAACTGGTGGAGAACTGTGAATGCAAGATGGAGACAAGAGGGAGTTGCTCGTACCTGGGAGAATTTCACCAAGGACATTATGGACAAGTACGTGCCTCGCCTGGTTCGCGAGAACCGGAGAGATGAATTTCAAGCTTTGGTGCAAGGGAACATGGATGTTGCCGACTATGACTCGGAGTTTACCCGGTTACTGAAGTACGTGCCGCATTTCCAGGATGATGAACGAGAGAAGGTTCGTCACTTTGTGAAGGGACTCAACTCCGAGATCCGGTACAGTCTATTTGGGACCAATATGCCTACCTATCTCAAGGCTGTCGAACTCGCCTCCGAGGTAGAGAGTGGTCTCAAGGAGATTAAGATGGCTGATAAGCCATACTCGAGCAAGAGGAGCTATTCTAGTTCTTCTGGGGCCATGGAGGAGGAAGCCAATCTGGGTATAAGCGGGAGAATCGAGGAGGATATCAATCTGGATATCAGGCACCACCGGCGAAGTATTCCCGTACTCAGCATGACCACCGCTCTCGCAACACTACTGGAGGGTCTGGGCAGTCATCCCAGGCAAGGAAGAACTGCAACTACTGTGGAGGAGTCAACCACGATGAGCACAACTGCTGGAAAAGACAGGGCTTATGCTTGGCTTGTGGGAGTAAGGATCACAAGATTAGCCACTGTCCGAACCGACATGCCATTGTCAAGGGAGGAAGGCCAGGAGACTATGCTCCGAGGAATGATGGAAAGGGTACCATGGCGAAGCCCCGAGTTTTCAGCATAGGCGGTCATGAAGTTCCTGACACCGCAAATGTGGTTGAAGGTACACTACTGATCGCTCAAACTTCTTCTAAAGCTTTATTTGATCCTGGTGCTACGCATTCATTTATTGCTGAAGTATTTGCTGAATCACTCGCTTTACCATACAAAGTATTACCTTATGCTTTAGAAGTATGTACGCCTTTGGGAGCTAGTCTAATCACTAAGAAGTTCGTCGAGCGATGTGAGATTTCCATCCTAGGAAGAACTTTCCCTGCTGACCTAATATTTCTACCTCTATCGACCTACGATGCTATTCTGGGTATGGATTGGCTGTCCGAGCACTACGCGCAACTGGATTGTCGAACCAAGGCTATATCCCTGGGAAAACCTGGAGAGGAGAAAGTCGTATGGAAAGGAGATAAGAGAAAGGATGAGAAGTTTCTACTGTCTGCCATGGAAGCTAGGAAGCTGTACGTGAAGGGTGCTACCTGCTTTTTGGCGTATCTGATCAATAAACCCAAGGATCAACCAAAAATCGAGGAAGTCAGGGTGGTTAAGGAGTTCAAGGGTGTTTTCCCTGAGAAGCTGGATTCCGTACCCCCTGAACGAGAAGTGGAGTTTAGCATCGATCTGGTACCTGGTACTGCACCAATATCGAAGTCACCGTATAGGATGGCACCTGCTGAGCTTAAGGAGCTGAAGACTCAACTGCAAGATCTGGTGGATAACGGTTTTGTGAGACCTAGTTCGTCACCTTGGGGATCACCGGTTCTGTTCGTGAAGAAGAAGGATGGTACTATGAGGATGTGCATCGACTATCGAGGCTTGAACCAAGTCACTGTCAAGAACAAGTACCCCCTTCCCCGTATTGAGGAACTCTTCGATCAGTTGGAAGGATCGAAGGTTTATTCAAAGCTTGATCTGCGACAAGGCTATTATCAAGTTAGGGTAAGGGAAGAAGACATACCTAAGACTGCCCTGAATTCGAGGTATGGCCATTACGAGTTCGTAGTGATGCCGTTTGGCCTTACGAATGCCCCGGCTGTGTTCATGGATTTGATGCACCGAGTTTTTCAGCCGTATCTGGATCAGTTTGTTGTTGTTTTCATCGATGACATTCTCGTTTACTCAAAATCTGAAGAGGATCATGAGAAACATCTTCGAATTGTCTTGGAAACTCTTCAGAACAACAAATTGTATGCCAAATTCAGCAAGTGTGAATTTTGGCTAGATAAAGTAGCCTTCTTAGGGCACATTATCTCTGGAGAAGGTTTGGAGGTTGACCCGTCGAAGATTGAGTCGATAGTCAATTGGAAGAGACCCGAATCTGTCACTGAAGTGAGGAGTTTTCTTGGTTTGGCTGGTTACTATCGCCGTTTTGTGAAGGATTATTCGAAGATAGCTGGACCCTTGTCCTCTTTAACAGGGAAAAATCCTAAGTTCGTATGGAGTGACAAGTGTCAGGAAAGCTTCGAGGAGCTGAAGAAGAGGCTGACCACCGCCCCGATACTAGCTCTTCCCGAGGGAACCAACGACTTTATAGTCTACACTGATGCTTCAAAGGAAGGTTTAGGTTGTGTACTGATGCAACGAGAAAAGGTGATCGCATATGCTTCGAGAAAACTGAAGCCATATGAAAGAAATTACCCAACCCATGACCTTGAACTAGCTGCTATAGTCTTTGCGTTGGGAAAGTGGAGACACTATCTTTATGGTCCTGAGTTCACTATCCTCACGGATCATAAGAGCTTGAAGTACGTGTTTACCCAAAAGGAGTTAAACATGAGACAACGACGATGGATGGAATTTCTGGGCGACTACACCTGTACCATTCGATACCATCCTGGTAAGGCCAATGTGGTCGCTGATGCTTTAAGTCGTAGGGTACACGTGTCAAATCTCGAAGTATCCAAATTGTCGTGTATGTTCGCCAATATCACTTTGTGATATGAGTTGGCAGGAAAGATTCTTGAAGCTCAAGGGCTTGATGAAGAGCTTCAAGATATCAAGGCACATATTACTGAGCCTCGAAATGCGAAATTCTATATTGATGAGAATGGAGCTCTAAGGTTTCAAGGTAGATTGTGTGTGCCTTCTGATGAAGAGCTTAGACGATTAATTTTGGAGGAAGCTCATAAGTCTAAGTATTCGATGCATCCAGGAGGAAACAAGATGTACGAGGATTTGAAGAAGGTTTACTGGTGGACCTATATGAAACGAGATGTTGCACAGTTTGTGCAAAGTTGCTTAGTCTGCCAGCAAGTGAAGGCTGAACATCAGAAACCGGGAGGTTTACTACAGCCACTCGAGATTCCACAGTGGAAATGGGAGATGATCACTATGGATTTTGTGACTGGTTTACCGGTAGCTAGGGGTGGTTTTGATAGTGTTTGGGTTATTGTCGATAGATTGACAAAATCGGCACATTTTCTACCTGTTAAAACCACCTCCACATCCGAGAAATTAGCCGAAGTCTATCGCGATGAGATAATTAGGCTTCATGGCACTCCGGTGAGCATTGTCTCTGATAGAGATCCGAAGTTTGTCTCGAGATTTTGGAAGCAAGTACATGAAGGCTTAGGTACTAAGCTGAATTTTAGTACCGCGGCACATCCGCAGACGGATGGTCAATCCGAAAGGACCATTCAGACTTTAGAAGATCTTCTGAGATTGTGTGTCCTGGATCACCAAGGAAGCTGGGTACAGCATTTGCCATTGGTGGAGTATGCTTATAACAACAGTTATCAAGCATCGATTGGTATGGCACCGTTCGAGGCCCTGTATGGTCGGAAGTGTAGATCACCACTGTATTGGGATTTGGAGGACCGAGTTTCTACACCAGTAGCTGGAGAGAGGTCTCTCAACGAGATGATACAAGAAACCTTGGAAAAGGTTAGACTTATCCGAGACCGATTGAGAACTGCTCAAAGTCGACAAAAGAGTTACGCCGATAACCGTAGACGAGATTTGGAATTTGAAGTGGGTGATTTTGTCTTTCTCAAGCTATCTCCGAGAAAAGGAATTGTTCGTATGGGTCGCAGAGCTAAGCTAAACCCTCGATATGTGGGTCCATACGAGATCATTGAGAGAGTTGGCATTGTAGCTTATCGGTTGCAACTGCCCACTACTATTACTGGAATTCATAATGTATTTCACGTATCTCAACTGAAGAAGTATTATCCGGATCCGTCGCACGTGATTCAACCCGAGGAAGTGACCATTGAGGAGGATTTGTCCTATGTGGAGCAACCGGTTCGTATTCTTGACCAGAAGGTACAACAGCTCCGTAATCGGCAAATCAAGCAAGTAAAGGTTCTGTGGAGAAATCATCAGTATGAGGAGGCAACCTGGGAAAGCGAGGATGACATGCGCCGGCAGTATCCCGAGCTCTTCAACTTTTCAGGTGCGAATTTGGGGACCAAATTCTTTTAAGGGGGGAAGAGTGTAACACCCCGTTTTTTTTCCTTATTATTTAATTATTCATTTAATTATTATTTTATTATTTAATTATTTATTTTAGTTAATTAATTACCAGAGTAAATTATTTATTCAATAATTAATTAATTATTTCCGCATAAGTTAGTTCGTTTCGTTTCGTTTGGATTAAGCTGGACTACCTGATCTGCTAGCCTTTTTGGCCCAATTGTGGAACCCAGTCAAAGGCCCATTGACCGGCCCAATTCTCACTTAAACCCTAACCCTAATCAGATTCCTCCTTCCCTCATTCTCTCAGCCGTCCAACAATCAGAAGAAAGAAAGAAGAAAAAAACTCTCTCTTCTCTCTCACCCGCTTCACCGAATCCATCACCTCTACCCATCATCATCTTCACCCATCACGGCCACCACCATCATCTCTTCTTCAACCCGCCGCCGCCGCCGTCGCTCGGCCGTCGCCCCTGTTTAGTCCCGTCCGAGCCGCGTCGTCGATCTCCGTGTGGATCCTTTCCATTCTCGCCGATCCCGTTCCACCGCCGGTCAGTTCCGCCGCCGCCGATTCGATCTCTCCGATCCGATTCGGCCGCCACCGTTCCGATCCCGTTTGTGTCGATGTGATTCCGACCGTGCCGCCGCTGTCACGCGCCGCCTCCGTTCAAATCTGTCCGCCCGTTCACCCTATCCAATCGCCGCGCCTTGCCGCTCCGTTCGCCGCCTCCGTCCGCGCCGTACCCGCTCGCCGCTCCGATCTCGTTCGCCGCCGGTCCGTTATTACCGATCTCGATCGGTAAGTGATTCGACCGTTTCTGTCCCTTTCGATTTTGGTTACGAATTCGATTTGAATCTCGATTAATTTTTCTTTTCCTTTCGATTGATTCAATTTGCAGATTGTTCAAATCTTGTTTTCGATTCGAAGGTAAAACTCGAATCCCTTACTGTTCATTTAATTCGAAATTCTTATTCTGTTTCGGACGATTTTACCCTTGGACGGTTTTGCCTTGATCGATCTGACCTTATTTATTTCGAACCGAGAACCGGGACTTAGGTTGTTAGTATAGTTACTGTTTGCTGGACTTGTGAATTTATTGACCTCGTATATTGACTTGATTTCCTGTTTGACCTCGAAAGGACCTTTGGACCTTGTTGTTACTGTTTGGATTCTTGTGGACTGATTTGGGAAACTTTAAAATCTAAAGGACCTTTTTGCAGTTTTACCGTTGACCGTAGTTGACTGACAGTAGGCTTTTATCGTAAACCTTTTTGCTTTGAGAAGACTGTTTGATGTATGGAAAACTACTGGTTCGTTTGTACTGTCTGTTTTCGAAAAGGGTTTTTCTTGCAATTTACCACTGAGGGTATTTTGGTAATTTCCAGAATCTAAAAATCGAAAGAGTTTCTGAAAATGTTTTGAACTTAGTTTCTGTTTTTGTAAGTTAGTATTGACTTGACTTGCTGGCTTAGTTGGTTAGGTCCTTGCTTGACTAACTTAGAGGTCCCGAGTTCGAACCCCGACTTTACCATTCCGTTTCAACCTTTTTCCTTCCGTCCATTTGACTTCTAAATTGTGTTTAGTACTTTCTTGTTAGGTTCTCCGTTGTCCGTAAACCCATAAGCTCATTTCTTGTTGAAGGTCGTTTGCTCGCAAGCTAAGGTGAGTGTTCACCCCTAAACCTATTATTTGCGAAAAACTGGAAGGCTACGTGACTGTTTGTACTTATTACTGTATACTGTATATTGTATGCTTCCGCGTAAAAGTATAAGTCCTAAGTATGACTTTTGGATTTCTGTTTATTGCTACTCTGTTCTGTACCGACCTTTCTGCAGGAACACCTCTCGGTGTTAATTAATTGTATCTGTTGTTCTGTATCTGTTCTGTTTCTGTGTGACCGGTCGATTAGGTTATGGTTAAGTAGGCTTGGGTAGTAGAGGACTATCGGGTTTGATTGATCGTGGCCTAGTCTATTCCCTTTTAGGCGCGAGGCAGAAGTCGCTGAGGTCTATTAGGGTCGTAGGATCTGTTTCCACAAAGTACACGGGGGTTTCTGTTTCTGTCCGGAGTTATGCATCCTCTGGAGGGAGTTACAAGGGCATTCTGGGAGTAGGAGTAATAAGGCGGGCTGCACCAACGGTCTACAACGTTTCTGTTCTGTTAATCTGTTTTATGTGTTAGGTTCTGTTTGCTCGTTTTTCTGAAAAGACTTTGTTTTTTAAAAAACTGTTTACTTACTGTTTTAACTTAGAACCTCACTGAGATCCTTTATCTCACACTCTTTTGTTTTTCCAAAATTCCTTCCTTCCAGATGCTGCTGAGGATGTGCGTGACTAGGATGCCAGCGACTGAGAGAAGGGTCTGGGGTGTCACGGGTTTCTTTTCAAAATAAGAAGATACACTTTTACAGTCTTCATTCGTTGTCTTTTCGAACTTCAGTTGTCATTGAATATGATTTTTTATCGTTAGCGTAAAAGATTATTTTGGGCATTTATTGCCGACCGTTGTTATTAAAGTATTTTCGAATTTCCTTTTTCAAGAAAATATTTTGTTTTCAAAACCGGTACCGTTACAAGCTACATCGAAGAGGAGTTTACAGTTAGCGAGGAGAACAGTTTCATACTTAGCAACTTATTGAAAAAGAAAGCAAAAATTACCTGAAGCGAGCACATGTTGAGCTCGTGAGCGCGGTCCAGCTCGAACATTTGGATGAGCCTCTTCACCTCGGCCTCTTAGCTCAGAGCGGCGGTCTTGCTCTTTTTGTGAGGAGGTTCATTATTCCCTCCTAGCGTCAACTTCCTCGAGCCAGCACCCTTCTTCGCTGCGGGCCTCTCCGGCCTCTTCTCCAGCTCCCCGTCAGCAGCCTCCTCGGCCTGCTTAGCCTGCCTCGCAGCCGCATCCTCCTCGGCCTTCTTTAAAGCCTGTACAGGGTTCTCGCGCGTCTCGAGACCCTCCTGCACCAATGCATATCTGTGATGCGAGGCACTCCTTGGCGGAGAGAGGTTAAGGGAACCAAGGATCTTCGTATCCTTGTTTGCCATCCTTTGCTTTCTCCTCTGCTCTTCCTTGGCAGCCAATGTCTTCGACATTATCCAATTGAACCAGTAAGCTGTGTAGGAAAAAACACAAGTTAATAAGGGAAGCGAGAAGCATAAAAACGCGAGAAGGTAAATAAAAGCGAGCACACTACAAGCAAGCAAGAAGAAAAAAAGACAAGTATAAAAGCTTTCTAAGCATACCGAAGAGAACATCATTCGAGAACCGATTGCCTGTATACCCAGTATATAGGCATAAGGCGAGAGTCCAACTAAGTAAGGAAGGGGCTGCAGAACGAGGCCCCAGTAAAAGTACTTCTCGGGATTGGGCCCCCTGTTCTTCTCCTCGAGCTCCAAGACCCATGAGTCTAACTCCGCCGGCAATGGATGTTTCTCGGTAATCCGTCCTTGATACATCAGCTTGGGCACTCCCCACTCAGCATCCCCCTCGCTCATATTTGGTAACTTCTTCTTCATGATGTAGAAGTACCGGTGGAACCATTTATAGCCCGAAGAGGATGGAGCGTCCATGACAAAGCCTAGGCCTGGTTGCGCGTTGAAATAGTAGAAGTATTTGTTGCCCGAGCTCATCGAGACCCTGAAGATCTGATTGAAGTTGTGGAAATTGAGCTTGACCCCGTGCTTCTTGCAGAACACTCCAAAGCATACCAAGGTCCCAAAAGCACTTGGCACAAGTTGCCAAGGAGCAATCCCCAGAGTGTTAAAGATATCGCGGAAAGCGTCGCAGAATGGCAAGATCCATCCTCGATCCAAGCTCAAGCAATGAACCGCCATATAACCTGGAGGCGCGTTGTAGAAAGTCTGATCCTGCTTGGGAACGAGGATGTCAAACTTACTCTCGGGAAGGGTGTACTTCCACCGCAGAGTGGCAATCTCATCTTTCTTCATGGTGGAGGCAGTCGTCGGGATAATGCCGTCCTCGTTTTTCTCACCGTCAGGATCGGGGAGGTCCACCTTGAGAGCACTCTGTGTAAACTTTTTTTGAGTGGCTTTGCTAGATTTAGGCTCTTCGACAGCCTTATCTTTGCCACTTTTCTTAGAGCGAGAACGCTTCTTCGCTCTCTTGGGCTCCTTACCGGGAGCATAAGTTTGAGCCTCCTCGGCATCAGCTTTTGCTTTTCGAGCTGCTCGCTCCTCGACATGTTGTTGGAACTCGATCTCTTCCAAAGGATTTGGTGGCCGAGTATTACTGGAAAACGAGAAATCAATGGACCGAGGATCCACTGAATGGTAACTGGTCTCCTCCTCGGGGGCATACTTCTGCCCAATGAGCAAGTCTCTCTAATCTTGCCTGTTCATCTCAGATATAGATGGAGACGAAGGCACTACGATGCTTGGACCAGCTTCATTCCCGTGCACGTCCATTATGGAAAAAGGAGTTTCCTCCTCGTCATCAGTGACCACAGTTCGATGGGTGGTTTGAGGAGGGAATCTAACTCTCTTCTGCGGAGGAGTTTTCCGAGGTGAAGTAGCATCATCGTCATCACTATCAATTATGGTAATGGCCTTCCTGCATTGGACAGAGTGATCGCCTTCCTCGTATAATGAAAGAGCCAGGTCTGGTCGCTCCGTGTCATCCATGTCCTCAATCCGAATATCCATCGGAGGAACCACATTGACAGCGCCATAGTTGCGGCCATGTACTTGGGCGGCTAGTGTTATCAATTCAGCGGAGACCCCTGGGTTAGAAGGACCCCCCTCCTCTTCGGTCTGATCGTCGATAAAGTCATCGTCCTCGCTACGACACCTCTTGCGAGTAACTAGTCGATACTCCGCCTCTTCCTCCTCCTCGGTTTCATCATCATCATCCTCATCATTGGCGTCCTCGCCTTCTTCACCCTCCTCGAGTTGGTATTCCTCGTCGAATCCCTCTTCCTCCCCGGATTCAGGAACGGGATCCTCGCCCACGGTGGCATGCTCTAAGGTGGTGTCCAGAAACGTCGCCGATATCTCTGACGTATCGGTTGACGTAGTATGGTCGCTCCCATACTCTTCGACTTCGCGGCGGTTCTGGCTGTCCTCGCTTCTCTCGGACATCCTAAAAGGGTAGGCCAAGAAGAGTTAGGATGGTTGGTGATAGTCTAAGAGGTCCGTTTATGTATATTGATTATGTTCGACCTCTCGAACGGAGAAAAATCTCAAAAAAGGATGTATAAGAAGTTACTCTACGAAAAACGAGAAGCTTGCAAGGGGAACGAAGAGCACAGATACGAGCATATCAAGAGCATACAAAAAATCGAGGAGCACAAGAGCGACCAACCGCTCAAAAATGCGATGAGGGCTAAAAGCGCCTAATTGCGTATTTCTACAGTTATAATCCTACTCTAAGGAGGCAAAGGGGATTTACAGAACTTGAAAAAAGGGAGGCATGCGAATCTACGGTTCGATTAAGGCATGCGAATCTATGGTTCGATTAGAGCATGCAATTCACGGTCCTTTTAAGTCCTTACAAGTATTGGTCCATTTTCAAGACCGCCGTACGCCGGCAAGACCTCAGGCGACGGAAAAAGGCGAAGGGCATACGCCCCCGTAACAGCAAAATAAAAAAGAATGTAGGCAAGTAAAGCATGTAATCAAAGCCGAGGTATGAAAACTTACTTGGGAAAGTGTGATTGAAGGCTGGAAGACGAAAAGTACGCCGGAAAACTGGAAGTCCACCTGAAAAAACTGGAAGTTGATCGGTTGAAAGGGTCCTCGCTTTCCTTTTGTATCGATGAGTTTGCTGGTCGGTTACTTATAAAGGCTCCTCGCTCTCTCTATTTGCTCTGAGTGATTATGTTGCGAAAAGTGTGGAATGATGCGGTATTGACCTATTTATAGAAGGGTATCTCGGGAATACGAACCGTCGCATACCCTCGCTCCATCCAGGCCAAACACGTGGCCACTATTAACGGCTGAGATCATAGCCGCCTGACGGACTTACCGATCTACCCTCCACGCTCCTGCTCCGACACTTTTTCCCAGGAAACGCGGATTACCTAATCACCCCAGATAATCTGCGGAACGAAGACCATGTCACGTGGATAAAATGAAGAGCGACGAGCGACCATTCACCCAAGGAGAAAAATTGAAGGATTACTTTTACGGTACCGAGGAGCCACTTTCTCATGAAGCTTCTCGAGAAATGGCCGAAAGAAAAAGATGGAAGGAAATCATTCCATTCCATTTACTCACAATTGTCTCCTCGAGATAATTTACAAAAAAGGATAGCGAAGAGGCAAAAAAATCGAAGCTACCTATTTCCACCAAGGAACACTTACCCGGATCCAAACTCTGCCCAGTAAATACCCCTTTTATAAGGTCCGAGCAACGTCTGCTCGCACCCTATAAAAAGGGGGGGAGGGAGAGATAGAAGGAGGGAAAGGCACCAAGGCGTGAATACGGAAATCTTTTTTCGCCCACTACTAGTCGAGGCTCTGCTCGACCTCTACCTCGACATAGTTCCTCAACTATCTTCTACAAAGATACTTGGAAACTAGGGGAACATATGTTGGTGTTAAAATATGTTCAGTCCGCATGTACGAACTGGAGCGGTCTAAGAGCGCGACAAAGCATCAAGGGCCGTCCCTCAAGGGGCGCGACCACACCCAAGTATGTCACTAAGGTGTGGCTCGACCAACATACGGTCCGACCATCACTAAGAGGCCAACCCTCAAGATAAGCTCACTGCAAGGACAAGGCAGTTGTTGGGCTTGAGGAGGACCTAACGTCAAGGTGAATGATGAACGAGATTGTCAGACTCAATTTATCAAATAAATTTATTTTTAGCCAAAGGCAATTCACAACTACAACGAAAACCAATCGGAGCTGTTTTGCAGCTCCCGTCGGAGTTGTTTAACAGCTATGAACAGCTCCGATCGGAGCTGTTTAACAGCTCCAATCGGAGTTGTAACAGCTCCGTACATGAGCTGTTTTGCAGCTTCCGTCGGAGATGTTTAACAGCTATAAACAACTCCGATCGGAGCTATATCCAGCTCCCACCGGAGCTGTTAAAAAGCTCCGATCGGAGCTGTTTTACAGCTCCAATCGGAGCTGTAACAGCTCCGGACAGGAGCTGTTTTGCAGCTCCCGTCGGAGCTGTATCCAGCTCCCGCCGGAGCTGTAACAGCTCCGGACAGGAGCTGTTTTGCAGCTCCCGTCGGAGCTGTTACAAAGCTCCGATCGAAGCTGTTTTACAGCTCCAGTCTGGAGCTATTTTGCAGCTGCCGTCGGAGTTGTTTAACAGCTTCGATTGGAGCAGTACAACTCCAATCGGAGCTGTTTTACAGCTTCAATCGGAGTTGTTAAAAAGCTCCGATCGGAGCTATATCCAGCTCCCGGCGAAGCTGTTAAACAACTCCAATCGGAGCTGTTTTGCAGCTCCGATAGGAGCTGATCGGTACCGGCCGGAATAGGGTCAGCGACGAGAAGAGTAGGGAAGAAGAAGAAGATGGTGGAATAAAAAGAAAAGATAAAAAAAATAAGAAAAGAGAAAAGATTTAAAAAAGAAGAAAATGAAAAATTACTTTTAAATACCTAAGGCCTTGTTTGGCCGGAGAAAACCCAAAAGTGAATAACGACGAAGTCAACCATTTTCCGGTCTCTGGTGCTACATGTAATTGTTAAACTAGAGAGGGAGGATCCGTAATTATGGCCTCCAACAAGGGGGTGGATGTAATTTACCCTTTTTTTAATGAAACTGTGTCTACGGATTTATTTTTAATTCCACAATTTATTTTACCAAGATTTTTAATTAACATTTTAATTCATCATTTAAATTTATAACTGGTTTATTTTTAATTCCAGAAGTTCTCTTGCCAAGATTTCAATTAACATTTTAATCCAACATTTAAACTAAAACAACGGGTGGTGTAGATGTTGTAAAATATAAGATCAGTTTGACTTAATTGGTTTTCAAGAATTAAAATTACTAAATCATAGTAATATTTACAACATTACAAATTTTTTAGAAGTGAGATATGCAATCAATATCATGGATACGTATAAGATCAGTTTTACTTAATTTATATATCGACTTTATATTTTCTTCATTTATTTCATGAAGTCCTATATTTCTAGAACTAAATTTGGGGAGTGATATATGTAATCAATCAATTACATTACAATAAACACAAAGAGATTTATACATGGACTTTATATTTTCTTCGTTAATTTCATTAAGTACTTTATTTGTATAACTAAATATGCAGAGTAATATATGTCACACGATTTTTTGTGATATGTTACTGAAGGAATAATAGCTAATATATATTATATTTAGGGATTACATATATCATTCCCCAAATCTAATTGTGCCTGGAGGAATAATTCACACATATATCACTCCCCCTATTTTTCGTTTCTTTTATGTTAAGAAATCACACGATTGCTCATAAGAACGTGGGATTTAGGAAGTGTTAGACTATGATGAATTGCATTGATCCAGTGATTTTATTTATTTATCGACTTCATATTTTATTCAATCATTTCAATAAGTCCTATATATTTCGATAACTTTATTTGGAGAGTGATATATGCAATGAACCAACTACATTTACTTGAATCCAAGTCTGAAATCGTGTATGTAAGAATATTAAATCGATTTGAAAAACTCAAGGTCTGAATTAATGATTAACCAACTATAGTAGTTCGAGCTAGATTAAACACTCAAAATGATATAAATCGAATCCATAATTATAGGATGAATTAACAATTCAAATGAGACGATTTCGAATGTTCATAACATATTAATTATAAGATGAAATAAAATCAGAAATGACAAAAATCGAAAAAAAATCAATTGTTCATGAGTCGAAAAATAATCATGTTCATACACACGAATCAATAGTCTCTGCAAATTGAAAAATTACATGATTCAAAAGATTAAATTTCAGCTATAACCGTGTGAAACTCATGAGAACGACTATAGCATATGACTTCACGATCTGCAAAACAATTAAGACACAAACCGTAATCTAATTCACCCTCACCCAGAATATGATCCTTACAACAAAACTTTGGAATGTTAAAATTCAAAGCAAACACACCATTACTTAATTGGCAAAGCTTCTTTAAGAGAAATTATCCAAATTTCTTCAAACAAAACAATCCTCCAGGCACCGTTGCAATCTATCTATATATTAAAGGAGAAAGATTTCAAGCTTTCTCCTTAATTCATGCTCTTATTTTTTTACATGTGCCACAATCTTCTATTCTTATTGGTCCATTATTTTATTCTTGCCACATGTCTTAAATCTATTCATCTAATTTACAATTCTACATTTCACCATATATATTCATTATTTTTATTTTAATATCATCATTCTCAAATAAATATATACATATTAAAAAAATAGATATTATTATGTTCAAAATGATTTTTAATATATATTATTAATTCATGCTCTTATTTTTTACATGTGCCACAATCTTCTATTCTTATTGGTCCATTATTTTATTCTTGCCACATGTCTTAAATCTATTAATCTAATTTACAATTCTACATTTCACCATACATATTCATTATTTTTATTTTAATATCATTATTCTCAAATAAATATATACATATTAAAAAATAGATATTATTATGTTCAAAACAATTTTTAGTATATATTATGAATTAAAATTATTTGGCATTATTATGAAACACGGATACTAAATGTAATTTAGTTTTGCTATTTGTAAAAAAATTAATATAAAAAATATAGAAAGATTGAATTAAAGAAATTATGCAAGTAATAATTTTTCTATGTTAAAAATAAAGATCACGTAGATTGTGGATTGTTTTTTTAAGTCTACTATATCCTCAGAGTGCGGAGTCACAAACTCGGCTATTTGGCATTATTATGAAATATGTATACTAAAAGTAATTTAGTTGATATTTGTAAAACAATTTATATAAAAATCTAGAAAGTTTGAATTAAAGAAATTATGCAAGTAAATAATTTTTCTATGTTAAAAATAGAGATCACGTAGATTGTGGAATTTGTTTTTGAAGTCTATTATATCCTGAGAGTGATGAGTCACAAACTCGGCAAAATATTCACCCGTCGCGGTTAATTATTCAATTTATCCGCCATAGACAGGTCGGCTATAATATTGTATCTTCACATTTATTGATTGTATCTATGCACTTAACATATAATTTTATATATTACAAAGTTCAGTTATTTTTCTTCACACATTTTTTTCTCCAAAATATTTTATTTGTATAATTATTTTTCAATAATTTTAGTTTTTTGTATGAATCATTTTAATATTATTTAGTACGAAAAGTATTTAAAATTTATATTAATATATTTGTATATCTATTAAAGGAGAATATTAAACTTCCTCCATAAAACAATTATTCTAGGGTAATAGGGTTGGGCTCGGACGGGTAATACGGATTTTGGATTTAGGATATGATGATTTATTAACATCCCAATCTCCCACAAGATAATTTTAACATTTTTTCTAACATTTTCTCTTCTATATTAAAATTTAAAACATTATTCATCATTATGTAATCGTAACCCAAATATGTATATATTCTACAAAGGAGGAAGTTTTCATACTTCTTCCTTCAACCACATGGCATTTTCAACTTCACTTTATGTCCATTTTGATTGGTCGAATATTTTTCACATAGTAAAGTGTCTATTTCACAATAATTCCGAATATTAATTAATTATGTTCGACATGTCTCTTTTACAATACTTTATAAGAACACTAAATGCGTTCGACAGGTCTATTCCATAATACGTTAGAATACTATTTGCATTTGGTTGGTCTCTTCCTCAATATCTAAGAACACCAACTGTATCCGACGAGTCTATTCACAATACTGTAGAACACTATTTCAGCGGGTCTATTCGATAATTCTTTGAATCACGAACTGTATTTGGATTTATTTCTCAAATTAAACTTCATACCACTAACCGTGATTGACGGGTCTATTCCGCAATACATTATAACACTAATTGCGTTTGACGGGTCTATTTGGCATTACATTATAACACTAACTGCGGCCGGGGTCCTATTCACAATACTTTAGAACACTAATTGCATTTGACGGATCAATTCCGTAGTACTTTAGAACATTAATTGTGTTTGGTGGGTCTTTTCGATAATGCATTAAACACAAACTTTAGAACACTAAATTCAGTTGGCGGATCTGTCCGCAATACTTAGAACACTAATTAAATATGTTCGACGGGTCTACTTCACAATACTTTGGAACACTAACCGTGGCCGACGGATTTATGACTCAATACTTTAGTACACTAATTGTGTTCGATATAGGTCTATTGCACAGTACATTAGAACACTAATTTTTTTCGCAATACTTTAAAACATTAATTGCGTTTGACGGGTCTATTCGACATTGCTTGAACTACATCTGATGGGTATTCCGCAATACTTTAGACCACTAATTGCGGTTGACGGGGATATTCCACAATAGTTTAAAACACTAATTGCGTTTGACAGGCCTACAATACTTTAAAACATTAATTGTGTTCAACGGATCTATTCACTAATACTTTAAAACACGAACTTTAGAACATTAGATGCGGCCAACAGCTCTATCTCGCAATACTCGAGATACGTTCGACGGGTTTATTCGCCAATACTTTAGAACACTAACTGTGACTGACAGGCCTATTTCACAATATTTTAGAACACTAACTATTTTCTACTGGTCTGTTGCACAATACTTTAGAATACTAATTGCGTTCGACGGGTCTATTCACATTACTTTAGAACATTAACCGCATTTGACATGTCTATTTGGCAATACTTGAACTATATCTGACGGGTATTCCACAATACTTTAAAACACTAACCTCGGTTTACGACGCTATTCCATAATACTATAAAACACTAATTGCGTTGGAAACTCGACGGGTTATTATTATTTGTAAATTTACTATTTCCCGTCGAAACTCGACGGGTTATTTACTAGTTTCTTTAAAAAGACATAATCCTTGTTGTCTTACTTGTCCGTCATCACTCAACATTCTAACTATGCATGATGCAATCTGGCCATTCGATGTTCAGCAACAGTTAAATTTTCTAGAAGGCGTTCGACCCTATGAATTTTTCGGTACGCAAACACATCGATTTACGATAGAAAATGAAGCAACATTAGACAACAGGTTTAACCAATTACGATACAAAATGAAAAATCATTACAAAAGATGAAACTTACAATTAGCATCATGTAGTAGAAATTAGGAGTTGCTAATGGCTCGTTAGAGATAGATGCAAGATCAAAGCTCTCATAAAATCATTCATAATCAAATACGGTCCTTAATGAGTCCATACTAAAAAAAAAGTGTTATTAGCGAACGAACAAAATTTAAAAAAAAATCGACAAAGAACTTGAGAATTGAGAATTTCACCACATAATGATCGAAATAGAGTCGATCCAGCCACTGAGCGCAAGAAGCAACAAACATTTCAAATGACTTTTCTTAAGGTCTTCATCCTAAGCAATTGAACCTACGGAACCTTGCAGACCACTCATTGCCTCTTAGTTCGAAGAGACTGATTTCTAAAGAATAATTTGAAAATTGGTAGAGAGGATATAGAATGAGGTTAGTTATATATACCACGTTTGTTAGGGTTTAGAAAATCCTTAATTCGTGCAATGTTTTTTGCACTAATTTTAGTCTCGTATCAATTTAAATTGATATTATTCACCATAATTAAGCAAAATCATTAACATTCCATATTATGTGATAGCAACATTGATGAGTCTTGGGCGTGGATGAAAAGAAATGGTGGAGAATATGACTTACCAAAACTTATCAAGTAACACCTTTCTAACAATTCCAACAAAATCACTATATGATGTTATCAATTATAAACAAATGAAAATGTAACATCCCGTATTTTCGTAATTTATTTAACTGTTTTTTGTTAATCAATTAGTTAATTTTAAGTAATTTTCTGATTAATAATTAATTTTATTACTTTCGGTCTTTCTCTACGACTTGGTTACGATTTAGAATTCGTTTCGTTAGACTGTTTTATTAGACTTAGAGCCCATTCTCAGAATTTAAGTTCGTGGACTTAAAAATCTGACTCTACTTGGCCCAATACTCTTGTAAGCCCAATCTGGACCCAAAGTCTTCAAAAACCCTAACCCTAATTGTCCTACTTCATTTCCCCTCATAATCTCATACTTCCTCCATTTTATTAGTAATTTCCTCTTTGGTCAACGGGTGTCATGTTTGACTCGTACATTACACATAAATTATATTGATAAAAAATATTTTAAAAAATATTTAAAATACTACTAACTTATGAACTTTAATTATATAACTTTAAAAAAGAATTGCATCGTATAATTTAGGAGTAATGTGCGGTCAAACATGAAACCTGTTGACCGAGGAGGAAGTAACAATTTTTGTTTCCCCTCTTCTCCTTCTCTCCTCATTTCCGCCTCCTCGCTAGAGCTTCACCAAGATTATTTCTTTTCTCCATCTTGTGAATCACAAGACTCTGCCACCAGCACCTAACTTCTTCTCATCATCATAAATCATCATCATCTGTCATCACAACATCATCATCAATCGCCATATTCATCACCAAGCAACCACCACCATCAACCACACTCAAAACCACTGCTCCCTTCCCGTTTTACCCCTCTGCCACCACCGAACCACCACTGCACCACCATATCTCCACACGTTCCTATTGCCTACCACCACAGAAGTCATCATCAACAACGAATCATCGTCATCACCGCGAGCCACCACCGGTTTCTTTTTCCTCTGCTCCGATCTGATCAGCTGCGGCTGCTCCGAATTCTGTTCTGCTACAGTACTCCTTTCCGGCTCGCCTCTGTTCAGTTCCAGTCCAATTTTCCCCGGTTCCATTCAGTTCTCTGGCCCGTTTCTGTCCGAGTTCCGGCTCTGTTCTACGCGTTCGAGCTCCGATGAGTTGAGCTCTGTCTCTTCTCTAATCTCCTCATTCTATGTGAATCAATCTTCATTTTGCTAACTCGTTTATTTTGTTTTTGGAATTCAAAATCCGTATCGAGGCTCATCGACAATTCTGGTCCGTATCCCGATAGAAATCCCGATCTCGTTCTTCTTCTTTTCGATTTTTAGTTTGTATTTTCCATTTTGACTATTTTACCCCTATGAATTATGGAGTTGGCTGTTATACCCCTGAATCGAAATCTGGACTTGACCATTTTGCCCCTGGATCGTCTTGGACCATTTATGGACTGTTGAATCTCGATTTAGGACGTTGTTGCCCTGTTTTGACTAACCGAGGACTGTTTTGTGATAGTTCTGAGTTGTTTGGAGACTGATTTGTTGTTTTGAAACCTTGTGGGGTTTAGTTGTAATTTCAGAAACTTGAAAAGGACTAATATGCAATTATGACTTGGGGGTAAAACTGTAATTTCACTTTATGACCTGGACTGAGGTTAAGTTAATTCAAGTGTTGTGAACTGTTATGATGATTCTGAAAAGCGTGGAGTTGATGTTTGATTTCTGAAACTTGAGAGGTTTTTCTGCGTTTTTTTCTGAAGGGTAAATGGTAATTTTTTGTGCTCTGGACTAAACTGTAAATAGGGTTTTATTTTGAGGAATGTTTTGATATTACTGAAAAGTGTTGTTTTGTTTTGCAATTTACTACTGAGGGTGTTTTAGTAATTTCAAAAGTTGATTTCTGAAAACCGTACAATTAAGTACTTACTGTCTTTGACTTTAAAAACCACTTAACTTACTAGCCTAGTGGGTTAGGTTTTTGTTAGACTAACTTAGAGGTTCCAAGTTCGAACCCCACCTTCGCCTTTTCCCTGCCGACCTTTTTCTTTTATCCGTTTAACTTTCGTTTCAAATTCTAGTTAGTAACTAGACACATTCTGTTTAGGTGTTCCGTTCGTCAGCTTTTAAGTCGCTGTGCTTTCGTGGACCGTTGCTCGCAAAGTTTAAGGTGAGTGTTCACCCAAAGTTTGTTTGTTTTTAAAACCTGGAAGGCAATGTGCTATGCATGTATATATACATATGTGTATTGTATTCTGTATGCTACTGCTTTACAAATAAATATGCCCTATGCATGACCATTTTACTTTATGTACGGTGTTTTTTTGTTTAACTGGCTCTTCTGCAGGAATGTAACACGGTTATCCGAGCACTTTATATGTTATTGTTTCTGTCTGTTTCTGTGTGGCCGGTCGATTAGGTTGTAACTAGGTAGACTTGGGTAGTGTGGACTATCGGGTTTATTTGGTTATTGCCTAGTCTATTCCCTTTTAGACGCGAGGCAGAAGTCGCTGAGGTCTATTAGGGCCGTAGGTTCTGTTTCTGTTTCTGTCTAGAGTTGTACCCTCTGGAAGGAGCTATAAGGGCATTCTGGGAGTACGAGTAACAAGGCGGGTTGCACCAACGGACTTCAACTTATCTGTTACTGTCTGTCTTTGTTATGTTATCTGTTTCTGTCACTGCTTTGCTTGCTACAAATGTTTGTTTTTCAAAATCGTTTACTATTCTGTTTTTTTTTAACTTAGAACCTCACTGAGATCCTTTATCTCACACTCTTTCTGTTTTCAAAATTCCTTCCTTGTAGATTCTGTTGGAGAAGATCAAGTCTAGGCGTCCAGCGACTGAGTGTTGGGTTTGAGGAACTCGTGGGATTTTATTTACTAGAAATAAGAAGAAAAACTCTTTCGTCTTCACTGTCTGTTCATTTAAATTTGACTTTGATTTTAGTTACAGTATCTCTGTTCTACTTTAAAATTTGTAAGCTCGCGCCAAAACCCATTTCTCATCATTTATTGAAGACCGTTACCTTTGAATTTTAAAAATTACCTTATTTTCGAAAGAATTATTTTATTTTAAAAAATCGGTACCGTTATAGAAAATCTGTGGCCGAGTGGAATGTGGTGATGTACATAATATATGCCACCCGAGTTCAATTCCCTCTTGCCACAACTTTATGTTATTTTTTACTTTTATTATATGATTTTTTTCTTAGATTATTCACTGATTTAATAATTAATAATCTATAGCAATTATTACGAAAAAATTAATTGTTAATAAATATAATTAAAAGTATAATATATTAAATCAAATACCAATGGTTGATGTTGTCAATTATGAATGATTGAAAAACTGTGACCGAGTGGAATGTGGTGATGTTCATAGTATATGCCACTCGGGTTCACATCCATTTGGTCACAATTTTTTTTAATCTTTTACTTTTATTATATGATTTCTTTGATTAATCACTGATTTAATAATTAATAATCTATAAGAAGTAGCAATTGTTACAAAAAAATTAATTGTTAATAAATCAAATTAAAAGTATAACATATTAAATCAAATACCAATAATTGATGTTGTCAATTATGAACGATTAAAAGGCTGTGGTTGAGTGGAGTGTGGTGATGTTCATAATATATGCCACTTGAGTTCAATTCCTACTAGCCACAGTTTTTTTTTAATTTTTTAATTTTTTTTATTTTTCTTTTCAATTCCAGAAATAAAAGAGTTTATTTTTATTTTTTTTCTTTTTTTTTTTTTTGTCATGGATAAATTCTACGTGCTTATTACCCAAATGTGTAATATGCAAGTCCATTTTTCTCTTAAGTCTCACCAAATGTTCTTTTTACCCACAAGTATAATATGTCACAATCAAACTAAAAAATGAACTGATTGGTAATGCTTTTTGATCGGGGTTAAAGTGTAATAAGATGAAAGTTATTATTTCGACTCTTCTTCTTCTGCCCCATGTCAAAACCCAATTCTCCATTCTTCCTTCTTTTCTGTCTTGTCTTGAAGCTTTTTTTTCTTTTCTTCTCCATGGAATCTTCCATGGCATAATAGTGCAAAACCAGAGAAACCCTCTATTGCGATCTATATTCTTCACCGGGCGACGACCCAATAAGCTTCCATGGAAGAAGCTCCAATAAGCTTCCATGGAAGCTCGATTCGCAGCTTCCTGCCATGGAAGCTCCGAATCGAGCTTCCATGGAAGCCCATGGAGCTTCCATGGAAACTTCGTATGAGCTTCCGAGCTCATGTGATTCACCCGTCTCTTTTTTTTTTTTTCTTCAAACAGAGCTTCCATGGAAGCTCGGTTTTGGAGCTTCCGTTTCAGAGCTTCCATGGCGGAAGCTCTGAAATTTGTTTTGTTTGAAATTAGTGTTGGACATTGTTTTCTTTCTTGTGTTAGACAACCGTTTTCGTACAAAAACTGTGTCCGACACTAAAAAACTAATGTATGACATCTAAAATATCAATGTTGGACATACAAAACATATGAAAACCCATGTCCGAAAAATAAACAAATAAAAAACCATATTTCTATCATAAATATTTTTGCATGCTAAGAAAATAATATATTATTTTAATCGGAGGACCTAAATGCAAATAGTCAATGTTGGGAAAAAGGGAGACAAAGTTGCATAAAGCAACTGTCCCCACATCTCCCATTCAATTTTTAAATGATATAATTAGGAATATTTTGGTCATTTCAATGTGAAATTGGATTTGATGGTAAGGATGGTTGATGGTTAGACTAGAGGGTAATCGCATGGTATATAATGGACTGATCGGTAAATGCCCCTAAATTCTACAACTTTTTAATTAACATTTTAATTCACGATTTTAATTAAAAGAGTTTTTCTTTTTAATTCCAGAATTTGTGTTGCTAAAAATTTAATTAACACTCTAATTCAACATTTAAATTAAAAAATAATTTATTTTTAAATTCAGAATTTGTTTTGCCTAGAATTTAATTAATATATTATTTTAAAATTTTTATTTCCAGAATTTGTGTTGCCAAGAATTTAATTAACCATGTAATTCAACATTAAATTAATAAACAATTTATTTTTAAATTCCACAATTTGTTTTGCCTAGAATTTAATTAACACATTATTTTACTTAAACATTTTAATTAGAAAACGAATTTAAATATGGCTGGGATGTTTTTATTAAAAAGAATGAAGGTGAATTAAAATTACCAAATGAGAGAAATGAAAACTTACCAAAAGAAATGAAATTGAAAATTTGCCATAACTCAATTTTTTTTGCCAAATAGTGTAAACGCTCCTGAGAATGAAATTGGGCTCAACTAGACCCCTAGCTTTCATGTATATATAGATAGATTGATTCTCAATTCTAAATTCTGATTTACCAATTGAATTCTCAATTTTGAATTTTGGCTGAATTAAATTCTTTCTTTTACATTTTCTTACCTAATTTAGAATCGTAGGATTGTTTATTGGCCACACATTTTTCTCACCCAAAGGTTTCGACCGAATTAATTCTTATTATTGTTGATATGGTAAGTTTATTAAGGCAAAATCAATTGATATTATTAAATTCCATATACAACACTAATAATCAAGCGTAGAATCAATTCACAAATCATTATGGACGTAAATTTATCAGAAAGAATTCGAATTCTCTCAAAAAGCTCTCAAAACCATCGACATTCTTGAAGAAATTTTTTACAACAACTTCAAACTCTCAATTGATATGATCGGTAAGGTTTATGAATTTCAGTTTTTTTTTCTTTTAATCTAATGTTTTTATTGTTAATCAAGCTCATTGTTTTCCTCCACTTTTGATTTGTGATCTTTTGACAGATTGTTCATCACCCGTCCGTTTTTCTACATGAGGTGATTCCTAACCTTACATTGTTTTGATCTTTGTTCTGTTTTGTTCTTAATGTTCTTTGACTTTGTTTGATGAATCTGCTTTGATTGAGTTCTAATGTTTGATTGTGAATTCGGTTAGTTTCTTGAAATTTCTCTTTATTATTGATTGTTTCATTTTGTTTTCTTCTTCAATCTTATTTTCTACGTGATAACCATGTTCTGATTGTTTCTTTGATTGCTTGATATAACGAGCAATCTTTCTTTGATTGCTCGGTATAACCATTTTTCTTCTGATTCTTCTTTGTCTTTGTTTTTTTTTTTTTAATCTTCCACAGGCCTATTGTTTCATCAATCTGGTAATTTTACAAATTCATCTTCTATTCAAACCTGCAAAAGTAGTACACTCTAAATTCAGTGTCTATTCTTTTGTTTCAGATCCAATCTATAAACATGATTAGTTGGTGATTTTGCAATATAGAATTTGCTATAATCGTATGACTTTTGTACTAACCGTGTGCTGGTTCTTTTTCTTCTTTGGCTGTTTGATCTCTTATTTGCAGCTGAGTTGTTGCTTCTATCTTCCACTAATTCCATCAATCCATTTTTCATTCAAACCTGTATAAATAGAAAATGGATTTCAATTGTTGTGCACCTTATTTTTATGTACATTAATCAGTCATGTGTTTATGTGCTTCAAACATGTAAATTAGCATTAGTATCACCATACTTTCTTCTGATTCTTCTTCGTCTTTGTTTTCTTTGATCTTCCACAGGTTGATTGCTTCGTCAATGGCATGGTAATTTTCATATCCATCTTCTATTCAAACATGTAAAAGCAATGCACTTTGAAATCAGTTTCCATTCATATGTTTCTGTTTTTGTTACTTTAATCGTGTACCTTTTGTATTGACTGTGTGCTTATTCTTTTAATTCTTTAATTGTTTGATCTCATATGCAGTTGCGTTGTTCCATCCATGAGCCGGTAATTCCTTCAATCCATCTTTGATAAAAATATGTATAAATAGAAGATGAAATTCAACTATTATGCACCTTAATTTTCTGTAAATTTATCAAGCATGTGTGTTTGTGCATTATATATTTAATTCTGAATGTTCAATGAATTCTTTAGTAAACTAACCTTTTGCTGAGTCTTCTTTTCTTCTTTGATTGTTTGATCTCTTATACGCAGTTGCGTTGTTCCATCCATCTTCCGGTAATTCTTCAATCCATCTTTGATTAAAATCTGTATAGATACAAGATGAAGTTCAACTATTAGGCACCTTACTTTTCTGGAAATCTGATCAAGTCTGTTTGTCCTTTATATATGTAAATTCAAATACTCAATTTTGCTTATTAAACTAACCGTGTGTTGATTGTTCATCTTTGATTATTTTTTCCTTTCTTTGGCAGATTAGTTGTTGGATCCATCTTGGCATTTTAGATGCTTCAACTTTCTTCCGGTAATTCGATCCATTAATCTTTGGTTAGAACTTGTAGAAATAAAATTATGAAATTAAGTTGTTAGTTCCTTATTTTTCTATTGATGAATCAAGAATATGTGTTTGTGCTTTAGATATGTAATATGTTGGTCCCTTTCGACAACAAGTAAAGACTAGAGGGGGGGATGAAATAGTCTTTAAAACTTTTTCGTGTCTAAAAACTTTATCCGCAAGGACTTATTACTTTTCACTTTGCTCATTTGCTGACACTAGCTCTCTGAAAAGCACTTATTGTAAAAGACTTCTGCACTCTGTTTTTAAGTACCAGCAAACGCATTACTGAAATTAATAAGTACTTGCTGAGAAAGTTAAGTACCAGCGAACTCATTACTGAAAATTAACAAGCACTTGGTGAGAAAGTTACGTACTAGCGAACTCATTACTGAAAAGTAATAAGCACTTGCTGAGAAAGTTTTAAACGACGAAAAGTTTGAAAAGACTATTCACTCCCCCTAGTCTTTTCTTGTTGTTTAAAGGGACCAACAGTAACCTTGTTCTCCACCAAACTTGGGACACTTAATCATCAAACCTATGCTTGATTAATTCCCCCGGAATATCACGCCTGTAAAAGGGTTTTTATTAGTTAGAGAGGTATGGAATGAGATGACTTGAATATAACTTTGCAACTATAACAAGTAATCTAAAGAAACACAACTTGTAATACTTTGCAGTAAGCAAGTTTGTTGTTTCTGGTGTCAAGACTTGTTCTTGTTCAAAAGAAAGAACACTTAACTAATTTCTTAGCTTTCGATGTTCTACTTCTTCACAAGTAGCTTTTGTTTCAAGCTTAAGTCTTGGAACAAATCAATAGGCCGTAAAGAGTAGAGAATGATTTGAGTGTTTAAAGCACAAGTGAGA
Source organism: Plantago ovata (assembly GCA_028274465.1). Lineage (NCBI taxonomy): Eukaryota > Viridiplantae > Streptophyta > Magnoliopsida > Lamiales > Plantaginaceae > Plantago > Plantago ovata. The sequence continues at coordinate 83,944,504 of CM051455.1, read as the reverse complement.
GTTTGATCACGTTGTTGACACCCCCTTCTACTCAGCATAAGGTCTTCTATTTATAGTGTCTCAAGGGAGCCGTTTGAATTTCAAATTCTAAGGCTTTGTACCTTAAGATGTCACTATCTTACTTTTGTACTTTCAACAACGTTCTTCATTTGTCTTCTTGTCTTCATGTTCTTCGCGTGCCTACTTTGCATTTAATGTTCTTTTGAATCAAATTCAAATATGAACGTTGGAGCCAAAATGCAAGTGCTCTTCAGCAAGGAGGTCACATGAGTTGTCAGCAAGTGAGCTATCTCAGTTTCAACAAGCAAACCTACTATGTCATATAGATTTTCACTTATGCAAGTCGTTGCTGAAATTCTCGCTTTCTGAAGCAACATGTGCCTTTGTAGATACCTTTCTCATAATTCTTCTAAGTCTTGAGTCTTCAAATTTTCCACTTTCTGAGCGGTTCTAGGTCTTCAATAGTTTGTTTGTAAAAACAAAGTACATCATCAGCAAGCTTAAGAACCTAACTAGTACCTACACTAAGTCTTTCAGCAAACGTTCCTCTTTTACAATGTCCTGAAAATTCTAAATTCCTATGGACCTTAAGATTACTAGTTACTGGACTTTACTTAATTTAGCATGGTTAATTGCTCATCAAAATTTACAATCCATGGATAAATTAATTACAACTTTTTATAAGTTTCTGATGTTGAGTAAATTAGTTGAGTAATGCAAATTATACTTGAAGTAATCAAACAGTAAGCATATATAACTTGCATAATCAGAAAAACGAATAAAGTTGATCAAAAGCAATTGATTGCTGAAATTTATCTTTCAAGGTAAGTTTACATGAAAGCATCAGATAACTTAGCAAACAACAATCAAATGTAAAGACTAGACTATCTGAGAAAAATCTAGAAGCAATCTTGGTAAACATTCTTCAAGCTTTCATCAGCAATCTTGGGGAATTCTTCACAGTCAGCTTCATAATCTTCAAGAAGCTTTATGACTTGAAGTTGCATATTCCTTGCAAGTCTGCAAATTAGCTTATGGTCTACTGAGGGATCTTGCTTTTTTAAAACTTCAGACCAAATGTGAAGTCCCCAGCAGCTCGCATGTTCGATTTGGAGATCACTTAGATTGTACTTCTTGTAGATTTTCTCAAGATATCTAAAGTCTTCATCAGCACTTCTTTTGTCAAATAGAAGAGCTCATAATGGAGTCACCATCATTTTTGGTTTTGCCTTTTTCAGCCATTCATCATAGTAATGGGTGACTTCAATTGGCTTGAAGTAAGGTGGCGTGTCTCTTAAATTCTTTGATAGAGCCATCCTTCTTGTTTTGATTTCAACGTAAAGCCATAATTTTCTGTCATCAAAGGTATCCAGTGGACAAGGATCTCTGTCTTTGGATGCAACCTCGATCACATTCCATTTATCCATTTGTTCAAGAACTGGTCTTGGGAAGTGATCATTTGCAAGGAGATCTTCAAGCTTTAAAATGAAGAAGCCTTGCCTTTTTCGAATTACACTTTGAGTAGTATCTTTGTTGCTTGTTTTGGTTTATTGTACACCCAAGCCAACAACTTCTCTGGCTTTTCTTCTGTTAGCCTCTTGTTCAGTGGCACTTCTTTGCCTTCTTCTTTGCTTTGAATTACTATCTTTGTTCTTTGCTGAAGAACCAGAAGATAGCAATTTTGTGTTACCAGATGGAGTTAAGGCATTGATGGGTTTTGCTTTGATAACCTGAGCAATAGTTCTGTCATCATCATCGTCATCATCATTATTTCCTTGATGACTCTCAGGTTGACAGTGTTCTGAAGTGTCCGCAACAGTTCTTCTCCTTTTTGGATTTGCTGAACTTCTTTCATAATCTGTTTCAGCTTTTCTTTTAGAACTTTGCTCAGTGTCAGCAAGAGGTTCTCTGGGTGGCGGTCCAAGAAAATTCAGTGGATCTGAAGAGGGAGTAGTAGATGATTTGTCTTTTGAAGACTTTTTCTTTGTATCTTCCCCCTTAGACATGGATTGCAACATCGGTTTGATGGTGAGCAGAGAAAAACTTGTTGGAATTTTCAGCAAGAGTATGAAGGCTGTTGTACTTAAGAATCATGTCTTGCTGATCAGAAGTAAGCTTAGACAGTTCTTCCTTGATAAAAGCCAAATTGTCCTCATGTCGTCGCTCGTTGTTTACCTTTTCTTCCATGATTGCCTGAGCCTTTGTCATTGCACTTTTAGCTAGCTTGAGTGCTTTGCTGACATCATCTTCATAGCTCTTGTGATGTAGACTTATATCTTTCTGAGCTATAGTAAGAGTAGTAGTGCCTCTCAGCACAATAGTCAGTATCTTTTCGTTGTTAAGTTGACTCTCAGCAAGCAGTGCATCATCCTCTTCTTGGCATGCTTTGTGAACATCCATTAGTGCCTTGATTCTTGGAGTCAATTCCTCAACGTTTGGGAACGGCACTAGAGAGGGAGTAAGTGAATGAGCTTTAAGTTCTGTGGCAATTTGGTAATCATTTCTCAGCAAGCGGCTTCTTTCCTCATCTCGTTCCTCAGAATTAATGGATGCTGGAGGAATTTCTACCACTTTTTGTTCTTTTTCTTTTTCTTCTTCATGTGCTGAGAAATCTGACAAATCTTCTTCCTCATCAGGTTCATCAAGGCCAGCAACCTTGACGCCTAAGTCTTTTGCCTCAGATACTTTTGGTTAAGTGGTTGTTGAAGGTAACTCTTGAGACTCAACGACTGGAGTTTCACAAGTAGTAGGTGGAAGGGAGGATTCTTCCATGTTATTCACTCCTGAAGATTGAGCAATATCTGGGTGTTGAGTGCTTGCTACACGAATCTATAGACTATTCTTCATTGCTCTTTGATAATCTTTATCAAAAACTTCATCTTCCTCACGGTTTGGATTAGTGACCTGAGCTTCGAGTAAGATTATCTCGGCATCAAAAAGCTTTGCTTTTCCTTTAGGCATTTCAGCCCGCTTTTTGGCATATTCTTCTCCAGTCTCAGAAACTTGTTCAGTTGCTGGAGTAGATCGGTCAGCAGGAGTTGAAGCAGATTCTTGTTGCTTGCTGGAAGGTTGTTCAGTTTCTTGGTGTTTAGCCTGTGCTTGATCTTCTTGATCATCAACTAACAATTTCTGTCCACCAGCATCTGGACTAGGACCTTGATTGTCATCATCTTCGTCCTTACTGTCCTTTGAATCTTTTGATTCATCATCACTTGAATCTTCAGGGACATTCTCATCCTCTTCTTCTTCATCATCATCAGTTAGAATAACTAACTCGACATGTTTGTATTTAGCCTGACTTGTTACCTCTTCTTCCTCATTGATTTTGTGGGGATAAGCCACCACTGGTACAAATGAACCTTTGAGCATCACAACTTGTTCAGCTGGAGAGGCACTCTTAAACTTAGCTTTCATATTCTCTCTGATTGTGACAACTAGATTAGCATTCATTTGCTGAGAATAAGATAGCTCTTCAGGAAGGATAGAGTGTACGAAAGTCTCAAGCTTGACGAGAGATTTTCTCTTCTTTTCATTTGTGAGATGGATGTGAAGATCTGAGAAGTCCATTCTTCTGTACCTTTGCCAGTTGCTGACAGACATAGCAACTCTGGTCAAAGTGTTTCTCTTGAAGTTTGAGTACAGTTCATCTGAACTAACTTCATGGACTTCTGTGATGAGAATTGCTTCTGTTATCTCCTTGGAGCCTGCTGGTTCTCAGCAAGCTCATGTTGCACCCTGTGTTGTGCAGGTACTACTTCCAATTCAATAGGTGTTGTAGCAACATCCTTGTTTTGTTCATCCTGCTGAGCAGGAGTTGTAGATTCTGGTGCAGAGGTTTGAGCACTCTTCTGCCTTGTATCATGAGAAGTCTGTAAGAAACAATAGTATTAGCTAAAGATAAAGTATCAGATAAAGAAGTTTTGCTTATTTCTGAGTTAACTACCTACTGAAGAATGACAGGTGGTGACTAAGTCCCTTCAGCATTGTTTGCTTCTTCATTATCTGGGACTAGATCTTCAACAGACTTCTTTTATTGCTCTAAACGAGAAAGCTGTGTAGCATCAGCAATCTCCCTTGTCTCTGAATGGACAGGTTGAGCAGAAACATCTAGACCTCTGAGTTCACTACTAGTCATAAAAAGGTCCACTAACTTGTTGGAGTTATCATCAATCTCCATGTCCATTTTCTGGCTTAGGTCAGTCAGTACCAGTTGGACTTTGTCAGTTGAAGTGAGTGGTGAACTTGGTCTTACATTCTCAGCATCATGAGATGCGTCGTCGAATGGTGCTTCTTGATGAGTTTTAGCAAACTCTTGATTTTGAACAGTTGCAGTCTCAGCAACTGGTTCTTCAATGGTTGCAGCTTTAGCAACTTCCTTTTCTTGACTAGTTCTTGTTTCAACAACTGTCTCTTTTTCCTTTGTTGCTTTGCTGGAAACGTTTTCAGCAGCTCAGCCTTTCTGATGTCTGCAGCAATATCACTTGCTGGTTCAAGTGTTGTATCTTCAAGATTATCTACAATGTAGATATCATCAATTCTTTCTAAGACAGGAATTTCATTTCCCTGTGGTCTTTCTTCAGTAGATGGATCCAAATTTATTGAATTTGTAGAGGCTTCAGCAAGTGCCTCCACTGATGAACGTGTATTTTACACTTTCATTCGAGTCTTTTTCACCAATTTAGCTATCCTCTAGGTTAATTTAGCTTATATTTTAGTGCATTTTATTAGAATAGTGTCACGTTTCCCTTTTCTTTGCATTTTTCAGGTTTTAGGTGAAAAACGTGTTTTTATGGGCAATATTGATGAAGTGGACGAGGTTTTGGTGTTTCGAGGACATTCGTGGAGTATCTAGAAGGTCCCGGATGAGATTTGAGGCCTAGGGCACGAGTTTCAAGGCTTAAAGGTCACTAGAAGGCAAAATCCGAGTCCAAAAAGGAAAAGAAGACTAAAATCTCGCTGAAGTTGATCTGGATGTCCCAGGCGAATCGCCTGGGACGTGGGGCGAATCGCCCCGTACCAGGCGAATCGCCCGGCATCTGGGGCGGTTCGCCCCGTGCGTTTCCGACAGCTATATATATGTTTGCCCATTCTCTACGTTTTTCATACCTTTTCACATTATTTTGAGAGACAAATTATCCAGAGCCTGTTCTGGGAATTCTTAGCATCGGAGACTCTTTTTCTTATCAATTTGGAGGATTAAGCATAGCAATTGGACCTCGTTGTTTATCAATTCTTGCTTGTGAGTTAGCAATTCAACGGAGATTGACAACCTTCGTTGGTAACATTGTATCTCACGATTTTTATACTTTTATTTATTCCTTTCAACATGTTTTCATTCAATATTTCTTTGATTCTTGTTGATTGCAATTTATCTATGAGTAGCTAAATCTATCGTTAGTGATAGTATGTGATTTCTTAGGTAGGGTTCTTAATTATGCATGAGTGGCTGTAACGCGATTTAGACTTGACTTATTGCTTTATTTCTTTGATCTATCTAAGCCCTCTATCTTCGTAGTGTTGAATTGAACGAAACACATTGGATTCATGATCTTAGATTTCTATGCAAACGTTCAAGTACTTCATGCATGATTATTAACCTGATGCTTTGAATGATCATACTATCGCTAACTTCCATTATTATTGATAAGAAAATCTGTGCTAAGTCGTTTGTTGAGTTTATAGTTTAAGTTAAATTAGATAAAGCTAGTTATAGTCCTTAGAGATCGACACTCGAGGTTATTTTACTTCTACACTACGTGCCTTGGTTTTCGTTGTAGTTGTGAATTGCCTTTGGCTAAAAACAAATTTATTTGATTAATTGAGTCTGACAATGTCGTTCATCAAATTGGCGCCTTTGCCGGGGACTATACTCCTTTTTTCTGTTTAGCTTATTTATATTTTCAGCATTCAATTCCTAGTTTTAGTAGTTTAGTTAATTTGATCTCTCTTGATACTTTTTCTTAGCTTGTTACAGATAGTGTATGCGAAGTAAACGATCTAGAGGAACACCGCTTGCTGAACCAATCGCTGAAATCGACAGAGTCTACCACCAAAGAAGGCGACTACTTCGACGACGTGAACTGGAGGAAATAGAGGATACCGATTTCTCTGAATCTCTACATAGTCTTTTTGAAGAAATCGTCGTTATGGCAGAAGCTAGACCACTGAAATCATGGGTTCAACCCACCAAGGATCGTATGATGGGACCGGTGATTGTTCTTTCGTCTGCAACTCGAGATCTGGAAATAAAAAACCACATGTTCCAGCAACTTCCGAGGTTCTATGGCTTGGCTAGGGAAGACGTGATGGGGGTACTTGCATGATATCGATAACTTCGTCAACCAACTTCCACGACCCGGAGCTGAAATAACAGCAGATGAGTTGAGAATGAAGGTTTTTGCTATGGAGCTTGGCGACAAGGCCAAGGCATGGTTGAGTTCTCTACCGGCGGGTTTGCTTGACACTTGGGCAAAGGTTTTTTCAGCATTCATGGAGAAATACTTTCCTCACACATTGACTACCGCGCTTAAGGCGCAAATCACTGGATTCAAACAAGACTATGATGAGACCATCTACACCGCGTTTGAGAGGTTCCAAGACCTCATGAACAAGTTCCCTCACCATGGTTTTGAGCTTTCGGATCTTGTCCAACACTTATACAATGGACTAACCTTTGAGAATCAGCAAGTGGTGGATTTCCAATGCCGTGGCAATATTTGGGAGGAAACCGCGGAAGCTGTTTGGGCGGTTTTCGAAAGACTTGCTAAGGGTTCGCAATTCAAGGATCCAAGAGCAATGGTTAGGAGACGTGGACCTGAAGCTCCACCTACTCAAGAGGCCCCTATGTATGGGGGGGAATGGTGATCGATTCGAGTGCTTTACCAATGAGTTGAAACAAGTCCTCAAGAGCTCCGCTGGAACATCTATGTCGAATGAAGTTTGCCGAATATGCAAGAACTATGGGCATGGAGCTCATATGTGTAGATCGGAGTTTGCATATGATGATGGCAATTGGGTTCAAGGAAGCGAAGAGGAAGCTTTTGCTGCGGAATTTGGTATTCAAGAAGCTATCTATGGACAAGATGGTAGGAATCCTCGAGATGGATTTTGGAGAAGAGGGTTCCGAAACGATCAAGGATATGCACCGGCTAGCCAAACTTATGGATCTAACCAAGACCGTAGTAAGCTTAGCTATGGTAATGATCACTGCGAAAATCCCACTCCCAAAGAGCAATCGAAATCGAAGACGGCTCTACTCATGGAAAACTTGCAAAAAATGGTTGATCACACCCAAGGTTTTCTTAAGCGTTATGAGGAAGATTCTGAAAAGACTAGGGCGAGGCTGGATCGTTTGGAAGAGAGCACTAGGCTTGCCCATCAAAAGATGCAAGAGTTGATTGACCGTGGAGCGAGTAGGGAGCATGGGAAATTACCTAGCACCACTGAGAAGTCGATGTGTATTACTTTAGTAGGTGATCTTCCTGTTGAGATCACTATCAAGAAAGGTGCTAATTGTGAGTGTTGCAAGGATGGAGAACCTCCACTAGCCAAGAAAGAAGAGAAGGACCTTGGTTTTGATGTGAGTCAAGAGGAGCAAGAGGATCCCAAGCCAATTCCTGAGAGTTTCGATGTTAAGGTAGGGATTGGTGAACTTGAAGATGTTCGTGCTACACTAGATACGGGATCTTACTCTAATGTGCTCCCAATGAATGTGTTTGAGAAGAGTAGCCTTGGAAAACTATTTGAGCATAAGGATATTGTGAAATTGGCGGATGGATCCTTTGTGAGACCCGAAGGCGTTGTGAAGAACGTATTGGTTAAGATTGGTGAAGCTTCTGTATACACCAACTTTGTAGTTATGCCGGCGTCTACACCTGGGATGGGGGATGTTGTTCTCTTGGGGCGAACGTTCTTGACTAAGCTACGCTCCGTGATAGACATCTACCGAAGAACTTGAATCATTGAGGTGGATGGCAAGCAACATGTGTTGCGAGCCATATCTGATCCAAATATTCACTTCAATGCTTCTCACACAATTAACTACTTTGGTCATGCTGTCTATGTTCATTCTCATTCACAGGTTGGTGGCATGAGGAAAAGATCCATGAAGGGGAAGTCTAGTACCCTAAAAAAGAAGAACTAAGAGCAAGAAGAAGTCGAGTCAAAGACTATAAACAATGGCGCTATCCGGGAGGCAACCCGGAGTTTTCATCGCTTTATTGCATTGCATGCATTTATACATTGAACAATTTGCCTTTCTTTATGTGAATTTGTTCGTTTATGTGATGTTTTGTGCTTATGTTTATGTTTGAGTGAATTTTTTCGAGTGTTTTTTATGAGGAGAATGGTTTTCGGGGATAAAAACTGAACTTTTTCGAAAAATTTCGTCTCCCCACCTCTGGAGGTGGGGGGCGAATCGTCCCACATCGCCAGAGAGCTTCCGGCTCTCTGGCAGTGGGGGGCGATTCGCCCCACACCGCCAGGGAGCTTCACGCTCTCTGGCGATGGGGGGCGAGTCGCCCCACACACGGGGCGAATCGCCCCCCGTCTTCAGACATGAAGAAAGATGGGATTTCTCTCCATTATCCTCATTCTCTCATCTTCTTCACCTCTCTTACTCCAAAACACCCAAAAACTCAAAAAATCTTCTTTCTTCCATAATTCTTTCAATTCTCCATCAAATTTGGTGTTCTTTAGCTTCAATCGAATCCCATTACGTGCTATTTAATTCTATCCGAACAACTTTCATCCTACTTCATTTGGTTTTCAGATCTGAGGTAACTTCACATGAACCCTAATTTTTCAAATTTGGGGGTTTCTCGATATATGCTTCAATTGAGCTTATATAATGTATGGGTTGATTGTTTATGTGATTAGAATCAATTTTCATTACCAATTGCTTGCTCATTTTTGCTTGGTTTGATAAATTGAGAATTTTTGCTTACTTGATGTCTATGTCTCGTTTTGCATTGCTTCTTTTCTTTCATTCCATGTTATATGATGAGATTATTGGTATGATAAAGGTAGACATGTTGGTAGAACACTTGATTGATGGGGTTTGAGACTTTTTGGTGAAATTTTTGAGTACTATGGTTTGAATGAATCTTATGATTTGAGGTTACTAGTTATCTAGCATAAAGCTTGTTGAGATATGTTACATATTATGATATGTTGATACGTTGCATTATCGTAGCTAGATTAGACTTGGTGTTTTGAAGATTAGGCGTGATGATGGAGTTACTCATTTGTTTCACTCTCGCATTTGCATATGCATGAAGCTTTTTGCTGTACAAGGTACTAATGGATGTTTGTAGGTACCATGCCACAAAGAGAGAGGAGCACTTTCGTTTGGCTACAATGAGGTATCGGAGGAGGTTCGATTCCAACCATGTCGAAGGGTTTGACAAGGACGTTCTCCATGAGTTCTATGTTGGGTATCCTAATCTTCAAGAGAAGGAGAGTGATCTCGTTATAGGTGTGTTCGAGCCATGGACTTTTGCATCAACTTCGCATTTTATCCATATGGTGGAACGAGTATTCACCGGGAGTGACCATTCTTATGTCTATTCACGTACCACTAAAGGGATTGGAAGCAATATCACGGCAGAAATCTGCCACAAGGAATGCAAGGTTCGAGAGACTAGGAAGCAACCGGGGCGGCCTCATCACAACAGATTTAGTCTTGAGTCGACAGTGGTGATGAAGTTCCGTATCGCTAACTTGATTCCAAAACATAATGATACGAACACCCAGCCCTTCTTTGTGGTGCTCCTCGACTGCTTATTGAGGGAGCACCATACAGACATCGGGAGCATCATCCATGAAGAATATGGGCGACATTGGGCAAAGAAGAAGAAAACCTCTGTGTTTCCGAGTTTAATCACAGCTTATTGTAAGTTCCATGGGGAAGAGGACATTGGTGAGGGAGACTCTAAGAGCACGGCTCTTTCCCCTTCAACAATTCACGGGCTATTAGAGAGATACCGGATGGAAAACCCCATAGCTGCAGCGGCTAATCTTGAGGCTTCTCTTCGATAACGCAATTCTTCTAATGATGATGATAGTAACAATGAAGACAATAGAGACAATGAGGATACCATGAATACTGATGGAGGAGTTGGCCCTATTCGATCTGTTAGTAGAACCACCACCACCACCACGGGCTCCGATGGTCACCAACAAGGGCCCTCGAGCAATCTCAATACCTTACATCCTGTGTACTCAGCCGACCGAGGCCAAACCACTCTGTAACATCTAGTATCACTTCTTATTTCCTCATTGTCTTATTGCTAGGGACTAGCTTTAGTTTCATGAGGGGGGATGGGATTTAAGTGAACTATTGTTGTTATTTTGGAGCTTGGCATTGGTATTTTGAGTATAGTACCTTGTATTTTGTTGAAATTCGTTTGCATTAGCACTTGCACGTTTATCGCTTTCCTAGTAATTTAGTTGCATACACTACATTCGTTCTAGTCTTGTCTTGCATGTTTTATGTGGAGTTTAATGCCAAAATTTTTGAAGTTTTTTATTGGGTAGATTAACTAGTTATGACATTTGACCATGCATTTCATCTCTATGAATATGTTTGAGGTTTTTCTCGCTTGGCTTGTCACATTTATGTTTGCACTTAGTTAAGCTTGGTAGTCTCGACATCACTTAGTGGTGTTTTCACTACTGCGGTTCACGAATGCCTTTATAATAGGATGATGCATGTTAGGATCTTATGGTTGTTTTCCCGAGTAATTATGTACCTAAGAGGCAACAAGTCTTCACCTTGCTTTGAGATTGCTAAATGCCTAGGAAGAAGGTAGTGTGAGATTGTGTGATCCTTTATTTAAAACCTATTCTAACGAATAGGTTTGGGGAGGGGCTTATACCGTTATGATGATTTGTTTTTCGATTTTGAGTGTTGTGAGTTTGTTATCCTTTTTCGTAAAGTTTGTGTTTCAACCTATTCTTTCGAATAGGTTTGGGGAGGCGTTTGTGAGTCATTGTAATTTCTTTTTCGTTGTGCTACTGCTGGCTATTTTAAAAAAAAAAGAAAAAAAAATCAAAAAAAAGAAGGAAAAATTCCAGGAAAAAGAAAAAAAACAAAAAAAGAAAAAAAGAGACCCAAAAAAAGCAAAAAAGGGTCCAAAGAAAGTCAAAAAGCAGTTTAGCAAAGTATTTGTCTCGTTTTTCAATTCTTGTAATGTTCGTAATCGAGTTGTAATTTTTTGTCTTTTGATTTTTTGAGTGTCATCTGTTCTAGACCACCCTCGTCCTGCCATTCAGGAAGTGGTGATTAATTTATGACTTTGCTTGAGAGATGGGTAGAATAGGGGAGTGTGAACTTTTAGGGAACCCTCCTTCGTTTGATGAGAGCCAGTATTGGTTCGACCTCCCTGAGGGAAAGTCTTAACTTGGTGAATAGTAGTAAGTCCTCAGTTTCATAGGCACGGGACAACCATTCGTATTTTAACATGTTTCATTACGTCGTCACTGACTAGGTCCAGGTAGAGAATGTTACGAGAGACTATCTTGTTTAACATAGTGCATATGTGAATGTGTATGAGTCAATCGAGGCATTCTTCAACCAATATCCATGTTATGATTTGTATGGTCATTGTTCCTAAGTTTTTGATAGACTCAATAGATTAGTTCATTTCATTTGGAATGAGACTCCATTTTGTGTGTTGCATTGGTTTTTTGCATTAGAGTCTAGCTTAGTTGCTTGAGGACAAGCAAAGGTTCGGTTTGGGGAGTTTGATGAACGTGTATTTTACACTTTCATTCGAGTCTTTTTCACCAATTTAGCTATCCTCTAGGTTAATTTAGCTTATATTTTAGTGCATTTTATTAGAATAGTGTCACGTTTCCCTTTTCTTTGCATTTTTCAGGTTTTAGGTGAAAAACGAGTTTTTATGGGAAATATTGATGAAGTGGACGAGGTTTTGGTGTTTCGAGGACATTCGCGGAGTATCTAGAAGGTTCCGGATGAGATTTGAGGCCTAGGGGACGAGTTTCAAGGCTTAAAGGTCACTAGAAGGCAAAATCCGAGTCCGAAAAGGAAAAGAAGACTAAAATATCGCTGAAGTTGATCTGGATGTCCCAGGCGAATCGCCTGGGACGTGGGGCCAATCGCCCCGTACCAGGCGAATCGCCCGGCATCTGGGGCGGTTCACCCCGTGCGTTTCCGAAAGCTATATATGTGTTTGCCCATTCTCTACGTTTTTCATACCTTTTCACATTATTTTGAGAGACAAATTCTCCAGAGCCTGTTCTGGGAATTCTTAGCATAGGAGACTCTTTTTCTTATCAATTTGGAGGATTAAGCATAGCAATTGGACCTCGTTGTTTATCAATTCTTGCTTGTGAGTTAGCAATTCTTCGGAGATTGACAACCTTCGTTGGTAACATTGTATCTCACGATTTTTCTACTTTTATTTATTCCTTTCAACATGCTTTCATTCAATCTTGCTTTGATTCTTGTTGATTGCAACTTATCTATGAGTAGCTAAATCTATCGTTAGTGATAGTATGTGATTTCTTAGGTAGGGTTCTTAATTATGCATGAGTGGCTGTAACGCGATTTAGACTTGACTTATTGCTTTATTTCTTTGATCTATCTAAGCCCTCTATCTTCGTAGTGTTGAATTGAACGAAACACATTGGACAATTCATGATCTTAGATTTCTATGCAAATGTTCAAGTACTTCATGCATGATTATTAACCTGATGCTTTGAATGATCATACTATCGCTAACTTCCATTATTATTGATAAGAAAATCTGTGCTAAGTCGTTTGTTGAGTTTATAGTTTAAGTTAAATTAGATAAAGCTAGTTATAGTCCTTAGAGATCGACACTCGAGGTTATTTTACTTCTACACTACGTGCCTTGGTTTTCGTTGTAGTTGTGAATTGCCTTTGGCTAAAGACAAATTTATTTGATTAATTGAGTCTGACAATCTCGTTCATCATTGATGAACGTGTATTTTACACCTTCATTCGAGTCTTTTTTTCACCTATTTTAGCTATCCTCTATGTTAATTTAGCTATATTGTAGTGCATTTTATTAGAATAGTGTCACGTTTCCCTTTAGTTTGCATTTTTCAGGTTTTAGGTGAAAAACGTGATTTTTCGGGCAATTATATTGAAAAGAGAACGAAGACTCGGTGTTCCGAGGGCATTCGTGGAGTATCTAGAAGGTTCTGGATGAGATTTGAGGTCTAGGGGTCGAGTTTCAAGGCTTAAAGGTCACTAGAAGGCAAAAACCGAGTCCGAAAAGGAAAAGAAGACCTAAAACGCCTCAAAAACGCATTTCTCGCCGACTGGAGCTCCCGGGCGGTTCGCCCGGGATGTGGAGCTGTTCGCCCCACACCAGGCGGTTCGCCCGGTGTCTGGGGCGACTCGCCCCACGCGTGCCAAACTCCTATATATAGTTGCAAGTTTCTCTACGTTTTTCATACTTTCTCAGACCTTTTTTCATACCTTTTCTCATAGTTTTAGATAGGAATTCTCCAGAGCCTGTTCTGGGAATTCTTAGCATAGGAGACTATTTTTCTTATCAATTTGGAGCTTGTGAGTTCGTGATTCTTCGGAGATTGACAAGCTTCGTCGGTAACATTGTATCTCACGATTTTTCTATTTATATTTATATCTTTCAACATGTTTTCATTCAATCTTGCTTTGATTTATGTTGATTGCATGACATCTATGAGTAGCTAAATCTATCGTTGGTGATAGTATGTGATTTCTTAGCTAGGGTTCTTAATTATGCATGATGGCGGTAATGCGAATCAGACTTTGAGTTATTGCTTTATTTCTTTGATATATCTAAGCCCTCTATCTTCGTAGTGTTGAATTGAACGGAACAGATTGGACAATTCATGATCTTATGCAAAACGATCGGGTACTTCATGCATGATTATTAACCTTCTATGCTTTGAATGATCATACTATCACTAACTTCCATTATCTTTGATAAGAAAAATCTGTGCTAAGTCGTTTGTTGAGTTTATAGTTTAAGTTAAATTAGATAAAGCTAGTTATAGTCCTTAGAGATCGACACTCAAGGTTATTTTACTGCTAGGTTTTCGTTGTAGTTGTGAGTTGCCTTTGGCTAAAAACAAATTTATTTGATTAATTGAATCTGACAAATTCCAGTTCATCAATCATCCACGACAACTACTGGAGTGGCTTGCTTTTCAGCAACCACTAGTGTATCATCGTCCTGTATCTCATGAACGATCGGCACTGACTTTCTTGCCGTCGTTTTCTTCCTTGGGAAGGTTTTTGTTCTGGCCTTCTTAGGAACAGGATCAACTGATGAAGCTGTAGTTTGAGTATCATCATCAGCTTTTCTCTTCTTTGATCTTTTGCTGGGTACTTTAGTGTCAGGAACCGCAACATTATCAGCAGCAACAGTATTATCAACAACGTTTGACTCTGTTGCTTTCTTTGACTGTTTGTCAGCATCCTTGGGTCCATTCAGCTTGTAGAAAGCTCTTCCCACATTGCATACTGACTTTTTGATCGGCAAAGGGTTTCTTAGATTGATCTGGAAATGTTCCAAGATGTAACAAATTTTCAGTCCATACATCACTGGGAACATAGGTGAGACAGTATTGTCTTCCACCTTGACTTTGAATTATGAAATACAATCAACAAATCTGTTGAAGATGTATTTAGCCCAGTTGATGTCGGTTTTGGTCTCATAGATGTGCATCAGCAATGGCCATCTTTTCAGTCCGACTTGGTCTACTCCTCCGACTTGGGAGTGTAAGACTTTAATGAGTACCAAAGCTACTAGTCCAAGAGAATGACAAAGATGTTTTCTCTTTGTAAACTTGATCCAAGTAATAGGAGCAATTTCTCCTTTCTTCATCCGTTCATTTCTGATATCATAGTAGAAGGCTTCCATCCCTTCTACAGTGGCAGTGATGTCATCTTCAATTCCAGTGGTTGGAATCTGAAAGATGTTTGCCAAATCAATCCATTTTAGGATGATTTTCTTTCCCTGAAATGTTGTAGAAATCACTTTTTAGTGATTCCTTGTTCATCAGTAAGGGTTTGGATTTATGCATTGTTCTAGAATTCCATAGTATCTATCATACTCACTTTCTTTTTAGGGTGAGCAGTGATGAAGAAAAGTACACCTCGTTGATTGATGTAATTCATCGCCTCAACATTTTCTTCGTCAAGTTCTTGTTCATAGAAGTATCGGATATACTTCTCTTTTGCAAATCCGCCCCATTGCACCATTTGCTCACAGTTTTTAGTGTTGAGATATGCGGGAGGCATGGGTCTTTCAGTGATACGATTATTGGCTAACACATTTTTCACTGTGTTGTTCGTCGGAGATGCGGCCGGAGTAGGAGCAGTGATTTTCCCAGCACTGTCTGTGTTAGGAAACTTGTAATTTTGATGATCAATTAACCATGCTAAATTAAGGAACATCCAGTAACTAGTACTCTTAAGGTCCATAAGAATTTAGAATTTTAAGGACATTGTAAAAGAGGAACGTTTGCTAAAAGACTTAGTGTAGGTACTAGTTAGGTTCTTAAGCTTGCTGATGATGTAATTTGTTTTTACAAACGAACTATTGAAGACCTAGAACCACTCAGAAAGTTGAAGATTCGATGACTGAAGACTTAGAAGAATTATGAGAAAGGTATCTACAAAGGCACATGTTGCTCAGAAAGTGAGATTTTCAGCAACAGCTTGCATAAGTGAAAATCTATATGACGGAGTAGGTTGTGCTTGCTGAAACTGAGACTGACCACTTGCTGACAACATATGTGACCTCCTTGCTGAAGAGTACTTGCAATTTGGCTCCAACGTTCATATTTGAATTTGATTCAAAAGAACATTAAATGCAAAGTAGGCACGCGAAGAACATGAAGACAAGAAGACAAATGAAGGACGCTGCTTGATGAACGCGATTGTCAGACTTGAACAATCAAATATATTTGTTTTAGCCAAAGGGCAACTCACAACTACACAAAACACGTAGTGCAGAGGTAAGATGACCTCGAGTGTCGATCTCTAGGGACTAAACTAGCTTTAACTAAATAACTAAATTTATAAATTCAGAAAACAAATTTGACTTAGCTTGACTGAACAATATATGATGGGAGTTGGTGATAGTATGCTCATTCTAAGCATCAAGTTCTAATTATGCATGAAAGTGCAACTCGTACTGCTTTAAAAGTAATTTGAATTAACAAACACCAAAAACAGATTTGTAGACGTGTATTTTGAAAGCTTCCTATCTATACTAATACTTGGCTAAGGTTGTCAGTCTTAGTTCAAGCAGTACTTGTAATTGAAGATATTGAAAATGATGATCTTGAATTGTCCTAGTGTTTCTAGCACTTTTCTACGAAGATATTGGCTTAGTCGGATCAAAGATTGGAATATAACAATAAAACAAGTAAAAGACTCAGAAACTCAATCATGCATAATATGAACCCTAGCTACGAATTTACATACTATCACCAACTAGATGCTTAGCTACTCATATCAAAATCATAAACAACAATGGAAATCATATAAGAAAACATAGTTGAATTGAACGATAAATTGCTGAAATTGTGAGATACAAAGTTACCACCAAAGGTTGTCAATCTCCGGTGAATTGCTAAACTCACAAAGATCTAGCAAGGTGAGATCAATTGGTGTCCAAATCTCTACTCAAGCTCCAAAATCGCTAAGAAACAATGGTCCTAAGAGAAAATATACCCAGAACAAGCTCTAGGGTTTATGTCTGCAAAATTATGATCTAAGATATGAAAATTCGCAGCTTTTGAAATTATATATAGTTGCTGTCGGAAGCTAAGTGGCGGACCGCCCGGTACGCGGCGGACAACCCGGTACGCGGCGGACCGCCGGACACCCGGCGGTGCGCCTGGCACGGGCAGAGAGTTGCCCGTGCCTTTTCTTCCTCCGGATCTTCGATTCTTGACCTTGGGCACGGTTTTGAGCTCCGAAACATGGTCTTTTAGCCTGGAAACTCGTCTCGGTACTCCTTGACACACCACGGGTGATCTCGTTGCACCAAAACTTCATTGTTTCGCCATAATTTATATCCAAAAGTGCGATTTTCACCTAAAACATGAAAATAACAAAAGAAATAGAAACGTGACACTATCCTAACAAAATGCACTAAAATGCATGCAAGAGGATAGCTAAATTGGTGAAAAATACCCGAATGATAGTGTAAAAAACACTGTCATCAAACTCCCCAAACCGAACCTTTGCTTGTCCTCAAGCAACTAGCTAGACTCTATGCAAACTACATGCAACACAAAGAGGAGTCTCATGCCAAACAAGTAGAACTAATCGATTGTATCTACCAAATGCTTATGAACAAAGACCATACAAATCATAACATGGAAGTAGGTTGAAGAATGCCCCGATTGAACCTATACAAATTCATACATGCACTTTGTTAAACAAGGGAGTCTCTCGTAACATTCTCTACCTGGACCTAGTCAATGATGACGTAATGATGCATATTAAAATACAAATGGTTGCCCCATGCCTATGAAACTGAGGTCTTACTACTGTTCACCAAGTGAGACTTTCCCTCAAGAGAGGTCGAACCAATACTGGCTCTCATCAAACGAAGGAGGGCTCCCTAATAGACAACACTCCCCTATTCTACCCGACTCTTAGAGCAAAGACTCTTCACCACTTCCTGAATGGCAGGACAAGGGGGGTTTAGAACAAGCCTTGGACTAGGGGACACGAGAACACAAGGAAGAATTTACAACTCGATTACGAACTACTACAAAAGCTGAAAAATAATGCAATACTTTGCTAAAACTGCTTTTTGACTTGCTTGGACCCTTCTTTTGTTTTTTTGGGTCTTATTCTTTTTTTTTTCTCCTTTTTTTTTTGTTTTTCCAGATTCTGGATTTTTCGCTTTTTTTCTTTTTTTTTCTCTTTTTTTTTTTTTTTTTTTTTTTTGTATATAGCCAGTAGTAGCACAATGAAAGGAAATAACAATGACACTAGAACGACCTCCCCAAACCTATTCGAAAGAATAGGTTGGAGCACAAACTCACAAAAATAAAAACAAACTCAACATGACTCAATAAGACGAAAAACAAGTCATAATAAAGGTAACCCCCTCCCCAAACCTATTCGTTAGAATAGGTTTCAAAGAAAGGATCACACACCTCACTCTACCTCCTTCATAGGCATTTAGCAATCTTAAAAAGCAAGGTGAAGACTTGTTGCCTCTTAGGTACATAATTACATGAGAATACAACCAAAGACTCTAACATGCAACATTTTATAAGGCCTTCGCGAACCGCAGTAGAGAAAACACCACATAGTGGTGTCGAGACTACCAAGTTTAACTAGTGCACATACAAATATGACAAGCCAAGAGAGAAAAACCTCAAACTATTCCATAGAGATGCAATGTATGGGCAATGGTCACAAAACACTTAGTCTATACAATAAAAAAGTTCAAAAAAAATTGGCAATAAACTCCACACAACATCATGCAAAACTAGACTAAGGATGAATGCATACTAACAAACTAAATCCTAAGAAAAACGAGTTGAAATGAGAAATATACGTCATTGGAATACCCAGAGATAACCCCCCTAAACCTGAACTTCGTCGTACGTCCCGAACATCGAAAGTGGATATTGGGTGAGAGCTAGAAGAGTACCTGTAACCTGTACTACTCAATGAAACTCGTGAGAAACCAAGACGGATGATAAAAATGGTAAAAGGGTCGATATGGTTGCATTCGGGGATAATTTATGGTGTCGGGGTCAAATCTGGCCACCCGGGTCGCTGGCGCCCTCAGGCGCACCGCCCCGTGTGGGGCGGTCCGCCTGGGGTGCCCAGGGGCGCCTAGTCCCCTGCCCTTCCCGGGCGCACCGCCCCGTGTGGGGTGGTGCGCCTGGGAGTTGCGATTCCTGGCTTCGAGTTAATCACCTCCGAATACAAAAAATATCAACTTTTTACCTATCTTATCACCAAACATACTCTAACACAAAGGGAAAAACAACTAAAGACTCAAAAAAGGGAAAACTACAAGCTAGATATCAAAAAAAAAATTGTTCGATGTATGCATGCAATGCAAGAAAGCAATAAAAACTCCGGGTTTCCTCCCGAAAAGCGCCATTTGTTTATTAGTCTCTGACTCGACTTCTTCTTGTTCCTTAGTTCCTTTCCAGACGGGTACTAGCCTTCCCCTTCATGGATCTCTTTCTCATACCTAGTACCTGAGAATGAGAATGAACAAACGTAGCAAGGCCAAAAAAGCTTATGTGGTGAGAATCAATGGAATGTATTTTATGATAAAAAATGGCTTGCAACATATGTTGCTTGCCATCTACCTCAATTGTGCAAGATCCCCTGTAGGTGTCGATCACAGATCGCACCTTGGTCAAGAAATCTCTTCCTAAAAGAACCACATCATTCATCCCACACCGCGATGCCGGCATCACCACGAAATTGGTGTAAACAGAAGTGCCACCAATCCTCATTAGAACATTCCGAACAACACCTTCCGGCCTCACAAAGGATCCATGGCCTTGTGTTTCTCTAGCTCTCCTAGGCCACTCTTCTCAAACAGATTCATTGGGAGCACATTAGATAATGCTCCCGTATCTAGTGTAGCACGGACATCATCGAGACCACCTATCCCAACCTTAACATCAAAGCTATTAGGGATTGGTTCGGGATATTCATTCTCCTCATCCCTAACATCGAATCCCAAGCCCTTATCTTCCTCCTTGGCCAAAGGAGGCTCACCTTGTGCACAACACTTGCACTCAGCAGCCTTCTTTATGGTGATCTCAATAGGAAGGTCTCCTACCAAGGTTATCGACATCGACTTCTCCGTGTTACTGGGCAACTTTCCTTGATCCCTACTCGCTCCACGGTCGATTAGCTCTTGCATCTTTAGGTGAGCAAGCCTAGTACTTGCCTCCAATTGATCAAGCCTACCCCTCGTCTTCTCTGAGTCTTCTTCATACCTCATTATAAACCTTTGGGTGTTATTAACCATCTTCTGCAGATTTTCCAAGAGAGAAGCTGACTTGGACTTAGGTGCTTCGGCTCTAGGAGTAGTGTTTTCACAATGATCATTACCGTAGTTGAGATTACTACGGTCTGCCCAGTAAACATCTTCTTTTGCTAAATCTGATCTACACATATGAGCTCCATGCCCATAGTTCTTGCATACCCTGCAAACCTCATTGGAAAGAGCATGTCCCATCGAGCTCTTAAGAGCCTGCCTCATCTCATTGGCGAATCCATCGAACCTATACCCACTCACACCATTCAACTGCACCTCGGATTTTGCTGGAACTTCAGTTCCACGCCTCGTGTTCATGCCCCTTGGATCCTTGAACTGAGACCCCTTCGCAAGTCTTTCAAAACACGCCCACACATCTTCGGCGGTCTCCTCCCAAATATTTCCACGGCATTGGAAATCTACCATCTGTTGGCTCTCATAGGTGAGCCCATCGTAGAAGTGCTGAACTGGATCAGAGATATCCATCCCATGGTGTGGGCACTTGTTCTTGAACCTCTCCAAAGCAGTGTAGATGGTTTCATCATAATCTTGCTTGAAACCGCGGATTTGTGCCTTCAGTGCGGTAGTCAAGGTGTGGGGAAAATATTTCTCCATAAAAGCAGAAAACACCTTCCCCCAAGTGTCGAGCGATCCGGCCTCCAGAGTGACCAACCATGCTTTTGCTCTATCACCGAGCCCCATAGCAAAAATCTTCATGCGCAACTCATCATCCGTAATTCCTGCTCTAGGCCATGGGAGATTGTTAATGAAATTCTCAATGTCGTTCAAGAATCCCATAACATCCTCCTTAGCCATCCCGTAGAATTTTAGAAGCTGCTGGAACATGTGATTTTTAATCTCCAAATCACGCATAGCAGCAGAAAGGACGATAGCTGGACCTCTCATTCTTTCCCGGTTGGGTTGAACCCATGATTTCAAAAGTGGGCGAGCCATCACAAAACCTGGATATCTGTGACAGGAGTAACTCACAACCAAAACTCAGTCCTATTAGTTCTGACCAAAATTTGGAAGTCGACTTCTAAACTAGACAAACTAAGATAACTTATCCTGGAAATTGAATGCTGAAAATATAAATAAGCTAAAGAGTAAAAAGGAGTTAAAGTCCCCTACAACGGCGCCAATTTGATGAACGAGATTGTCAGACTCGAACAATCAAATAAATTTTTTTTAGCCAAAGGGCAACTCACAACTACACAAAACACGTAGTGCAGAGGTTAGATGACCTCGAGTGTCGATCTCTTGGGACTAAACTAGCTTTAACTAAATAACTAACTATATAAATTCAGAAAATAAATTTGACTTAGCTTGACTTAACAATATATGATGGGAGCTGGTGATAGTATGCTCATTCTAAGCATCAAGTTCTAATTATGCATGAAAGTGCAACTCATACTGCTTTAAAAGTAATTCGAATTAACAAACACCAAAAACAGATTTGTAGACGTGTATTTTGAAAGCTTCCTATCTATACTAATACTTGGCTAAGGTTGTCAGCCTTAGTTCAAGCAGTACTTGTAATTGAAGATATTGAAAACGATGATCTTGAATTGACCTAGTGTTTCTAACACTTTTCTACGAAGATATTGGCTTAGTCGGATCAAAGATTCAAATATAACAATAAAACAAGTAAAAGACTCAGAAACTCAATCATGCATAATATGAACCCTAGCTACGAATTTACATACTATCACCAACTAGATGCTTAGCTACTCATATCAAAATCATAAACAATAATAGCAATCATGTAAAAAAACATAGTGGAATTGAAAGATAAATAGCAGAAATTGTGACATACAAAGTTACCACCAAAGGTTGTCAATCTCCGGTGAATTGCTAAACTCACAAAGATTTAGAAAGGTGAGATCAATTGGTGTCCAAATCTCTACTCAAGCTCCAAAATTGCTAAGAAACAATGGTCCTAAGAGAAAATATACCCAAAACAAGCTCTAGGGTTTATGTCTGCAAAATTATGATCTAAGATATGAAAATTCGCAGGTTTTGAAATTATATATAGTTACTGTCGGAAGCTATGCGGCGGACCGCAGGACACCCGGCGGACCGCCGGGCACCAGGCGGTGCGCCTGGCACGGGCAGAGAGTTGCCCGTGCCTTTTTTTCCTCCGGATCTTCGATTCTTGACCTTGGGCACGGTTTTTAGCTCCGAAACTTGGTCTTTTGGCCTGGAAACTCGTCCCGGTACTACTTGACACACCACGGGTGATCTCGTTGCACCAAAACTTCATTGTTTCGTCATGATTTATATCCAAAAGTGCGATTTTCACCTAAAACCTGAAAATAACAAAAGAAATAGAAACGTGACACTATTCTAACAAAATGCACTAAAATGCATGCAAGAGGATAACTAAATTGGTGAAAAAAGAACCGAATGATAGTGTAAAAAACACTGTCATCACTGTTGAAAGTACAAAAGCAAGATAGTGACATCTTAAGGTACAAAGCCTTAGAATTTGAAATTCAAACGGCTCCCTGGAGACACTATAAATAGAGGTCAAAAGGCAAGAGTAGAAGGTGTGTCAACAATGTGATCAAACTCTCACTTGTGCTTTAAACACTCAAATCCTTCTCTACTCTTTACTGCTTATTGATCCGTTCCAAGATTTAAGCTTGAAACAAAAGCTACTTGTGAAGAAGTAGAATATTCACGGCTAAGAAATTAGTTAAGTGTTCTTCCTTTGGAACAAGAACAAGTCTTGACACAAGAAACAACAAACTTGCTTACTGCAAAGTATTACAAGTTGTGCTTCTTTAGTTAACTTGTTATAGCTGAAAAGTTATACTCAAGTCATCTCATCCAAAACCTCTAAAACTGATAAACACCTTTTCAGGCGTGAAAAATTCAGGGGGAATTAATCAAGCATAGTGTTGCTGATTATAACTTCCAAGTTTGGTGGAGAACAAGGTTACAATTCTCTATTTTAGGTTGGAAACGAAGCAAGTGTGGTTTGGTTTCTGAGAATCCTTAGTGATAGGATTTGTAAGGAACCTCACATCTTATCATAGTAGATTCAGTCCTAGAAAGGACAAAGTGGATTAGTTGAGAGATTACACCACTACCAGATACCACTATAAAAGTATTTGTGTGATTTACTTTACTGCACTTAGTTTTCAACAAGTTACATTTCTCGTACACTGTCACTCTGCTCACTTGCTGAAACTAGATCTCTGAGAAAAGCACTTATTGTAAAAGACTTCCGCACTCTGTTTTTAAGTTTCAGCAAACTCATAACTGAAAAGTAATAAGTACTTGCTGAGAAAGTTAAGTACCAGCAAACTCATTACTGAAAAGTAATAAGCACTTGCTGAGAAAGTTTTAAACGACGAAAAGTTTGAAAAGACTATTCACCCCCCTAGTTTTTTCTTGTTGTTTAAAGGGACCAACAAGTGGTATCAGAGCTGGAGGTTCTTTAACCTTCATCACTGAACCTAGATCCCCTTAGGTGCTTTCCGTAAATCACTTTTACTATATCAGTTTGGTAGTCATTTGCTGACAGGATGTCGCTAGGAGATGCTCCAATGCTGAAGCTGGAAAACTATGAAAAGTGGCGAAACAACATGATGCTACATCTTGAGGCCATTAGTGATGAGATGGTAACTGTCATAAACTGTTAGGAAACTTGTAATTTTGATGAGCAATTAACCATGCTAAATTAAGGAAAGTCCAGTAACTAGTACTCTTAAGGTCCATAGGAATTTAGAATTTTAAGGACATTGTAAAAGAGGAACGTTTGCTGAAGACTTAGATTAGGTACTAGTTAGGTACTTTAATCGCTTATGATGTATCTTGTTTTCTGAAAAGAAAAACAACCTATTGAAGCATTTTTTGATGGGGGTAATGCTATGGTGACGTAACTGTTGTAAAGTCGTAACGTTACGACTTTACACTTGTAAACACTTGTAAACAGTTGTAAACACTTGTAATCATGATCTGGACGGTTGGAATTCATTTACAACCATCATCTACCATTTACAACTTGATTATCTTGGTTGTAAATGGGATTTCCGTTTACAACTGAGTTATCTTGGTTGTAAATGATAAATTCCGTTCTTATTAAAAAAATTTAACGACGGTGGGGATCGAACTCTGGTCGCTGGAGTAAAAGGATCCAACATTACCACTCAGCCACGTTTTGATGTATGCACAATATCAAAAACAATACTAGTTTAACAATAAATATAATTTACAATTTCAAAAATAAAAATAAATGTAATTTACAATTTCAAAATTTCATAACCCTACCGTTCATTAGGACAGACGGAGTTCAAAAATATTGCTACTTGTAGATCAGTCGATTCTTCTTGAATCTTTGATCATTCGATTCATCCCGATACTGCAAACTTCTTTCTTGACACCGGAGAGTTCAATTCATAGGTAACATAACAATCATACTCATTGTTAGTAATTTGAATCTCGTTCAATTATGCGAATTGTAATTTTACGGTTGAAATTGGTGGTCGAGATGATATTGCAGTGCTTCTAGTTACTCATGATGCCTACTAGTTCGCCTTAATATTCAAATTTCTTCGTCTGTTCTGTTGTGCTGGTCTAGTTTTGTCCTATCAGGGTTGAAATTAGGGGTGGATATGATATTGCAATGCTTCTAGTTACTCATGATGCCTACTAGTTGGCCTTAATATTCAAATTACTTGTTTTGTTAAGTTGTGTTAGTCTAGTTGGGTTCATTTGGATTTTCCAATGGTATTGCAAATGGAGGATAGTCAAGGTGGGGTAGTATTGGTATTCCAGGTTGTTCTGATCCTCGATGTCGAGTACTACTGGTTATGGTTACAGATGCGAAATTGATATCGTAGTTTGGTTATGGTTATAGATGTGCATTGGCTATCGCCGTTTGGTTATGATTACAGTAATTTATGTGCACTAGTTATGTAGTAGTTTTATTACGTATCCATTTTGTTGCGAGTACAAATTAAAACATCTTGGGTTTATTGTAGATATGGAAGCTCCATCTGCTCCTAGTACTCCTGCTACTCATAAGCAGAAGCGTAGAAATAGATATGTCACCCCGAAGAACGGATGGTCATTTCAAGCTTTTGCCTCTAAGGATGATGCTCAAATAGTTGATGAAATAACGGGCCATGTTTTTAGTGAAATGATAGAGGCTGAGTCATTTTATTTAACATATGCTAGACAGAGGGGGTTCGATATAAGAACTCGAGATCATAGACCAGATAAACATTGCATGTGGGTTTGCAACCGTGAGGGAGTCAAAAAGGAAATTGCGCTTCGTCAGCGAATTAGAAGACGAGATACAAGGTGTAGATGCAAGGCAATGTTTAGGGTGAGGAAGATTGGAGAAGAAGAATGGGAAGTGACAGACTTCATACCGGACCATAATCATGAGTTGGTCGGGCATGAAAAGGAGAGGTTCTTAAAATGTAACAGGTATATCGCCGCTGGTGAAAGAGTAATACTGAATTTCATGATTAAAGGTGGGAAAACACCTGGTGAGTCTATGAATATGTTGGAGCAGCTTTCGGTAAATCAGGAATTACCTTTCCTGAGAAAAGATGCTTATAACCTTCTTCAAAAGGAGAAAAAGGAACGGGAAAAAAATGGAGATTTTAATACCGCATTTCAGGTCCTCTCGTCCTACACAGTGGAGGATGACGCATTTTTTATCGAGCACCGGGTCGACAAACATGGTGATGTATCGTCGGTTTTCTGGTGTGATTCGCATTCCAGAGAGGAATACGCAGCCTATGGTGATGTACTGCTCTTGGATTCTACGTACAAGACCAATAAATATTGATATCCGCTTATTATATTTTCAGGTGTAAGTAACGCTGGACGATGTGTGATTTTTGGTGCTGGGCTTCTGCGTAGAGAAACTAAGCAGTCTTACTGCTGGATTTTGGAAAAGTTCTTGGAAGCAATGAATGGAAAGAAGCCAATTTCCATTCTGACAGATCAAGATATATCCATCTGCCTTGCAGTTAAGGAAGAATTTGAGGGCGTTGTACACAGACTATGTCTTTGGCACATGGAACAGAACGCGGTAAAAAGGGTGGTTTTCCGCAAAAGTTTTGCGAATTGGCAGCTATGAAGTGCAGCATTGCTGAATTCGGAGTTGGTCAACGATTACAAATTACATGATAACACATGGGTAAAGGACACCTATGAAAAAAGGGAGCAGTGGGCCGAGCCCTATTTTGAAGGTGTTTTCTTTGCAGGACACAGGACAACGGGGCGTGCAGAGGCTGTAAATTCATTTGTAAAGCAGTTCCTGAAACCAAAATGTTCAGCTACTGACTTTGTAAATTTTTACCAGCTCGTTGTGAAACTTAATAGGAAAAGGAGTATCCTTAAGCAAGTGGTAGAGGAGATCAATTGCCAGAGAGGTTTTAAAACAGAGACTGGGCTCCGTGATCTAGAAATTGATGCTGGGACTAAATGCACATCGATCGCATTCAAGTCTATTCTACAGAATATTAGAGATGAGCAGACACTCGAAAGAACAAACTTTGTTCAACTTAATGGCAACTGTGCAAAATTCTACTTTAGAGAATGTGGTAGCGAGGAGCAGGAGAACTTGTGGACTGCTACAGTTGATATCGAACACAAGCGGTTTGAATGTGATTGCAAGTTGCATGAATCCGAAGGCCTGCCATGCTCACACCTGATTTCTTGTTTTAAGTATATGGGCCTTAAGAAGTTCCCTGATGGAAGTATAAATAGTCGGTGGTTCATTGAGACAGGGAAGAAATTGCGGCTATTGTTTAAACAAATGTTTACCCCCAATGATGTTGATGGTGCTGATGCTAAAATGGTGAAAGCAGTGATCAACGTTCAACAACTCTTGGTCGGAGGGAAAGATAATTCCAATATATCCAAAGTTCTGAAGATTTTAGAAGACTGTGCGGAAATATTATCAAGGGGTAGTGCTGAACAGAATGCTCCTGGTAAAAAGAAAACATCCAGACCTCATAAAAGGTCTTTCAATGTTGGGGATCCGAAAAAAGTAGTACCCAAAGGCTGCCCACTGAAAACGCCGAAATGTTGTAATTTCTACCGGTAAGTATTTAGTTATTTTTTATCACCAGCAAAAAGTTTATATATCAAACTTTGAACACTTGTGGATTGCTTAGTTTGTTTTGCAATAACAATTCAGCCAGCCGGGACACAACATTAATGCTTGCGAAAAATTCAAGCAAGCTGAGGCCGAGGAAGCTGCAGCGAAAGCTGCTAATGAAGAAGAAGAGCACGAATATGATACTGAAGAAGAAGAACAAGAATATTATACTGAACAA
The DNA here is from genome assembly GCA_028274465.1 of Plantago ovata. Classification (NCBI taxonomy): domain Eukaryota; kingdom Viridiplantae; phylum Streptophyta; class Magnoliopsida; order Lamiales; family Plantaginaceae; genus Plantago; species Plantago ovata. The sequence goes on along the minus strand of CM051455.1, from coordinate 83,917,170 downwards.
GAAGAGGAAGAGGAAGAAGAAGAAGAAGAAGAAGAAGAAGAAGAAGAAGAAGAAGAACCCAGAAGAAGGCGATGTTGTAGTCACTGCCAGTAAGTTCTTATTATTGTTTATTACCGGTAAAGCATAAAATTTATATTCCAAACTTTAAACACTTGTGAATTTCTGAATTTGTTTTGCAATAATCTTTCAGCGCACCAGGACACAACATAAAGTCTTGCGAACAGTAAAGAAAGCCAAACAGAAAGAGGAAGAAGCACGGAAAAAAGCTGCATCGAAAAGAAAAAGAAGAAGAACATAGATTCCAACTATTAGGGTTATCTAGCTTGGTAAATTACAATGGCAAGATAGTGTTGTACTGCTCTTCGATTTATATATTGCTGGAAGATACTTGGTCATGTACTTATTGGTGTGATTCTCTTATCGAACACAATTTTCTCACTATTGCTTTGCCTTCAAGGTTCCTTTTAATTTCATGTAATTCAGGTTTACTGTCTTTAATGTGTTTTTTTTTTTGAATAAGCCGAACGTATATTAAATGAAAGAAAGTAAAGTACAAGAGTCATGAAAAACAATTGTCTATAATGTGTTTTGATTAGGAAGAAACCTGCAAAAAAAATACTGAAAATGATAGTTGATACATTGATAGACTGAAAATGATAAACACATAGTAGAAGCCTAAACCCAATTATTCCTCCAACACAGTGGCCCTCCGTCTCTGTGATCAAATCTGAATACTGTATACGAATTTAAAAAACAACACTTAAATTAATTCTATCTTCACCCGTGCATATGGTTTTAATCCGGCGGAACGTGCTTCGATGTGCTTTTTAATGATGGCACGAAATTCATCATCACTTCCAACCTCCACATAGTTATCCTCCCCTAATGGTTTCATAAACAACACCGGCACGTAATCGAACATCTCCCATTCAAGATAATTCTTAATGTTCATCATTAGGCTATATGCAGACATACCATCAGTATCGAAATCCAAAGCAATACTCATGTTGCCTTTTTCAACCAAGAACATTAACCTACAGTTAAGATCAAAATGCTTTCGACGTTAGCATGATATTGTTACTGACATTACTTATACTTACAAAATAAGAAGGTGCACACCTTTTATCAGTATCAGTCACTTTGCTTTCCGTGCCAGGCCGTCCTTCCTGAAGAAGCTCAGATATGGATGACTGCAAAGAAGATTCTACCGCTTCTCCAATCATTTCTGGCATACGCTGTGTTAGTATCGAGATCTCATTTATCAGGTTAGTAATCCGGGCCGCCTGCCTGTCACTCAGAAAACTGGTTCCTTGCTGTAAGTGTGGATATATCAGTGTTGCAATCCTCTGCAAAGTTACTTGTGCTTCCTCGAGTCGACAACCTAATTCGGCTGGAAGTGGGTTGTCTGCTCTGTGAGTATCAGAGATCGAGAGATCCATGACAGGTTCAGAGGTCTGAGTTCCGTGATTCCCTTTGCCATGGTTGGTCTCACCAATGGTAGAGGTGTTGTCCTCAGCTTCCATAAAATCTGTGTATGTTTTTGGTGAGCTTGAATGTGGTTCAGAGTTGTAAGTTTCAGCATTCCCTATGCCAGAATTGATCTTACCAATGGAAGTGTCCTCATCCTCCACACAATCTATTGGTGAGTTCCTAGTTGTTTGCAACGGTTGTTTCATACTGTGGCCTTCATGATATTCTAACAAGTGAGGTACCATGTTTAATACCTGGAGCTCATCAGGGTAACTGTTGTATGAGTATGAATACGTGTGGGCGCTATTGGATCCTAACGTGACATCGTCTTTAAGAGGTGACCCGCATAACTTAGCAGATGGCTTTTTATGACCTTTAGACGTTTTAGCAGGTGGCAGAAAAGCCAGTTCACTAGATGCTAGAAGTCGAGTATGAGATGGTTGAACTCGACATCGCATTGGCTTCGGATATATATTTCCATTAGTTCCCTGATTCCACTCAATTAACTCTGTTGGCTCTGGCTGATCTTCAAGTGGATTCACACCTTCAAGTGGTTGATCTTCAAATTGATTCACACACATGAGTGAATTTTCACATTCAAGTGGTTGTTCTTCAAGTGAATTTGGGCATACAAGAGCCCGATCAGAATTTTGATGACCATGTACATTCTTTTCTTCATTGATAATGACCTGTTTCTGCGCTGCATTATTTTACCTAAGGAAACATTACAAGTTTATCAACTAACACATCTGTCGTTTCAAATAAAAGAAAAAAAATCAACTAACACATCTGCATTAAACTGGTAAGCAATTTAATAAGTTTCTAAGTAGTTTACATAATGCCATGCTGCATATAGAGTCACAATATATTAAAGATGGCCTCAGTGATTCCCCAAATAATTAGAGAAATCAAAATGACAAGAACATCGTGACATAGGATGCTGCAATCCAAAAGCACATAGTAACACTAACGGATGAACCGATCCAAATATGAAAAAAGACATAAATCAGTCTCGTGGATCAAAATTAAAACATCACATAACAAAAACGTCTCATAATTTTGTAAACAATCAACTCGAACGATGAAGGAATATTGAGAATATTGAGAAACCTAATTACTAATGATCTATAGGATAAAGTTACATCTCTGAGTATTAGTATGGAGGGGAAAATTCTGTCATGTTCATAAATCCAATCAACATCGGCAATTATTAGGGAAGCCTATATATATACCAGAAAGGAACAAGTAATACCTTGCTAAATCTGAATTTTTGGAATGAACGATGCGCGCGGCAACCTCCAAGGCTTACGATCGAAGGATGTAAAATGAGCTCAAGAGATATGAAAGAACGTCTTTACCGAGATTTGAATCTCTGGAAACCCTAAAAAAAAAACAAAGTTGAGAGCAAAGACTGCTTTGACAGTTTCAACTATCAATTTGACAAAATCCAACTCTAAATAATAGGCGGACTCCCAAAATTTTAACTTACAACTGAAAACCTTAACGAGGGATTTAAATCGATGACAGTATATAGGCAAACTATATTATTATTTTTTAGTGTAAATTTAAACGGAATAAAATTTAATAAATTGATTGTTCCGGTGTTTAATTTAATTAATAATGAGCTCATCAAGAAGTCTAATAAGTCTAACTTCACTTAGGGTTTAGGGTTTACGGTGTAGGGGTTTAGGGTTTAGGGTTTAGGGTTTGGGGTTCATGATCCATCTGGTCACTCAATTGAGTGTTGAATCGTGTGTTTCATTAGCGGTTCATGAAATTATACCATTCTATCAATGTAATATACTATTCTTATTTGTTTTTAGGTGTAACATACTATTCTTATGAAGTATATATGATTGGTTAATTAGCGGTGCATGAAATCGGTTATTTAAATTGTTATAAATGACCACATCTAAAAATTCTAATTAATCGCGCATTCAATATGATAAAAACACTCACTTATGTCACCCTATAAAATAAATTCAATGGTCGTTGATGTTTGGGGTTTAGGGTTTAGGGATGGGTGTCAAGGGGAAAATAGTTCCAAAGCAACATATATATCCAACTTAGGTTGTCCTCGATCAACATAGTCCATAATCAATTATATAGGTCGGGTTTAAATTTCTTACTCTTATTTATTCGATTAAAGTAACATATGTCCAACTTGGGTCTGGATAACGTTTATCGGTTTAAACACACATGATGCTCATCAATTCATCATCCACCTATCACATGTGACATTTGTCAGTTTACTTGGTAATAACCATTGTATTTTGGTCATGCTTGATTTTTACAAAAATTCGTGGATAAATAAATAAATAAAAACAATATACAATACTCATCATGAAAAAGTCTTTCCACACAACAAAAAAAAAAAACAAATAAAACCGAAAATTAAAAATTGAACAAAAGCCCTTTACAACATTATTATCTCCATTGTATGGTGATGGGCCCTGAATGAGATGAAAATGGGAATGCCTATTGGAATTATACTAAACACGTTGGGCCTGAATGAGATGAAAATGGCCCTGAAATGTCCAAGTGTTGTTCATCAAGTAATTCCATTTTATAAATGATACTAGTAATAAATTGATCATATAAATTATTTAATTGATTAATTAGCTCATCTGAAGGTCTAATTCATGATAAATTATTTAATTTATTAATTAGCTCACGTGAATGTCTAATTAATTAATTATACAATCAATATGATAGAAATGCCCTTTTTTTACCTTAGACTCTAGAATATCAATTCAATCGTAGACGCAGCAGTTGCTCGACGGACAACCTGCTCAGAACCTCGCGATATAACTCAGACGGAATATCAGACATTTTCAGAATTTTGCGAGGAAGAATGGAGATAAAAAATGGCTAGGTCACGGGAGTCGTAAGGAAAGAGGAACGGCGTGATGACTACTGATATGTTATTAGTAGTATACTTTATTTTATTGGGCTTCAAACTTACAGCCCAATGGAGACAACCCGAAACTTGAATACAACCCAAAAACGTACAACCCAAATCATAGGTCTTTAATACTTGCAACATGTTTAATGGGCTTGGCCTCGGTAGAGTTGCAACTGCCAACTGGTATCGTTCCAATTAAATTATGGCTTTATAAGATGCAAATACTGATAACTACTAGATACGCGTATAACCAGCGAAAAACTTAACTTTGCACAAATCACAATACCTTCATAGATGTCCACACACACTGACTGAAATGCATTGATCACTACAGTAGGAAAGATGTATCCAATTACAGTTTTCACAAACATATCATTAATACTAAAGCTAACCAAATAAGTAAAACAGAACTCATACATTCAAAGTTTGTTGATGTATGAATCTTGAAAAATCCTTCATCATACCCCCTGCTACCATCCTCTTCCAACATTATAGGGTAAGGCTCTGGGATATATGAATATACCATGCCTTCCCCTGCCTTTGACTCTTGTTCAGCTCTTGTTGACCCCCCATTTAAGTAAATGTTCCCTGTTTTTAATTCTCCGCTCGATCTTTTCCCATGAACCAGTGCATCTTCTTCCATAATGGCACACAGGAAGGTATCAAAGTCTTTGTCGTGGCAGAAGATTCCTGAGTGACGACATGTGCTTCACATATGTTGCTTGAACTGTAATGCATGAACATAGTTTTCCACATCATCATCACAACCAAATTGGTTTGAATGCTGCAGGAAGATCAGTGGGGTGAGTCCTGTACCATATTAGTTTCTGTGGCTTACTCCCTGAAAGCTTTCCAAGAATTGCGTGACAGAGGTCGAAGAAAGTGAAATTTTCTGGCTCAACACAGTGGATGAATGCAGGCTCGTCACTGTCTGTACTCTATGCCATGGTCAGGAGTTGCCACCATTCGACCTCCATATTCCACTTTTATAGTCCATACTTGTTGGAGTTACCTAAAAACAACAGTTTAAGGCAGTTCATAATTAATACCAGACCATAAAATCA
>CM051455.1:83869432-83911631 GCA_028274465.1 Plantago ovata | reverse complement strand
ACTTGAAGATTACGAAAAGGACTGTGTTGAATTTTCTGCGCTTGCTGAGAAGAGTGTAAGGGAGATTCTGAGGAAATCTTCTGCTGGAATAGCTTAAGTCCCTTGTAAAAGCTTTGTTTGTGTTTTGGTTGCTGATTTGTGTAGTTAACTCTGAACTTTCTTGTAAACTTACTGAAAGATAACTATCAGCATTAAGCTTTTGACTCTTACTGGTTTTTGATTATGCAATCTACTTATGCTTACTGTTTTATTATTCAAGTATGCTTGCATTATTCAAATTGATTTATTCAACATCACAATCCTCTAAAAGGGTAACAATTAATTTAGCCATGGATTGCTAACATCAAAAAGGGGGAAATTTGTTAGGAAACTTGTAATTTTGATGAGCAATTAACCATGCTAAATTAAGGAAAGTCCAGTAACTAGTACTCTTAAGGTACATAGGAATTTAGAATTTTGAGGACATTGTAAAAGAGGAACGTTTGCTGAAGACTTAGTGTAGGTACTTGATGAATGTGTATTTTACACTTTCATTCGAGTCTTTTTCACCTATTTTAGCTATCCTCTATGTTAATTTAGCTATATTTTAGTACATTTTATTAGAATAGTGTCATGTTTCCCTTTAGATTTTATTTTACAGGTTTTGGTTGAAATTCGGGGATTTCTGGGCAATTATATTGAAGTTGACAAGGAATTGGTGTTCCAGAAGCCTATTTGGAGTATCTGAAGGTTTCCGGATAGGATTTGGAGTCTAGGGGTCGAATCTGAGGTTAGAAGGCCACTAGAAGTCAGAAACCGAGTCCGAAAAGGTGAAGAAATCCAAATCCGCGTCGAAAAATGCGGAATTCCGCGAAAAAGACGGGGGGCGAACCGCCCCAACCTGCGGCGAACCGCCCCAGAGTTTATTCGGGGCCTATATATAGTGCTCAGTTTTCTCTCCGAAAATCATATCTTTCCAGACCTACTTTCTCACCTCTCTCTATAGTTTTAGGTAGGAACTTCCCGGGGCCTGTCCTGGGAGTTCCATAGCTTAGGGGATACTTTTTCATAGCAGTTTGGAGCTCGTAGGACCGCAATCATCCGGAGATTGACAACCTTCGGTAACTTTGTATCTTACAAGTTTTATTCTAGTTATTTTATATTCTTTCAACATGTTTTCTTCTATGATATCTGTTGATTGCATGCTTATTATGAGTAGCTAAACTTATCATTGGTGGTAGTATGTGAATTCTTAGCGAGGGAAGATAATCATGCTAATGGCTATATCGCGCATTATACTCCGTGTCATTGCTTTATTTCGTTGATCAGTTGTAACCAAAATTCTCGTATGTTGTATTGATCATTATGCACAATTGGACACTAGTCGACCATCAGACCAATTATCTTCGAAGTGTTGAATAATTACGGAACACATTAGGACAATCGTGATTGACTAGTCAGACCAGATTATCTTCGTAGTGCTTAATACTTACAACAGGACACTAGATTGATTCAAAGATCTCTATGCAAGACCGAGGAATTTATGCATGATTATCGACCCATTATGCTAAGAAGGACCATACTATCACCAATCTCCATTATCTGCTAGAAACCCCTCTGCTATATGTTTGATGTTTTATATTGTAAATTAGATTTGATAAAGCTAGTTATAGTCCTGAGAGAACGACACTCGAGTCATTCTACCACTGCACTACGGTTTTCGTTGTAGTTGTGGATTGCCTTTGGCTAATTACAAATTTATTTGATTGACCTTGACAACGTTCATCAAATTGGCGCCGTTGCCGGGGAGTATACTCCTTTTTTCTGTTTAATTTGTTTATATTTACAGCTTTATATTCCTAATTCTCCTAGTTTTAGTTTTCCTTTTCAATCTCTCTCTGATACTGCTTTCCTAGTCTGTTTCTAATTTCCCTTTCCTAGCCTTAGTAGTATTCAATATCTAGATTTATTTCGATTTTTCAAAATTTCTAACGAGGCTAATTTTTAGTTTTGAGTTACTCTTACTACAAACATACAGGTATGATGTCCATGCGCGCTCGCATGACACCCCAATTCTCGCAGGTGAGGAGAGGATCTTCCATATACCTGGAAGACGAGTTAAGGAGGTATGAGGTGACGGAGTCCATGGTGAGGTACTTACCGAGGTACGAAGATGGAGTAGGGATGGACCCATGGAGTTTCATTCGATCCTATTAGGAGGAAATAGAAAGAATTCCAACAGAAGGGTTTACTAAGGACCAATTATGCAGGAAACTATTTTCTTTTGCTCTTGGGTATGAGCCGAGACGTTGGATTGTAAGGTTTGAACCAGGATCGCTGAAAAATTGGGGCCAAGTAGTACATGAGTTCTTGGCGCGGTTCATGCCTTATCATGAGACAATTGCCTTACGTGATAGGATCCAATATTTCGAGCAAGGAGAGTATGAGCAGTTTTGTGACGCCTACGAACATTTTGAGATGTATAAACGTGAGTGCCCCCATCACCTTTTCGAAGATGGGGAGTTGATTTGGTGCTTCGTTGGTGGACTTCGTGAAGAGGAACGACTTAGAGTGGATCAGTTGAGCGGTGGTCTGGGAGAATGTACGGTCGACGAGGCAGAAGAAGTCCTCCGTAAGTACGCCAGAGGTTCAACACAATCTGATGAGGTCATACCAATTCACATGACCGCAAAGGAAGTAGATCGAGGTGAAGCAGGAAGCTCATCCGAGGAGTATTTTGAAACCGAAGAAATCAGTGAGGAAGATGCACATGCCGAGCAAGTTGAAGATGACCTTCGTATAGCAAAAGTTGTTGAAGAAGTTGAAGTAACTAAGCATCTTACGGAAGAATTCAGCTTGTTGAATTGTGGTGAAGTAGAAGAGGTTCGAGAACTTGAAGAGGAGAAAGGATTGGAAGGCGACGCCCCCCTGGAGGTGGGGGGCGAGTCGCCCAGCATGGGGGGAGAACCGCCTCCCATGACCAGTGAGCTGGACGACCCCAACTCCCCTGTTTCTTTACTCTCAGACATTCGCATCAACCCAAAACCACTTCCTTCCGTTACTACTGAGGTTCTTAAGTACAAAGAGGTGAATCTACTCCTCCGAGGTGGAAAGCTTGACAAGCAAGATACACAGGAGCCACCACTAAACAAGCACCTCGATGAAGTCAAAGTGAATGTCCTCCTATTGATGAAGTCCTTATTGGATATGCCTGCAAAGCAAACCAGTCCATTCACCATGGTGAGATCTTTGAGGCTTCCTAGGTCTCTTTGCTACATCGGACCAAGAGAATGGCGGCCACCGTGGGGAGGTACTCTTGAGTCCATTCTTGAATACTCAGCCGACCGAGGCCAAACCGTTCGGTAACATCTAGTATCACTTTTATTTACTCATTCTCTTTTGCTAGGGACTAGCTTAAGTTTCATGAGTGGGATGGGATGTGAACCATGATGTTAAGTATTGTTTGGCTTTGTGATGTTGAGTAGGATAGTCTTGTTTTTTTTAATTGCATTTGCACGTTTACTGCTTTCCTAGGATATTCTTGCATGTTTTATATGGAGTTTATTGCCGAATTTTTTGAACTTTTTTATTGGGTAGATCGACTAACTATGTCATTAATCATATGCTTTATCTCTATGAATTTGTTTGAGGTTTTTCTCGCTTGGCTTGTCACATTTATGTATTGCACTTAGTTAAGCTTGGTAGTCTCGACATCACTTAGTGGTGTTTTCTCTACTGCGGTTCACGAAGGCTTTTATAATAGGATGATGCATGTTAGTTTGTCTTATGATTGTTTTCCCGAGTAATTATGTACCTAAGAGGCAACAAGTCTTCACCATGCTTTGAGATTGATAAATGCCTAGGAAGGAGGTAGGTGTGAGGTTGTGTGATCCTTTGTTTATAACCTATTCTTCCGAATAGGTTTGGGGAGGGGGTTACACCATCGTTAGACTTGTTTCTGTTTTTCGTTTTCGTATCGTGAGTTTATTTTTCTTATTCCGTGAATTTTGTACTCCAACCTATTCTTTCGAATAGGTTTGGGGAAGTCGTGTGAGTTTTTTTTGTTTCTCTCTTTGTTATGCTACTGCTGGCTAAAAAAAAATCGAAAAAAAAAGAAAAAGAAAATTTCCAGGAAAAAAAGAGAAAAGAAAAAAGAATCTGGAAGAAAAAAAAAGAAAAAAAGAAAAGACCCCAAAAAAGCAAAGAAGGGTCCAAAAAAGAAAGCCAAATAGCAGTTTAGCAAAGTTCGAGTCTTTTCCATTTTTCGTATTGTTCGTAATCGTGTTTTTTATCTTTTATCTTTTTTGTCTTGAGTGTCATCTGTTCTAGACCGCCCTCGTCCTGCCATTCAGGAAGTGGTGAATAGCATAAGACTTTACTTGAGAGATGGGTAGAATAGTGGAGTGTTATCTTTTATAGGGAACCCTCCTTCGTTTGATGAGAGCCAGTACTGGTTCGACCTCTTTTGAGGAAAAGTCTTAACATGGTGGAACAGCAGTAAGTCCTCAGTTTCATAGACACGGGGCAACCATTCATATCTTAGCATGCTTCATTACGTCGTCACTGACTAGGTCCAGGTAGAGAATGTTACGAGAGACTATCTTGTCTTGACATAAGTGCTTATGTGGATATGTATAAGTCAATCGAGGTATTCTTCAACCTATATTCATGCTTTGATTCATATGGTTTTTGTTCATATGTTTTTTGGTAGATTGAGTAGATTAGTTCATTTTATTTGGCATGAAACTCCATTTTGTGTCTTGCATGTTTTTTGTATTAGAGTCTAGCTTAGTTGCTTGAGGACAAGCAAAGGTTCGGTTTGGGGAGTTTGATGAATGTGTATTTTACACTTTCATTCGAGTATTTTTCACCTATTTTAGCTATCCGCTATGTTAATTTAGCTATATTTTAGTACATTTTATTAGAATAGTGTCACGTTTCCCTTTAGATTTTGTTTTACAGGTTTTGGTTGAAATTCGGGGATTTCTGGGCAATTATATTGAAGTTGACAAGGAATTGGTGTTCCAGAAGCCTATTTGGAGTATATGAAGGTTTCCGGATAGAATTTGGAGTCTAGGAGTCGAATCTGGAGGTTAGAAGGCCACTATAAGTCAGAAACCGAGTCCGGAAAGGTGAAAAAATCCAAATCCGCGTCGAAAAACGCGGAATTCCGCGAAAAAGACGGGGGGCGAACCGCCCCAACCTGCGGCGAACCGCCCCAGAGTTTATTCGGGGCCTATATATAGTGCTCAGTTTTCTCTCCGAAAATCATATCTTTCCAGACCTACTTTCTCACCTCTCTCTATAGTTTTAGGTAGGAACTTCCTGGGGCTTGTCCTGGGAGTTCCATAGCTTAGGGGATACTTTTTCATAGCAGTTTGGAGCTCGTAGGACCGCAATCATCCGGAGATTGACAACCTTCGGTAACTTTGTATCTTACAAGTTTTATTCTACTTATTTTATATTCTTTCAACATGTTTTCTTGTATGATATCTGTTGATTGCATGCTTATTATGAGTAGCTAAACTTACCATTGGTGGTAGTATGTGAATTCTTAGCGAGGGAAGATAATCATGCTAATGGCTATATCGCGCATTATACTCCGTGTCATTGCTTTATTTCGTTGATCAGTTGTAACCAAAATTCTCGTATGTTGTATTGATCATTATGCACAATTGGACACTAGTCGACCATCAGACCAATTATCTTCGAAGTGTTGAATAATTACGGAACACATTAGGACAATCGTGATTGACTAGTCAGACCAGATTATCTTCGTAGTGCTTAATACTTACAACAGGACACTAGATTGATTGAAAGATCTCTATGCAAGACCGAGGAATTTATGCATGATTACCGACCCATTATGCTAAGAAGGACCATACTATCACCAATCTCCATTATCTGCTAGAAACCCCTCTGCTATATGTTTGTTGTTTTATATTGTAAATTAGATTTGATAAAGCTAGTTATAGTCCTGAGAGAACGACACTCGAGTCATTCTACTACTACACTACGGTTTTCGTTGTAGTTGTGGATTGCCTTTGGCTAATTACAAATTTATTTGATTGACCTTGACAACGTTCATCAGTACTAGTTAGGTGCTTTAGTTCCGCTTATGATGTATCTTGTTTTCTGAAAAGAAAACCAACCTATTGAAGCATTTGCTGATGATGTACTTTGTTTACACAAACGAACTATTGAAGCATTAGAACCGTTCAGAAACTTGAAGAATTGGAAGACTGAAGACTAAAGAAGATTTCTGAAGATGGTATCTACAAAGGCACATGTTGCTTAGAAAGTGGAAACTTCAGCAACAGCTTGCATAAGTGAAAATCTATATGACAGAGTAGGTTGTGCTTGCTGAAACTGAGACTGACCACTTGATGAAATATATATGTGACCTCCTTGTTGAAAGTACTTGCATTTTCGCTCCAACGTTCATATTTAAATTTCATTCAAATGAACATTAAATGCAAAGTAAGCATGCGAAGAACATGAAGACTAGAAAACAAATAAAGGACGCTGCTGAAAGTACAAAAGCAAGATAGTGGCATCTTAAGGTACAAAGCCTTAGAATTTGAAATTCAAACGGCTCCCTTCATTCACTATAAATAGAGGTCATCCGGCAAAGAGTAGAAGTGTGTCAACAACGTGATCAAACTCTCACTTGTGCTTAAACACTCAAACCCTTCTATACTCTTCACTGCCATTGATCCATTCCAAGACTTAAAGCTTGAAATACCTACTTGTGAAGAAGTAGAACATTCACGGCTAAGAAATTAGTTAAGTGTTCTATCTTTCGAATAAGAACAAGTCTTGAAGAAACAATATAACTTGTTTACTGCAAAGTATTCAAAGTTTTGTTTCTTAGATTACTTGTTGTAGCTGAATAAGTTATAATCAAGTTATCTCATCCCAAACTTCTCTAATTGATAAACACCCTTTTTCAGGCGTGAAATTCAGGGGGAATTTAACCAAGCATAGTTTTGCTGATTATAAGTTCCAATTTTGGTGGAGAACAAGGTTTCGTTCTCTAGTTAGGTTGGAAACGAAGCAAGTGTGCTTTGGTTTCTGTAGAATCGCTCTAGATAGGTGTTGCAAGGACGATGAATGTGTATTTTACACTTTCATTCGAGTATTTTTCACCTATTTTAGCTATCCTCTATGTTAATTTAGCTATATTTTAGTACATTTTATTAGAATAGTGTCACGTTTCCCTTTAGTTTTTATTTTACAGGTTTTGGTTGAAATTCGGAGATTTCTGGGCAAATATATTAAAGTTGACAAGGAATTGGTGTTCCAAAAGCCTATTTGGAGTATCTGAAGGTTTCCGGATAGGATTTGGAGTCTAAGGGTCGAATCTGGAGGTTAGAAGGCCATAAGAAGTTTGAAATCGAGTCCGAAAAGGTGAAGAAATCCAAATCCGCGTCGAAAACCGCGGAATTCCGCGAAAAAGGTGGTGGGCGAACCGCCCCAACCTCGGGCGAACCGCCCCAGAAGAATTTCGGGGCCTATATATAGAGTCCAGTTTTTCTCCGAAAATCATATCTTTCCAAGCCTACTTTCTCACCTCTCTCTATAGTTTTAGGTAGGAACTTCCCGGGACCTGTCCTGGGAGTTCCGTAGCTTAGGGGATACTTTTTCATAGCAGATTGGAGCGCGTAGGATCGCAATCATCCGGAGATTGACAACCTTCGGTAACTTTGTATCTTACAGTTTTTATCTACTTATTTATATTCTTTCAATATGTTTTCTTCTATGATTTCTATTGATTGCATGCCTATTATGAGTAGCTAAACTTATCATTGGTGGTAGTATGTGAATTATTAGCGAGGAAAGATAATCATGCTAATGGCTATATCGCGCATTATACTCCGTGTCATTGCTTTATTTCGTTGATCAGTTGTAACAAAAATTCTCGTATGTTGTATTGATCATTATGCACAATTGGACACTAGTCGACCATCAGACCAATTATATTCGTAGTGTTGAATAATTACGGAACACATTAGGACAATCGTGTTGACTAGTCAGACCAAATTATCTTCGTAGTGCCTAATACTTGCAACAGGACACTAGATTGATTCAAAGATCTCTATGCAAGACCGAGGAATTTATGCATGATTATCGACCCATTATGCTAAGAAGGACCATACTATCACCAATCTCCATTATCTGCTTGAAACCCCCTTTTGCTTTCTATCTGCTGATTTATATTCTTAATTAGATTTGATAAAGCTAGTATAGTCCTGAGAGAACGACACTCGAGTCATTCTACTACTACACTACGGTTTTCGTTGTAGTTGTGGATTGCCTTTGGCTAATAACAAATATTATTTGCTGAATCGAGACCCGACAAATCTCCGTTCATCAAATTGGCGCTGTTGCCGGGGACTATACTCCTTTTTTCTGTTTAATTTGGTTATATTTACAGCTTTAGATTCCTAATTCTATTAGATTAGTTTTTCTTTTTAATTTCTCTCTGATACTGCTTTCCTAGTCTATTTCTAATCACCTTTCCTAGTCTGTTTCAGATTGTGTATGTCGAATACACGTTCTGCAGGAACACCGCTTGCTGATTCAATTGCTGAGATCGATAGAGTCTACCACCAAAGAAGGCGACTCCTTTTCAAGGAAATCGACGGAATGGCAGAAGCTAGACCACTGAAGGCATGGGTTCAACCCACCAAGGATCGTATTAGGGGACCGACGATTGTTCTTTCGCCTGAAACCCGAGATCTGGAGATCAAGAACCACGCATTCCAACAATTTCCGAGGTTCTATGGCTTATCAAGGGAAGATGTGATGGGGTACTTGAACGATATCGATGATTTCGTCAACCAACTCCCACGACCCGGAGCTGACATAACAACGGATGAGTTAAGGATGAAGGTTTTTGCTATGGGACTTGGCGACAGAGCCATGTCATGGCTGAGTTCTCTACCAGCCGGCTCACTGGATACCTGGGAAAAGGTTTTTTCAGCTTTCATGGAGAAATACTTCCCACACACTCTGACTACCGCGCTTAAGGCGCAGATTACTGGATTCAAGCAGGACTATGATGAGACCATCTACACCGCGTTCGAGAGGTTCCAAGATCTCACGAACAAGTGCCCTCACCATGGTTTTGAACTTTCTGACCTAGTCCAACACTTCTACAATGGACTAACTTTCGATAACCAACAAGTGGTGGATTTCCAATGCCGAGGCAATACTTGGGAGGAAACCGCAGAAGCCGTCTGGGCTGTTTTCGAAAGGCTTGCTAAGGGTTCACAGTTCAAGGACCCAAGAGCAATGGTAAGGAGACGTGGACCTGAAGCTCCACCAACTCAAGAAGCCCCTATGTAAAAGGGGAATGGGGATCAATTCGAGTGCTTTACCAACGAATTGAAGCAAGTCCTTAAGAGCGCCACCGGAACAACTGTTCCGAATGAAGTATGTCGAATATGCAAGAACTATGGGCATGGGGATCATATGTGTAGATCGGAGCTGGCATACGATGATGGCAACTGGGCTCGAGGAGGCGAAGAAGAAGCCTTTGCTACGGAGTTTGGCACTCAAGAAGTTAGCTACGGACAAGACGGTAGGAATCCTCGAGGTGGATTTTGGAGAAGAGGATACCGTAACAATCAAGGATATGCACCAGCTAACCAAACTTATGGACCTAACCAAGACCGTAGTAGGCTGAACTATGGTAATGATCACTGCAAAAACCCCGCTCCGAAAGAGCCACCGAAGTCGAAGTCGGCTCTACTGATGGAGAACTTGCAGAAGATGGTTGATCACACACAAAGTTTTCTCAAACGTTATGAGGAAGATTCTGAGAAGACTAGGGCAAGGCTTGATAAGTTAGAAGAGAGCACTAGGCTTGCCCATCAAAAGATGCAAGAGTTGATCGATCGGAAACTGCCTAGCAGCACCGTAAAGACGAATGCCATTACATTAGCTGGTGATGTACCTGACGGAGTCACCATCAAAAAGGTTGTTAGGTGCGAGTGTTGCATGAAGGAAGAACTTCTACAGGCTGAGGAAGAAGAGAAGGGCCTTAGTTCTGACACAAGTGATGAGGAGGAAGAGGATCCCGAACCACTCCCTAAAAGTTTCGATGTAAAGGTAGGGATTGGTGAGCTTGAAGATTTCCGTGCCACACTAGATACGGGATCCTACTCAAACATAATTCCTTTGAATGTGTTTGAAAAAAGCAACATCGGAAAACTATCTGAGCAAAGGGCTATTGTGCAACTGGCGGATGGATCCTTTATGAGACCCGAGGGCGTTGTGAAAAATGTGTTGGTCAAGATTGGTGAAGCATCTATATATACCAATTTCGTAGTTATGCCGACATCTGCACCTGGGACGGGGGATGTCATACTCTTAGGGCAAACATTCTTGACCAAGCTACGCTCCGTGATGGACATCTACCAAAGAACTTGCACCATCGATTGTAACGCCCCAGATTTCAGAGGCTTAAAAGGGTTGAGAATGCTACTCATACCATCAAGGTGCACCTTTCTTTTCGGGAATCCACCTAGAAGAACTTCAGAGTTAAATGTGCTTGCTCTGGAGCAATTCTAGGATGGGTGACCCACTGGGAAGTTCCCGGTGCGCGCACGAGTGAGGACAAAGTGCGCGGATTAGAACCCGTGTTGGTCTGTGGGGCCAGCATATCACCCTGGAGAGCGCCCATGAGTAACCAAGCCGGCCGGATTGGTCGGGTCGTTACAAATGGTATCAGAGCCTAGATCAACCCAAAGCCCGCATCGGGTGGACGGTTGGTAAAGGTTATTGTCAGTTTGTCACCCCCACCACTTGAGGCGCTCGACGAGGACGTCGAGGCTTTAAGGGGGGTAGATTGTAACGCCCCAGATTTCAGAGGCTTAAAAGGGTTGAGAACGCTACTCATACCATCAAGGTGCACCTTTCTTTTCGGGAATCCACCTAGAAGAACTTCAGAGTTAAGTGTGCTTGCTCTGGAGCAATTCTAGGATGGGTGACCCACTGGGAAGTTCCCGGTGCGCCCGTGTTGGTCTGTGGGGCCAGCATATCACCCTGGAGAGCGCCCATGAGTAACCACGCCGGCCGGATTGGTCGGGTCGTTACAATCGAGGTGGATGGCAAACAACACGTATTGCAAGCCATACCTGATCCATCGGAACCGCCTGATATTACTACTCACTATTGTGGTCTTGCAGCCTATATTCTTTCTTATTCACAGGTTCGTGGCATGGAGAAGAGATCAATGAAGGGGAAGTCTAGTACCCGCAAAAAGAGGAGATAGGCGCAGACAGGAGTCGAGTCAAAGACTTTAAACAATGACGCTATCCGGGAGGCAAACCGGAATTTTTTATCGCTTTCTTTACTGCTTTTCTGCATGCATTCATTCTTGAACTATTTGCTTCTCATATGCAAATTTGTTCATGTGTGTGTCGTATATGCTTTTGTTTAAGTGAGATTTTTCGAGTGGTTTTTTGAAAAAATCAGTTTCGGGGATTAAAACCGCATTTTCTGACATCGGAGACCGTCTCCCCGCATTGGGGAGCACGGGGCGAACCGCCCCACGTCCCCAGATCTTCAAAAACGCGGATTTGAACCCCAAAACCTTATTTTCTTCATTCTTCTTCATCCATACTCCCATAAAAACCCGAAAAGTGCGATTTTGCTTCTAAATCTTCATAACTTCTTCGTTTCTTGACCAAATTGAGTGTTCTTTAGCTTAATTCGAAGCCTATTACATGATCTATCATCCTATCCGAACAGATTTCATCCTAATTCGTTAGATTTGCAGATCTGAGGTATCATCTTTAAGAACCCTAATTTTCGAATTTGGGGGTTTTCTAATTTGAGCTTCAATTATGCTTGTTTGATGCATGGGTATGTTTTTTATATGATTTGACATGTTATTTACTATCAATTGCATGTTCAATTTTGCTTGAATTGTTGATTTGGGTATTTTGCTATTAGATGATATATCTTGTTATGCATTATGTCTTTATCTTTGATTTCTAGCATATGGATATGTTTATTGGTGTAATGTTGGTGGATTTGACGATAGAATGGTTATTAGTTGAGAATGAGGATTTATGCTGGTAGAATTTTTGTGCTGCTATGGTGTGAATTGAAACCTTGTTATCAAGGATATTGGTTGTTTAGTAAGAGCATGATGTGATGTATTGCATGTAGTAGTTACGTTGATATGTTGCATGATGAAGAAGCTAGGCTAGACATTGCGGTTTGGGGAGTTCGATTGTTGATTTTATCACTTGTGTGTTTCATTTTTACACTAGTATGTATTTGAGTCAGTTTTGAGTCATTCGAGGTGCTAACAGCTGTTTGTAGGTACCATACCAAGGGGAAGGAGCATTCCCGTATGATCGTTGTGAAGAACCATGTCAAGGAAGGTGATCTCGCTAGATATGCGTTCGAGCCAAGGGGTTTGGCAACAACGTCGTTGATTATCCAAGAGGAGGATCTAGAGTACGCCTGGAGTAAGGACTCCTATGCCTATTCATGCACCACCGAAGGGTCAGAAACCACTATTATGTCAGCACTCCATCACGAGGACTGCAGAGTCCGAGTGAACAGGAAGGCACCGGGACAGTCTTGCCGCGACGGATTCAATCTAGAGTTCGCAGCTGCTAGAAGGTTCCGAAGCGCTAGCTTGGTTCCAAAACGTAATGACATGGGTACCCAGCACCTTGTTGGGGTGCCCCTTGCCTGCCTCTAAAGTGAGCATCATATAGACATCGGTCGGATCCACGGTAGATAATGTGGACAAAATTGGAGAAAAAGGTAGAAGACTTCTGAGTGTCCGAACAGCTTACTGTAACCTTCTCGTGGTGTAAATCGTTGGAGGGGGAGGTCCTGATACCACTGCCCTTTCCCCTTCAACAGTTCACATCCTATTGGAGGGCTTCAGGATGGGGGATTCCATAACAGCGGCGGCCACTCTTGAGAATTCTACCTGCCACTACAACTCTACTAGTGAGGATGTGTGTGACAGTAGTGACAATGAAGGCCATACGGGCAATGATGACTCTGATAGGGGAGTTGCTCCTGTTCGGCATATAAATCGAACTACTGCACCTGCCAGAAGACCTGATGACCACCTATGAAGCTCACAGAGGAGGCCCAATAAATCACAAGCAGCATACTCAGCCGACCGAGGCCAAACCATGGGGTAACATCTAGTGTCACATCTTATTTCCTCATTTTCTTACTGCTAGGGACTAGCGTTAATTTAATGAGGGAGGATTGGATTTAAGTGATCTTATTAGTTTGGAGCTTGACATTGGTAGGCTGAGTATAGTACCTCGCATGCTTTATCCGTCTGCATTTGCATTTTCACGTTTACTGCTTTCTTAGATTTTTAGGTTGCATTTCACTACATTCATCCTAGGATAGTTTTGCATGTTTTATATGGAATTTATTGTCGAATTTTTTGAACTTTTTTATTGGGTAGATCAGCTAGCTATGCCATTAATCGTATGCTTGATCTCTATGAATTTGTTTGAGGTTTTTCTCGCTTGGCTTGTCACATTTATGTATTGCACTTAGTTGAGTTAGGTAGTCTCGACATCACTTAGTGGTGTTTTCTCTACTGCGGTTCACGAAGGCCTTTATAGTAGGATGATGCATGTTAGGGTCTTATGGTTGTTTTCCCAAGTAATTATGTACCTAAGAGGCAACAAGTCTTCACCATGCTTTGAGATTGCTAAATGCCTAGGAAGCAGGTAGTGTGAGGTTGTGTGATCCTTTGTTTATAACCTATTCTTCTGAATAGGTTTGGGGAGGGGGTTACACCGTCATAGACTTGTTTCTGTTTTTCATTTCCGTATCGTGAGTTTATTTTCCTTTTCCGTGAATTTTGTACTCCAACCTATTCTTTCGAATAGGTTTGGGGAAGTCGTGTGAGTCTTTTTGTTTCTCTCTTTGTTATGCTACTGCTGGCTAGAAAAAAAATCGAAGAAAGAAAGAAAATTTCCAGAAAAAAAAAAGAGAAAAAGAAAAAAAGAAAGAATCTGGAAAGAAAAAAAAGAAAAAAAAAAAGAAAAGACCCCAAAAAAGCAAAGAAGGGTCCAAAAAAAGAAAGCCAAATAGCAGTTTAGCAAAGTGTTGAGTCTTTTCCATTTTTGTGATGTTCGTATTCGTGTTTTTTATTTTTTATCTTTTTTGTCTTGAGAGTCATCTGTTCTAGACCACCCTCGTCCTGCCATTCAGGAAGTGGTGAATAGCTTAAGACTTTACTTGAGAGATGGGTAGAATAGGGGAGTGTTATCTTTTATAGGGAACCCTCCTTCGTTTGATGAGAGCCAGTACTGGTTCGACCTCTTTTGAGGAAAAGTCTTAACATGGTGGAACAGCAGTAAGTCCTCAGTTTCATAGGCACGGGGCAACCATTCGTATCTTAGCATGCATCATTACGTCGTCACTGACTAGGTCCAGGAAGAGAATGTTACGAGAGACTATCTTGTCTTGACATAAGTGCTTATGTGGATGTGTATAAGTCAATCGAGGTATTCTTCAACCTATATTCATGCTTTGATTCATATGGTTTTTGTTCATATGTTATTTGGTAGATTCAGAAGACTAGTTCATTTTATTTGGCATGAAACTCCATTTTTGTGTCTTGCATGTTTTTTGTATTAGAGTCTAGCTTAGTTGCTTGAGGACAAGCAAAGGTTCAGTTTGGGGAGGTTGATGAATGTGTACTTTACACTTCCATTCGAGTCTTTTTCACCTATTTTAGCTATCCTCTATGTTAATTTAGCTATATTTTAGTACATTTTATTAGAATAGTGTCACGTTTCCCTTTAGTTTTTATTTTACAGGTTTTGGTTGAAATTCGGAGATTTCTGGGCAAATATATTAAAGTTGACAAGGAATTGGTGTTCCAGAAGCCTATTTGGAGTATCTGAATGTTTCCGGATAGGATTTGGAGTCTAGGGGTCGAATCTGGAGGTTAGAAGGCCATTAGAAGTCTGAAACCGAGTCCGAAAAGGTGAAGAAATCCAAATCCGCGTCGAAAAATGCGGAATTCCGCGAAAAAGGCGGGGGGCGAACCGCCCCAGAAGAATTTCGGGGCCTATATATAGAGTTCAGTTTTTCTCCGAAAATCATATCTTTCCAAGCCTACTTTCTCACCTCTCTCTATAGTTTTAGGTAGGAACTTCCTGGGGCCTGTCCTGGGAGTTCCGTAGCTTAGGGGATACTTTTTCATAGCAGATTGGAGCGCGTAGGATCGCAATCATCCGGAGATTGACAACCTTCGGTAACTTTGTATCTTACAGTTTTTATCTACTTATTTTATCTTCTTTCAATATGTTTTCTTCTATGATTTCTATTGATTGCATGCCTATTATGAGTAGCTAAACTTATCATTGGTGGTAGTATGTGAATTCTTAGCGAGGGAAGATAATCATGCTAATGGCTATATCGCGCATTATACTCCGTGTCATTGCTTTATTTCGTTGATCAGTTGTAACCAAAATTCTCGTATGTTGTATTGATCATTATGCACAATTGGACACTAGTCGACCATCAGACCAATTATATTCGTAGTGTTGAATAATTACAGAACACATTAGGACAATCGTGTTGACTAGTCAGACCAAATTATCTTCGTAGTGCCTAATACTTGCAACAGGACACTAGATTGATTCAAAGATCTCTATACAAGACCGAGGAATTTATGCTTGATTATCGACCCATTATGCTATGAAGGACCATACTATCACCAATCTCCATTATCTGCTTGAAACCCCCTTTTGCTTTCTATCTGCTGTTTTATATTCTTAATTAGATTTGATAAAGGTAGTATAGTCCTGAGAGAACGACACTCGAGTCATTCTACTACTACACTACGGTTTTCGTTGTAGTTGTGGATTGCCTTTGGCTAATAACAAATATTATTTGCTGAATCGAGACCCGACAAATCTCCGTTCATCAAAGGAACCTCAAACTTATCTTAGTGGATTCAGTCCTAGAAAGGACAAAGTGGATTAGTTGAGAGATTACGCCACTCTCAGATACCACTATAAAAGTGTTTGTGTGATTTATCTTACTGCATTTAGTTTTCAGCAAGCTTATCTATCTGTTCACTGTCACTCTGCTCACTTGATGAAACTATTACTTACTGTTAAAGTACTTATTGTACAAAGACTTCCGCACTCTGTTTTTAAGTATCAGTAAAGCTCGTTACTGAAAAGTAACTAGTACTTGCTGAGAAAGTTAAGTATCAGCAAACTCATTACTGAAAAGTAATAAGCCCTTGCTGAGAAAGTTTTTAAACGATGAAAGTATGAAAAGACTATTCACCCCCCAGTCTTTTCTTGTTGTTTAAAGGAACCAACATTTCTCTTCCTCTTACTCCCAAAATCAAAAAATCTTCAAAAACCATCACTCTTCCATAATTCTTCCAATCCTCCACCAAATTTTGTATTCTTTAGCTTGAATCGAAGCCCATTACGTGCTCTTCATCTTCATTTGAAAAACTCTCTCCATACTTCAACCAATTTCCAGATCTGAGGTAACCCCTCAAGAACCCTAATTTTCGAATTTGGGGGTTTGTTGATTTTTGCTTCAATTGAGCTTATATGATGTATGGGTTACTTGTTTGTGTGTTTATACATGATTTCTCTATCAATTGCATGCTTAATTTCGTTGGGATGGTTGAATTGGGGCTTTTGCTCAATTAGGATTTCTAAGTCTTGATTGCATTGTTTTGATTCGTTCATGCCTATTTAAATTCGAGCAAATTGATATGATGACTATAGATTACTAGAATTCATCGGCACACGCTACGCGTGTGCTATGTGTAGTTTATAGATATATAATGTTCACTCAATTGATTTTAACGTATGTAAATGAAAATTTACAATTAAATAATTGAGTAATTAAAATCAAAAGTTGTCACGAAATGTCTTCAAACAAACAAAAAATAACTAACTCAATAATTGAATCTAATTTAAAAATAACTTATTGAGTAATAGAAATAGTTCATATAGTCATGCGATGAAAATTTTGTATTGAACGGTATTAGACGTACGTAAAGTACTCCTCCGATGATTTAAGAACCAACGAATACGTCTGTAGGCTATTGAAACATTCCACTTCGAAATCTGCAATGCAGCTTTTGCATGTAAATTTGTGTTCTTCATCTGGTGTATATACCGTCCTGTGTGTCATTATCTCTTGCCATTTTTCTTCGTCGATGCCTTCTGTTATGTCAGCGCCGCAGTATGGATGATATTCAAATTTCAAGTGGTCTTCTATCTTAAGGTTATCTATCCTCAGAGCTAGATTGCGTCTGCATTTCTTCACATAATCGAGTCCTGACGGCGTACTTTTCATTTTGTTAATATCTAACCATCCTTGTCGTCTCTGCTCCGGATCCAGTGTTAGTAACTTAAAGACTATTGATGCATACTTGTACTCTGGATGGTTTAGTATTTTTTCGTACATGTCTTCAAAAAAATATTTGCGCCTATCCAGGTTTTGGGTGTTGAAGAAGTCGGCCTGAAATGTTAGTAGGTATAATTTTAACGTACTAACATAAAAATATATGTACTCAATGGTTATAATATTTTAATTAAATGAAATTTTATATAGTAAATTTCTTACCACCAATGTCCTATAGTAACACTCTGGATTTCCGGCTATTCAGCATTTGTCGATGAAATCTTGTTCCCATGGTGTTGGCGTTTTCCAATTTTTTATTGGAATTCTAATCATGTTAACTTTCTTATAGAATTCTGGTTCTTCATGTATGCGCTTGTACTTCTTTTGCCTATCATTTTTGTCATTTGCATTAGTGTTCAAATTTATTTTTAATGTCTGTTAATTTTGTGTACTTGCAGTTCAATAACTTACGTAAGGAGTACACTTCCACAATCATGTACACAATGAGTAGCTGCAATGAACATTATCTTGGTTTGGATGTCGTCTGGTAGTCTTGTGAATGGTTCGAACTCAAATGTATCAATCGTCCTTTGTTTCTTCTGTGTTTGAAAAAATTAGAAATTAGCATGTAAATAATGATTTATGACAGTGCATTTTGTTTCTGGTTTTTTAGTAAATAGAAAAATATATATGTTTGGTTTAGTTTAAGTAAAGGGAGTAAGGTTAACTTAATTACCCGTATTCTTGTGCACAAACATTTTGAGGACTGGATTCTGAACTTATGATTGAGATCAAGTTTGAAGTTTAGGATGTCGATCTGGCGTTTCATCAAGAGCTTTTGTTGTTCGAGTCTGGCAATCTCTTCTTCTAGCTCATCCTTTGACATGTCATCTTCATTCTTCATTTTTTCCTTCTTATTTTAATATTTTAGAAAAAATAAAATTTACGACAAAGGAAATAACAAATTAAAAACATCATCACTATGTTTAAATTTGTTTGAAGTAATCCTTTATAAACAAGTTTTGCTTTTAAATATCAATATGAACTCCTTCAGGTTTGAAATTTAATGTATACTTTGCATATTAAATACAAGTAAAACCTTTTCCTTGTAATTGAACATTTAGTTATTGTCACGTGAGGTTAAAAATTAACATCATTATATTTTGGGTTTTGGTGAATAAGACTTTGACCTCATATTAAAAAATTAAAAGAAAAATAATACTTTGACTTAAGTTAGACCTATATTTTTTAACATGGAATTTTTAACTTCATGCTATATTATTATATTCATCACAGTTTCAATTCTCCTCAAGAGAAAAAATCTTTCACCTGCATTCAAAATACGCGGCGCGGTTCCTACTATATACTACTACATGGTTAAATTTTAAATTATATATGAGATTAATATATTTATCCAGCAACTTAAAAAGTGAGCTCAATTAGCTTGTAACCAGAGTTCTATAATGTGCTTACAACTATTAGAGCTTTAGGCCCGCCTAATATTCTCCTTATATATCATTAGATACTTTTACATCTGTTTCCTCGGTTTTTAAAAGTATCATATTCATATCCCTTTCATGAACGCATTTCAATTTATTTTAAAATGGATGTGCAAGTGAATGAAAGTGAATGAAAGAAGTTGTATCATTCTTGTGAGGAAGGCCACAACATCAAGTTAATGGAATTGATATGTTTTCTACTTTTGTTGTTTATTTGCATAATATCTTATTTAAATTTCTCCATTAGTTTTATGCACGCCAGGTGCTTGATAAATTGTCTATTTGAATTTTTTTTGTTTTCTTGTAAAGATTTATCTTTGTAAGATTGATTTGAATAAGATTTTATTGTGTAGTTTTTCTAGTATGATAGTTGGTAACTTGGGGTTGGGAGATTTTTATTTAAAATCGTAGTGTAACCTGGTGATAAAAAGCATGGACTTGTTAGTTCTACTGGAGGAGGTTCCATGAGAATCATCCATCGGTGATTGTGGCTGTTTTGAGATGTTGGAGAGGGAAAGTTGGATAGTGAATTGGAGAAACGAGGAGCTGGACAAAAGAGGCCGCGAGATGATGTTGGTATTGTGAGTGAGGGGAGTGTGAGATGTGAATGCCTGGGGAGTTTAGCGGATAGGATTGGGAAGGCGGTGGCTAAGATGGAGGCAACTCCGGTGGTGACTTTAACATGTAATCGACCATTAGATCTTCCATATACTGGTTTTTAGTTCCATATGGTTGGTATCAGTCCTTCAGATTTCTGACAATCTTTCTTCTCTACTACAGGTGTTTTTGTTTCAGAAATCTGCTGTTTCCAAATGTAACATGGCGGGAAAGCCAGCAGTTGTAACTCGTGTTGTTGATAGCATGACTGACAACCTGAGGCCTACTCGTGCTGAGGCAACTGATGTCGCTAATGCTGTATTGGATGGTTAGTGACTGTTCCTGAAAACAGTTTGTATAATTTGCAATTTGGTGCACTTAATCTTTTAGCAGTACTTGTGTTCCAATGTATATCTTGTGTCAATAGCTTGTATTTGCACCATTTGATTTCCAAATGTATTGATTTTTGCACCATTTGATTTCCAAATGTATTGATTGTTACCTTATTGATTTCAGGATGTGATGCTATTCTTCTTGGGGCTGAGACCTTACGTGGATTATACCCAGTTGATACTATTTCTATTGTTGGGAAAATTTATGCTGAGGTAAGAATATAAAATATCCTGTAGTTGAAATCAATTATTCGAGTTGTTGGTAATTGTAAAGTTTTCTATATTATGTGTGTAATTTTATTGGTTTTGGTCATCTGAACAAGCTCCGTCTGTTTCATTCATTTTGCAATATAACTTTGGCCTTTTACTTGTTCTGTTCAGATGTACTCTTTTTCTGTGCCTCTTTTCTTTTCTTATATTCTCTCTAGGCAGGGTTCTAGGAATAGCCGAATAAGGATCTTTATGAGACCAAGTTCTCTTAAGTTATAACTGATCCTTGTTGGTTCATGTTTATTGCATGTTCTCTTAACTTTATCACCAATGTATGATTAGGTCCTAAACGTTAGGAAGAACGAATTGGTTATGTTTTTGGGTGAATCATTATTGCATTTTGCATCAATAATGGTTCAGTAAACAGTGCAACATCATTCCCAGCTTGGTTGAAATTTGTGTGTTTTACAGTTAGGAGTCTAAGCTGACATTTTCAAATGAGATTAAAGTTTTTTTTTTTATACTTTGAAATTTGATTCGAATTAAAATGAAGCCGTATACTGTGAAATTCGGATTATGTGTGGTATTGTGTAACTATATTGTACCTATATTGCTCTGTGATAAAAGTCAGCTATGACCCCCATATATGGTGGAGCTTCCATTTAAAAACAGCCATGTGCTGTAGATATAGTCTGTTTCATTTGTCCTGTACAAACATAAACATTGGACTAATTTTTAAACTTTATATGGCTGGGGTAATCTGAAAATTGGTTGATAAGTTTTTGTGAAAGTCATGCATTTGCTGCTAAGGTTGATAACCTGCCTTCTATATTGGTTTTGTTATTTGTAATCTTACTGTGTTTCAGAGTTAAATTAAAACTTCAGGGACAACAATGCTGCGATTTTGGGTGAATCTTTTGAAATTATAGTGACATTTGGTTCAGTAAATTTTGCTAAAATAAATAATTCAATACCTTCTTTTGTTACGTTCCAGAAAGAACACCCATATCGTTTTCAAGGCTGGTAGAATATGTACTTATCCCTCTCTGTTTAAAATGATGGATTTGTATCGTTATCTGGATCAAGAAACTGTCAATTCTTTCATTCTTTCTCTTTGCTCTCTCTCTCTAGCTGTATATATGATCACTGTTTGGTTGAATTAGATGGTTAATTGGCAAGACTTTCATGTTTAGTTTCTGGGTATGACTGTTTCTGTAACCTTGTTGTTGTTTACCTAAATAGGATTGTGAGTGTGTGATCAAGTGATTCTGAACATAAGCCTGCAAGAAACATTGCTGGTCGGATACGAATTTGAGCTAATTATGCAGCCCACAAAAATTGTCAGACAAGACAATGTGCCTTGCAAAATCAAAGAGGTATTGATACTCAATTGTGCACTTGCCGTGTATACTGTGTAAACGAATCTGATTTTGTTTGTGCTGTCTCAGGGTCTTTACTTGGGATCATTAGGAGCTGCAAATAGTAGGAATGCTTTGAAAAGCTTGAACATCACTCATGTACTAACAGTGGCAAGTTTAGTGTCCCTTGATTAAGTAGCGATTTCATACAGAAAACCACTGAAGGTAGGTATGTATGTATATCATTCACACTTGAATAAGTTCACTTGCTGATTTATTGACTGTATGTTGTTGCAGCCTTGCAGGAAGCAACTAAAGGTTTAGGCATCAATAAGGATGTCAATGTTATTTTCGTTCTGGGTGAGTGTTTAGTTTCTGCTTCATATTTTATTTTATTCCAGGGATACATCTTTATTATTAGAGTAAATATTTTACACATCCATAGCAGATTGAACTTCCCAGATCACATTCTCATATACTTTTATGGCTAAACAGAAGGTAAACAATAAATTAAATAGAACTGATTTGAATACATATTTGCTGGTGGAAGAGTTCTTACCTGGAATTGACTGTTTTGCTGAGAAGATGAGTTTGTCTTTCTGTGTTCCGAAGGTGATGAATTCTGTAACTTATATGTCTCTGTTTTTTATCTGATCTTTTGTTCTGTGTAGGACTCAAGGTTTTTTATTTTCTTCTGCGTTATGAAATACTGGTCTGTGTTCCAATATGATTAATTCTCTAACTTATATAGAATGACAGTTGTTTGTGAAATACCTATATTTTTGTTTTGTGAAGGGTCCCAGGTGTTTGGTATGTTATAAACTCTCTAAACTATTAGGAAGTATATGTTGTCTGGGTTTCTTTCGTTTCCAGGCACTTTAGTATAATCTTTTCGATTCTTTAGAATATGTTTTTTTTTGTTTTTTTTTTATTTTTTAACATCATAAAGCTACAACATCAGCAAGTTCACCTCTAAAGATGATAAGGCCGAAGCATCACCATAATTATAAAAAATATGCATCAAAGAAAGATAAAACTGAAGCTAAATAAAAAAGTATTGTGATAGTAAAAAAGAAATATGCATCTTTATACTTAAGATCAGTATGAGAAAATAAATTGTAAATAATATAACATCTTTGAAATGTTTATGCAAAAGGTTACATGGGTAATAAAACGGAGAAAGACTGTTTTTACTATCGGCTTATAAAACTTGAACATTATGCACTACGGTGCGCTCTACATAGACAGTGTCCTGAGTTATCAGGGCGTTTCTTCATCTATTCTTCTCAACTTCTTCTTTTGTTGCCTTGTTTATCTTAGAGAATTCGATCGCCACCTCTTGCGTGTTGCTTATCTTTTGCTTTTAAGATACGATCAATCCTGTACCTAATGCAATCATGTTATGTTATTTTAATAAGCATGGCATACACTATATATTCTTGTTCATAAAATACATAAGAATATATACATTTTTTTTAAAAAATATATTGCATAAATAACAAATTTATTTGTTAAATATATTACCTCATGCTGGTCCTTTGTGTCAAGTATCTCTCCGTATACAATATTCCTTGTCTTGGTGTACTCGTTAGAATCTACCGTGGCCGGCTTTATCAATACCTTCACTGCAGATGATTTCCGGGCTCTGGACAACGCAACATACCGTTAGCCACGTGAGAATATTGGTTGTGGCAAATATATTCCAACTCGATCCAGTGTTTGTCCTTGTGCCTTGTTAATCGTCATTGCAAAACATAGTTTTATGGGGAACTGTGTTCTGTTGAAAGGTATTCGACATTTTAGGTCTTCCTTTGGTTGGAGTTTTATTCTTGGTATTAGAACGTACCTTCCCGTATGTTCTCCCGCTGCTATTTTTGCCTCTATGACTTTTTCTCCCAGTGCTGTTACAACAAGCCTTGTCCCGTTACAGAGTCCTTCTCCTGCATTCAGATTTCTCATCATCATTATTGGGCAGTTGATTTTTAGCTTTAGGTGATGCTGTGGGAAACCTAGTATGTTCGTGTCATTCAAGAAATCTTCGTAATGAACTTGTTGCGAAGGGTCATCTGTTTTGTCAATGATGTAATAGTCAAATATCTTCCCGGGGAACTCATTGATTAGAGATTCATTTATTTTGTCCACACAGTCATTTCTTGGTGCAAGGATTGCCCTATCCATAACAGAGTAAGGATTGGTGCGAAATGCATCAAATGTGGGGTATATTTGTGCTATCAAATGTTCAAGTGGCATTTCATAGTCTCCATATTTGATGCACATTGGTTCCGGAAGTTGGATCTTCTCTCCTCTCTCTGTTGGTTGCTTACCATCCCCTATTCTCATCAGGAATTCCATAAATTGGGGGTCCTCCCTGGCTCTCATGTTAACGGTCAACCCTAGCTTATGCAATAGTGGCCATATGTAAGATTTGACTAAGCACGCATTAACAGTTTCTTGTTTTCCTCCTCTTTTTACTACTGGGACTGTCTGTCTGAAATCTCCCCCAAACACTACTGTCTTTCCGCCGAAGATCTCATGATTCCCTGTCAAATCCTGAAGGAGGTTATCTAGCCCTTCTATCAGCTTGCGATGTGCCATTGTTGCCTCATCCCATATTATCAGTTTTGATTCGATAATTAAAAGAGCATCACCACTTTGCTTACTTATTTGACGATGACACCATCTCTTCTATTTAGTTTGGGAAACCGAATATGTTATGTGCAGTTCGTCCTCCGGGCAAGAGGGACGTAGCTACTCGTGAAGTTGCTACATCAAGTGCTATTTTGTTTTGAGATCTTATATGAGCTAGTAAAGATCAGTAAAGGAATGTTTTACCTGTTCCTCCAGGCCCGTCAAGGAAGAAGGTGCCTCCTTTGTTCCCATTTATTTATTGCACTTATTATCTCCTGAAAAGCATGTTTCTGGTCATTGTTTAGCAGCTTTACTGCATTCATGTCTGCTTCTGAAACAATTATCTCAATTTCACTCTCGTAGTTCCTTGAATGTCTCTCTTGCTGAGTCCCTTGTACATCGTGTGGTACCAGTCTGTAATCATTTATCGATTTGCTGTAATTCTGCAACATTTAATATATTCTATTTAATTATCATAATCTTGGAGAAATTGAAAAGCTTGGCTTTCTTTATCCTATTATGTTGTATTTGAAAAGCAGCTTTATTTTGTTATATATTACATTCTTCTATGAGTTATTATTTTTAGGTTTATATTTGTCTCTTGTTTGTTCTTGTATTTTTGATTTTTGATGATTTCAGAATCTTATTTATTTAGTAAGAAAAAATGTTTGTTTCTTATTTATTGTGTACTGTTTATAATATATAACTATACTTTTAGCAACATGTTTAGAACATAGTCATTCATTAATTTTGTTTATTAACTAAATTTTTTTTATATGATGTCAATAAAATTTTGAAGTGGATGATGAGAAATTGTACCTGCAAGAACATATCCAGCGATTTGAGTGACATGTTATATGCTTGTTCTTCAGTTGTGTTCGGCGCTCTTAGGAAATCATGTGACATTTCCTGCTTGAATTCCTCCCACAGGGCAGACGGGTCAGATGGCGAATTGTAGTACAGGATCATAGCAAAGAGTCTTCGCAGAGAGTACGACATCTTATAATCACATGCTTCCTTTAGAGTGTCTCTAAGGTCAAATCAGATTCGAGTAGTCCCCTTTTTTCGGCTGCTTCGTTGAAGGTATCATATGTAATATTATCTAATTTCCTTAAATATTCATAAGAAGTCCTCTTAGGTAGTACAATTGCCCCTCAGTTGAACGTATCGGTACAAGGCGTCCGATAACAGGCTTTCCGGTACTTTTCCTTTCTACCCATATCCTTGTCTTATCAATCCATCTGTACTTTTCAACGAACTCTCTGTAAAGAAGGTTTTTTGCTCTTACTACTGGGTTCTTTCTGTTTAGCTCGAAGAATTCTGTAAGTGGAGTTTTTAACTTTAGTGGGTTGCTGATCACTTCATTTACATCCAATCCGACTCGTATACTGATTCGTTGCATGTTTTCTAAATGCAGTGGTAGCTCATTGACTGGAGGTTTCATTTGGTTCATATTGAAACTATAGAGTCTCCAAATTGATTCTGGTGCACATACCCATCTAGCATCCTGAAAGTTTTCTATTTCATCTATCTTCCCATCTTCATAAGGTTTTTCAATTGAGTACTTTACTTTGTCGGTCCCCTTGCACACATACTTGTATAAGTACTTCACGAGTTTGATATCTGAGCATATTTCGACATTTATATGGCAGTCAAACATTGCTAGCAGATATGGGTTGTACGGAACTATCCATCTATTGTCGAGCTCGTGGTTTCTGGTAAACACAGTTCTCCCATTGTTTTTGAGCATGTAACTTGGATAAGAGTTCGTCCTGTGAGATGTGGTTTCTGCAAACTGTTTTGGGAATTTGTTCTTGCAGCTCTTTGACTCATCTGTATCTCCTCCCACCATGCAAACATTTTTATAGTTGAGGTTTCCACACGGGCCATGCATCATGTGTTTTTTAACGCATGAATAGAGGTGTGGTTGTGTTTCATTGTTGGGAATCTCCGCGCTGACAAATGTGTCATATGCTTCCGGTGATGTTAGTTGGTATGGCTTGTCCATTATGAGTAGCCAGTGAGCATGTAACAACCCGTTTTTTTTAATTATTTATTTATTATTTTATTATTTAATTATTCTATTTAATTAATTAATTATCAGAGTAATTTATTTATTCGGTAATTGTTTAATTCTTTTCGCGTAAACGAGTTCGTTTCGCTACGTTTGGACCAAGCTGGAAAGACTGGACTTACTGACTTCTTTTGGCCCATTTATGTGGCCCAGTCAACTTGGCCCATTGACCGGCCCATCTGAGTACTCAACCCTAACCCTAATCAGTTACCCCATCTCCTTCATTCTTCTTGCCGTTCAAACCAAAAGGAGAGAAAGAGAGAAAGAAAGAAAAAAAGAAAGAAAGAGGAGAGAGAGAAGAGAGAGTTCGCTGATGCTGCTGCTCCGTCCGACCTTGCCGCACCGAGCCGCGCCGTGTCCGGGTGCCGCCGTCCGTTCTGCCCGTCGTTCGATCCATTTCGCGTACGCCAGCCTCTGTTCCATTTTGCCCGCGCGCACGCCGCCCGTCTCCGTTCGAGTCGCGCCGCCGTCCGTCCGCGTGCTTTTGATCCCGATCCGCCGTGCCGTTCGCTCGCCTGTTCCAGTCGCCGTTCAAGCCGCCGTCCGTGCCGATTCGCGCGTCGGCCGATTCCATTCGGCTCCGTTCGTTCGCTCATCTCCGCCGGCTTGTGTTGCTCCGTCCGATTCGATCCGTATCGGCTTGTCCTCCTATCTGCTCCGTTTTAGATTGCGGTAAGTGGCCCGGTCCTTCCGTTTCAGATTCAACCTCGATTTGAATCTCGTTTTAATTTCTTTCCTTTTTGTCTTCATTCGATTTGCAGATTGATTCATTCCCCTTTCCCAGGTAATCTCGATCCCCTTTCTGTTTCTTTCGATTTACAGTTCGTATCCTGTTTGGACATTTTTGCCCTTGGACCGTTTTGCCCTTGTACATTCTGGCCATGTTATTTTGATTTGAACTGAGAACCGGGACTTAGGATTTGTTAGATTGTTGTTGCTGATTGTTGGACTTGTTTTGTTGTTGACCTCGTATGTTGACCGTATTGATTTTTTTGTTGACTTCGAAAAGGACTGACTGGACTTTAGGGAATTAATCTGAACCTCGTGGACTGTTTTGGGACGTTTGAAAACTTAAAGGACCCTTTTGCAATTAAGCTTTGACCGTAGTTGACTGACAGAGGACTGTTTTGTAAACCGTTTTGTTCTGTGGGGATTGATATGTATGTTTGGAAACCTACTGGACTTTCTGTATTTTCTGATTACAAAAAGGATCTTTTTGTAATTTACCACTGAGGGTATTTTAGTAATTTCCAGAGACTAAAAACCGAAAAAGTATTTTTTTTCTGAAAACGTTTCAACTTAGTTTCTGCTTTGGTACTTTAATAGTGACTTGGCTTGCTAGCCTAGTTGGTTAGGTTCTTGCTTGACTAACATAGAGGTCCCGAGTTCGAACCCCGTCTTTACCACTTCCTTACCAACCTTTTTCCTTCTGTTCGTTCGACTTCTAAAGTGTATTTAGTTACTTTCTCTTTAGATTCTCCGTTGTTCGATAACTCTTAAGCTCACAGCTTGTTGGAGACGTTTTCTTGCAAGTTGAGGTGAGTGTTCACCCCAAAACTTATCTATTTGCGAAAAACTGGAAGGCTATGTGACTATCTGTATCTATTACTATATTCTGTTAAACCGTATGCTTCCGCGTAAAAGTAACTAAGTCCTAAGTATGACTATTTACTTTCTTTGTTTATTGCTACTCTGTTCTGGATTAACTTTTCTGCAGGAACACTTCTCGATGTTTGATGATTCGTATCTGTTTGTTATGTATCTGTATCTGTTCTGTCTGTTTCTGCGTGACTGATGAAAGCGGTTTGTCAGACTCGATTAATCAAATAAATTTGTATTTAGCCAAAGGCAATTCACAACTACAACGAAAACCGTAGTGTAGCAGTAGAATAACCTCGAGTGTCGATCTCTAAGGACTATAACTAGCTTTATCTAATTTAACTTGAGAATATAAAATAGCAGACGACTTAGCAAAGGTTTTTCTTAACAGATAATGAAGATTGGTGATAGTATGGTCATTCAAAGCATAGCAGGTTAATAATCATGCGTAAATTCCCCGGTTTTGCATAGAGATCTTTGATCAATGACTTGTCCAATTGTAATTATTCAACACTACGAAGATATAGATTTAGATAGATCAAAAGATCAATGAATTGTCCAATTGTGTTCAATAATTATTCAACAATACGACGATAGAGATTTAGATAGATCAAAGAAATAAAGCAATAACTCAGAGTATAATGCGCGATATAGCCATTAGCATAATTATCAACCCTTCGCTAAGAAATCACATACTATCACCAACGAGAAGTTTAGCTACTCATAGTTGTCGTGCAATCAACAGACATCATACGACGAATGAATGAAAACATGATGAAAGATATATAAAAATAAGTAGAAAAACTGTAAGATACAATGTTACCGAAGGTTGTCAATTTTCGGAGAATCGCGATCTTACAAGCTCCAAACTGCTAAGAAAAAGTATCTCCTAAGCTAAGAACCCCCAGAACAGGCTCTGGGGAATTCCTACCTAAAACTACAGAGAAAGGTCTGGAAAAGTATGAAAAATGGAGAAAACTGAGCAACTATATATAGGTATTCGGGAAGTGTGGGGCGAAGGGCCCCACACACGGTGCGAAGGGCCCCACGTCCCGGGCGACTAGCCCGGGAGTATTTTTCGGCCAGAAACGTGTTTTTGGATTTCTTCCCCTTTTTGGACTCGGTTTTTGCCTTCTAGTGACCTTTTAGCCTTCAGACTCGACCCCTAGACTTCAAATCCTATCCGAAATCTTTCCGATACTCCAATTAGGCTTCTGGAACACCAATTCCTTGTCTACTTTAATATAATTTCCCGAAAAACCTCGTTTTTCAACCAAAACATGTAAAATACAAACTAAAGGGAAACGTGACATTATTCTAATAAAATGCACTAAAATATAGCTAAATTAACATAGAGGATAGCTAAAATAGGTGAAAAAGACCCAAATGAAAGTGTAAAATACACATTCATCAAACTCCCCAAACCGAACCTTTGCTTATCCTCAAGCAACTAAGCTAAATTAACCATGCTAAATTAAGTAAAGTCCAGTAACTAGTACTCTTACGGTTCATAGGAATTTAGAATTTTAAGGACATTGTAAAAGAGGAACGTTTGCTGAAGACTTAGATTAGATGCTAGATAGGTTGGTTGTTTAGCTTACGATGTATTTTATTTTCTGAAAAGAAAATAACTTATTGAAACTTTAGCTTATGATGTATCTTATTTTCTAAAAAGAAAATAACTTATTGAAGCTTTAGCTTATGATGTATCTTATTTTCTGAAAAGAAAATAACCTATTGAAGCATTTGTTGATGATGTACTTTGTTTTTACAAACAAACTATTGAAGCATTAAGAACCGCTCAGAATCTTGAAGAATTTGAAGATCTGAAGACTTGAAGATTTCGAAGAACTGAAGACTTGAAGAATTTGAAGATCTGAAGAATAGAAGATTTCTGAAGACTGGTATCTACAAGGGCACATGTTGCTCAGAAAGTGGAAACTTCAGCAACAGCATTGCATAAGTTAAAATCTGAAAGACAGAGTATGTTGTGCTTGGTGAAACTGAGACTGACCACTTGCTGATGGAACATATGTGACCTCTTGCTGAAAGTACTTACTTTTGCGCTCCAATGATACTGTTTGAATTCTATTCAAATATGCATTAAATGCAAAGCGTGCACGCGAAGGACATGAAGACTAGAAGACAAACAAGGACGCTGCTGAAAGTACAAAAGCAAGATAGTGACATGTTAAGGAACAAAAGCCTTAGGATTTGAAATTCAAACGGCTCCTTACTTGCACTATAAATAGAGGTCATCCGGCGAAGAGTTAAAGTGTGTGAACAACGTGATCTAACTCTCACTTGTGCTTAAACTCACATACCTTCAAATACTCTTACTGCCATTGATCCGTTCCAAGACTTAAAGCTTGAAAAGCTACTTGTGAAGAAGTAGAGTTTACACTACTAAGAAATTAGTTAAGTGTTATTTCTTTCTTTTGAACAAGAACGAGTCTTGACACCAGAAACAATCTAACTTGTCTACTGCAAAGTATTCAAAGTTGTGTTACTTAGATTACTTGTTGTAACTGAATAAGTTATAATTAAGTTATCTCATCCCGAACCTCTCTAACTGAAAATACACCCTTTCAGGCGTGATATTCAGGGGGAACTTAATCGAGCATAGTTTTGCTGATTTAAAGTACCAAGTTTGGTGGAGAACAAGGTTACGTTCTCTAGATTAGGTTGGAGACGAAGCAAGTGTGCTTTGGTTTCTGTTTGAATCGCTCTAGATAGGAGATTGTAAGGAACCTCAATCATATCTTAGTGGATTCAGTCCTAGAAAGGACAAAGTGGATTAGTTTAGAGATTACGCCACTCTAAGATACCACTATAAAAGTGTTTGTGTGATTTACTTACTGTACTTAGTTTTCAGCAAATCATATCTGTCTGTACACAGTCACTCACATCACTTGCTGAAACCTTTACTTACTGAAAGAGCACTTATTGTATCAAAGACTTCCGCTCTCTGATTTTAAGTATCAGCAAACCTAGCTACTGAAAAGTAACTTACGCTTGCTGAGAAAGTTAAGTATCAGCAAACTCATTACTGAAAAGTAATAAGTACTTGCTGAGAAAGTTTTAAACGACGAAAGTTTGAAAAGACTATTCACCCCCCCCCCTAGTCTTTTCTTGTTGTTTAAAGGGACCAACAAGTGGTATCAGAGCCAAGTTATTTAACCTTCAGCACTGAACCTAGATCCCCTTAGGTGCTTTCCGTAAATCACTCTCACTTGATCAGTTTGGTAGTGCTTTGCC
This sequence comes from Plantago ovata, assembly GCA_028274465.1. NCBI lineage: Eukaryota > Viridiplantae > Streptophyta > Magnoliopsida > Lamiales > Plantaginaceae > Plantago > Plantago ovata. The sequence continues at coordinate 83,880,637 of CM051455.1, read as the reverse complement.
GACAGGATGTCTTTAGGAGATGCTCCCTTGCTGAAGCTGGAAAATTACGAGAAATGGCGAAACAACATGATGCTAAATCTTGAGGCCATTAGTGATGAGATGGTCACCGCCATTAACGATGGACCTATCAAGATCACTAAGGTTGAAAGGAGTTTCCCTCACAAGACCACTGAAGCTGGAAAGGAAACTATCCTAGGCGAACCATCAGATACGGTTGTGCCAAAACCAAGAGAGGAATGGACTTCTGATGAAGCTAAGAGATTCCGTCTTGATGGCCAAGCAAGAAATATCATCATTCGATCAACTCCGGATACCATACAGTGCAAATTGTGGGGTGCTAAGACTGCAAAGAAAGCTTGGAAAATGGTTCAAAATCTTTGTGCTGGATCTGACAAAACCAAGGAAAACAAACTTGAAGTACTTAAATTAAAGATTCAAAACTTTAAGCAAGGTACAAACGAGTCACTGGAAGACTTGGATTTCAGATTCACAACTCTTGTTAGTGAAATGGCAGCCTTGGGTGTTCGAAACCTTTACTCAGATTCTGAGAAAGTGAAAACTATCATCAGAAGTCTGAATCAAGAATGGATCCACACTCAGAATTTCTATTATAATCAAGGAATGCCAGACATTACACCAACAAAGTTGTTCTCTCATCTTGCTACTGTCAACTATGAGACAAAGCAAAGAGAAAATGTGTTTGCTGAGAAATCGCAAAACATTGCTCTTGCTGCAAAGCCGTCATCTTCTGAAAAGAAGAATGATAAAGAGCCTGCTGATGAAAACGCTTTGGTTGTTAAAAACATGAAGAAATTCATCAGTAAGGAACTTGAAAGGCGAAAAGTAAAAGAGAAGCTGAAAAAGCATCTTGGTAACAATTTCCATAAGTACAAGAATGAGACTGGCTCGCTGAAGAAGCAAGCTCAGCAAGCAACCTCATCAGAAGAACCTGCAGTTGGAAATGATCTATGCCTTTACTGCAAAAAGCCTGGACACTTCAAAGCTAATTGCCCTTTGCTGAAAGGCAAATCTGCTGAAAAGAAGAAGAAGTTCAAAAGAGCTTTTATTGCTGAAGAAAAGAAGAAGCTTCAAGCAAAAATCGATGCATTGTGTATTGATACTAGCTCCGAAGACAATGAGGATTAATGTTCAGACACCGACGATGAAGAAGCCACTCTAGACGTGGAGATTGGCAAAGAAGTTTGTGGAATAGCTATGGAAGCTTATCCAGATGTGTCAAACTACGAATTCTGCCTCATGGCCGGTCAGGTAAACAACCCTACCTCTGACTCAGACTCAGAAAGTGAAGACGAGATTGACCTTGACAAGATTCAAGGAGAAATCGAAAGATTTGAGAAAACTCTGAGCAGACAGCAAGAGAAACTACAAATTGCTGAAACTCTGACCAAGCAGACTACTGAAAAGTACGTCTTGCTGAAGGAAGAGACAGAAGAAAAGGATGCTGAAATAAGGTGTCTTAAGAAGTTGATTGCTGAAGCTACAGAAAAGAATTCTCAAATGGCATTAGAATTGGAAGAATATCAATCCTCAATTCTAAAGTTACTTGCTGAAATCCAAGAGATGAAAAAGATGAAAATCAATTTCAAATCTTATGTGGACGCAAGTAATACGCTGACAGAACTAAACTCTTATTTGAGAGATCCATCTCAGAAAGAAGGTTTAGGCGCAATGTATGAATGTGATGACGTAGAAATCTTGAGTAAAGATAAATCACCTATCTCCTTTGTACGTGCTACTGATAGTGGTCTACCAGAAATCTATCAGTTTGGTCAATCTAAGGTTGCTGAAACAAGCAATCAAGTACCTATGACCATAAAGCCCGCTGTTGCTACTCAAAGTAACAAGACTTTAAAAGGAAAACAGGTTGCTGAGAAGCAAACTGGAAAGAAAAAGGATGTTGTGAAGCATCCCACCAAACAAGTTGCTGAAAAGCAAGTTGTTAAGACTAAAGGCAAGATTACTAAAAGTAATCAGAAGTCCTTTGCTGACAAACCTGAATCAAGTAAGGTTGCTGACGCAAAAGCTCAGCATTCTCCGAAAAGTGGACTCGGTTTCAAAACCAAGCAAAGTCAACTCTTTCATGAGTATAAGCAAAGTCAGCAAAGATACTTCAAAGAGATGAAGAAAATCAAGCCTAAGAGTTCTGAAAAGACTCTTAATGCTAGGGCTAGAAGGAACCTTGCTAGAAAAGAACTTACTGAAAAGTATGCTCAGCAAAAGGTCAACCGAGCAAGACACCACATCAGAAAGTGGATTTGACCAGCACGAGTCAAAAGTCTTTCATCTCAAAACCTCCTAGTTCCTCAGCAAGTAGAAAACAAGTCAAAGTTGAAAAACTTAAGACTTGGGTATCCACTGGACGCATTCTTGAACATGTTAATGGACATCCATTATTGGATAATTAACTTGTTTGCTCTTGATTGTGCAGACTTCAGCCACGGAGACAAACGATGCAATCTGGCACTTTGATAGTGGTTGTGGAAAGCACATGGGCAACAAGAATAACCTTATAAACTATAGACGGTGGTCTAAAGGTCCAACAATAAGGTTTGCTGGTGGAGGCTCCGGTTCTACAAAAGGCTATGGTGACGTGAAGTTAGGATGCATAACCATTACTGGAGTTCTTTATGTCAAAAATCTGAAGTTTAACCTTTTCAGCATGAGTCAGTTTGCTGAATGTAAACTTATAGATTTCGAGACTAATAAGGTAATAATGATTGCAAGAAGATCAGGAGGCTTGTACACCGTTGATTGGTCTTCATCAATTGTTGAAAAATGCCTTCTCTCAGATCATGATTGCCTTGTTGAAAAAGCATGGTTATGGCATAAACGAACAAGTCATCTAAACTTCAAGACGCTGAATAAGCTGTCTAAAAAAGCACTTGTAGTTGGATTACCTAGGGTTACTTTTAAGAAGGATGGTGTTTGCAATGCATGTCAGCAAGGAAAGCAAACTGTTGGTCCCTTTAAACAACAAGAAAAGACTAGGGGGGGGGGGGTGAATAGTCTTTTCAAACTTTCGTCGTTTAAAACTTTCTCAGCAAGTACTTATTACTTTTCAGTAATGAGTTTGTTGATACTTAACTTTCTCAGCAAGCGTAAGTTACTTTACAGTAGCTTGGTTTGCTGATACTTAAAATCAGAGAGCGGAAGTCTTTGAAACAATAAGTACTTTTTCAGCAAGTAAAGGTTTCAGCAAGTGAGGTGAGTGACTGTGTACAGACAGATATAATTTGCTGAAAGCTAAATACAGTAAGTAAATCACACAAACACTTTTATAGTGGTATCTGAGAGTGGCGTAATCTCTCAACTAATCCACTTCGTCCTTTCTAGGACTGAATCCACTAAGATATGATTGAGGTTCCTTACAATCTCCTATCTAAAGCGATTCAACAGAAACCAAAGCACACTTGCTTTGTCTCCAACCTAAACTAGAGAACTCAACCTTGTTCTCCACCAAACTTGGTACTTTTAATCAGCAAAACTGTGCTCGATTAAGTTCCCCCTGAATATCACGCCTGAAAGTGTGTATTTTCAGTTAGAGAGTGTTGGGGTGAGATGACTTAATTATAACTTATTCATTTACAACAAGTAATCTAAGAAACACAACTTGGAATACTTTGCAGTAAACAAGTTTGATTGTTTCTGGTGTCAAGACTCGTTCTTGTTCGAAAGAAAGAATACTTAACTAATTTCTTAGCCGAGTTTGTTCTACTTCTTCACAAGTAGCTTTTTCAAGCTTTAAGTCTTGGAACGGATCAATGGCAGTAAGAGTGTTTGAAGGTTTGTGAGTTTTTAAGCACAAGTGAGAGTTTGATCACGTTGTTGACACACTTCAACTCTTTGCCGGATGACCTCTATTTATAGTGCAAGTAAGGAGCCATTTGAATTTCAAATCCTAAGGCTTTTGTTCCTTAACATGTCACTATCTTGCTTTTTGTACTTTCAGCAGCGACTTTGTTTGTCTTCTAGTCTTCATGTCCTTCGTGTGTAAGCTTTGCATTAAATGCACATTTGAATAGAATTCAAACAGTAACATTGGAGCGCAAATTCACGTACATTCAGCAAGAGGTCACATATGTTTATCATCAAGTGGTCAGTCTCAGTTTCAGCAAGCACAACCTACTCTGTCTTTCAGATTTTCACTTATGCAATGTTGTTGCTGAACATTCCACTTTCTGAACAACACGTGCCTTTGTAGATACCAGCCTTCAGCAATCTTCTAGTCTTCAGATCTTCATATCTTCAAGTCTTCAGATCTTCAAAACTCTTCAAGATTCTGAGCGATTTCTACTTGCTTCAAATAATTTGTTTGTAATAAACAAAATATATCTTCAGCAAATGCTTCAATAGGTTATTTTCTTCTCAGAAAATAAGATACATCATAAGCTAAAGTGTCAATAAGTTATTTTCTTCTCAGAAAATAAAATACGTCATACACAAAAGAAATAACTTATCTAGCACCTAACTAAGTCATCAGCAAACGTTCCTCTTTTACAATGTCCTTAAAATTCTAAATTCCTATGGACCTTAAGAGTACTAGTTACTGGACTTTCCTTAATTTAGCATGGTAAATTGCTCATCAAAAATACAAGTTTCCTAACAAATTTCCCCCTTTCTGATGTTAGCAATCCATGGCTAAATTAATTGTTACCCTTTTAGAGGTTTCTGATGTTGAATAAATCAGTTTATTAATGCAAGCATACTTGAATAATTAAACAGTAAGCATAAATAGATTGCATAATCAAAAACCAATAAGAGTCAAAAGAATTCATTGCTGATAGTTATCATTCAGATGTTTACATGAAAAAGCATAGATAACATAAACAGAATCAGCAAACAAAAACTTTAACAAAAACTATTGCAGGGACTTAAGCTCTTTCAGAGGATTTTCTCAAAGTCCCTCTTACACTCTTCTCAGCAAGTGTAGTGAATTCAACACAATCCTTTTCGTAGTTTTCCAGAAGCCTACGGACTTGTAGTTGAAGAATTCTTGTGTTTATGCAGGAAGTATGATGATGCTTTTAAGCATTCATTTCCATGTAATTAATTACCCACAAATGCATGCCCCAATTGCTGGCATGGAGAAGCTGTGTATCTGAAATGCTTTTCGGATGAATCTTTCTTAGCCAGAGAAGATCTTCTTCTTGATCCTTAGCAGTGAGATAGAAGTACTCATAAGGAATCAATCCAAGTTTATTCTTAGGTTTCTTTGTTACCGGGTCTGTGTAGTAAGCAATGCCAGGTGGTTTGATAAGATTTGGTTCCTGTTTGTATGTCTTACCAATGTCAACTCTTCTTACATAGACCTCTAGATTCAACCATTTCCCAGCAACATTTCTTGGGAGGGATTCTTCCCTTTGATTTCTTTGGACCTTGAGTTCAATCCATTTGAACATTTGATTCAATATGGCTATGGGAAAGAACTCATTTACCAGCAAGTCTTCCAGCTTTAAGATCCAGCAACCATGAATGTTTCTGATTACATTCTGAGTGGTTTCCTCATTGCTGGTCTTTGTATATTCAATGTCGTAGCCAATAGCAATGCTGGCCAGCCTTTTCTCTTCCTGTCTTTGCCTTTTTCTTCTTGTTTTAGCATTGTCTTGATCTCTTGCTGAAGAGTCAGACGAAAAATGCTTTGAATGGCCAGACGGTGTTACGGCTGTTAAGGGTCTAGCTCTTATGGCTTGAGCTATTGTTTGATTGTCATCATCTTGAGTTTCAGCAGCAGTTTTTCTCTTTTTGGTACTTGCTGAATTTAACTCAGATTCTGCTTGCCTTTTAGAACTTTGCTCTTTTTCAGCAAGCGGTTCTATGGGCAAAGGCACATCAGCAACGGGAGGAGGAGGGGTTTGATTGCTTTTTCTAGTATTCTTCTTTTCCCCCTTAGACATGGATTGCAACATCGGAGTGATGTGTAGAGAATAAAACTCATTGCAATTTTCAGCAAGAGTGTTGAGACTGTTATACTTCATGATGATTGCCTGTTGGTCAGAGTTCATTGTTGACAACTCTTTTGAATATTCATCATGTTCTCTTCATGTCTTTGCTCTGTTGCGGCCTTCTCATCCATAATATGCTGAGCCTTGACGAGAGCATTCTTTGCAAGCTTGAGCGCTTGACTTACATCTTCTTCATAGCTCTTGTGATAAAGACTGATGTCTTTCTGAGCTATTGTCAAAGTTGTAGTGCGTCTCAGCACTGTAGCCAATATTTTTCCAATGTCAAGTGGGCTCTCAGCAAGCAATGCCTCATCCTCAGCTTTGCAGGCATCATGGACTTGCTTTAGTGCTAGAATTCTGGGAGTAAACTCCTCAATTCTTGGGAACGACACTAAATGAGAGGTCAAGGAGTGAGCCTTAAGTTCAGTAGCAAACTGATCATCTTGTAAAAGCAGCTCGGCTCTTAATGAATCTCTTCATAAGTGAGGTAATTAGGAGGAGGAATCTGAACGAATTTTGGGTCATTCTTTGATTGTTCATCGTCATGTTCTGACAAGTCGTCATCATCCTCAGATTCATCAAGTTGAGCAACTTTTGAGCCTTTGTCAGTAGCTTCACTTCCTTTTTGTTGAGTGGTTGCTGATGGCAACGCTTCAGACTCAACGACTGGAGTTTCACCAGTAGATAGTTGTTTCAATTGAGTTTGTGGCTCAATTACTGGAGTTTCACCAGTAGTTAGTTTTAATTGAGTAGTTGCTGAAGGCAACGTTTGAGACTCAATAACTGGAGTTTCGCCAGTAGTAATCGGAAGGGATGGAACTTCCTTTGATTTTGGTCTTGAAGATTCACCAATTTCCAGATCCTGCGTATGCCTTGCATGGATCACGAGACTGTTTTGTAGAGCTCGTTGGTAATCTTCATCTTCTTCATCCTCATCTTCAAGGTTTTCTTCAGTAACCTTGGCATCAGAAACTGGAATTTTGCCATTTTTCAGGGCAGCCCTTTTTCTGGCGTATTCTTCTTCAGTATCATCACCTTGCACAGGTGCTTGATTTTCAGCATCAGCAGGAGGAGGTTGAGATTCTTGCTGAGATTGTTGTTGTTCAGCTTGCTGATTGTCAGATTGAGTATTTTCAGCAACTGTTAACTTCAATCCACCAGCACCAGGACTTGGACCTTGATTGTCATCATCGTCATCTTTCTTGTCCTTAGAATCGTTCCTTCATCATCACTGGGATCAGTAGGAATGTTCTCATCTTCCTCTTCTTCTTCATCATCTGTTAGAACGACTAGCTCCACGTGCTTATACAAAGCAACACTTGTCACTTCCTCTTCCTCAGTTAATTTGTGGGGATCAGCCACCACAGGAACAAAAAGACCTTTGAGCATCACAACTTGTTCAGCTGGAGAGGCACTCTTAAATTTGGCCTTCATATTCTCTCTGATTTGAGCAATCAGATTGGAGCTCATTTGCTGAGAATATGTCATTTCTTTAGGAAGGATGGAGTGGACAAATGTTTCGAGCTTTGACAGAGAGGTTCTCTTTTTCTCGTTTGAGAGATGAAGGTGAAGATCTGAGAAATCCATTCTTCTGTACCTTTGCCAGTTGCTGACAGACTTAGCAACTCTTGACAAAGTTGTCCTTTTGAAGTTCAAGTAAAGTTCTTCAGAACTAACTTGCTGATCTTCAGTGATGAATACCACTTCAGTAGTCTCCTTTTGAGCCTGAAAAAGAATTTTATTTAGATCAGGATTGGTTTGGAGAATTGTTTTAGAGTTTATATCTGAAACATGATTTACCTGATGAGAGTCAGCAAGCTCATGTAGTACAATTTCCATTCCATGAGGAGCTGGAGTAGCATCCTCCATTTGTTCATCCTGAAATAAATTAAAATTAGACACAAGTACTAAGTTGTCAAACTTAGTTTTTATACCAAAATTATTAACTACCTGCTGAGCAGGGAGTGTTGGTTCTGGTGCAGAGGCTTCAGCAACCATCTGACTTGCATCTTGAGAAGTCTGTAGAGAAAGAATAATTTTAGCAAGAGAACAATTTTCAGAATTTGAAGTTTTACTGATGGTTGAATTAACTACCTGCTGAGGAAGGACAGGTTGTGGCTCAGTCCTTTCAGCATTAACAGTTTCTTCAGCTTCTTGAACTGTTTCTTCAGCAGACTTCTGGTTTTGCTCTATCTGAGAAAGTTGTGCGGTTTCAGCAATCTCCCTTGTCTCTGAAATGACAAGTTGAGCAGAAGCATCTTGACCTTTAAGCTCACTGCTTGTCATGAAGAGATCAATTGACTTGTTGGATGATTCTTCAATTTCCAACTCGATTTGTTTGCTTAAATCTTCCAGAACAAGCTGGACTTTGTCAATTGATGTCTTGGGTGAACTTGGGCCAGTATTCTCAGCATCACGAGATGCGTCGTTGAATAATGCTTCTTGAGTTTCAACAACTTCAGGAACTGGAACCATTGCTATTTCAGCAACTGGTTCTTCAGTAAGCTGGGTTTCAGCAACTTGATGAGTTGCTTGTTCAGCAACCATCTTTTCAGCAACATCAGCAAGTGCTGCTCTTTGCAGATCATCAGCAATGTCACTTGCTGGTTCCATAGTTGGATCATTTGGAATATCTACAATGTAGATATCTGGGACTTCAGCAGGAATTTCATTTCCACTGCCTTGTGGTCTATTCTCAGTAGAGTTATCAATATTAAGTTGATTGTTGAAGGCTTCCGCAAACAATTCAACATTGCTGACATATGCTTCAGTAATTATTTCAGCAACATCTACTGGCAAATGCGTTTCAGCACTTGTCTGGGAATTGACTGAGGAGTCTTGGACATTAGGGACTGATTGAGAAGCCAGTGTCTTCTTTCTTTTGTTGCTTGTCCGTTTCCTCTTAGGTACGGGATTTGCTGATGACGCTGCAGTCTGAGTGTCATCATCAGCTTTCCTCTTTTTCTTTTTAGATTTCTCCAGTTTCCCAGAGTCATCTATTGTTGCCTTTTCAGCAACAGGTGTTGTACACGTACCTTGTTGATTTTCTACAGCAGTTTCATTTGTGTTACCACCATCCACAACAGTTTCATCTCTAAGTTGCTGAGTGGTAACATCTGCAGCTGTTGTATACCTTTCTTGCTGGCTTGTGCTGATAACATTTGCAGTTGTTGTCTTCTTAGTTTCTTTCCGAAAATCTTAGGTACATTCTGCTTGTAGAAAGATCTTCCCACATTGCACACAGATTTCTTGATTGGCAATGGGTTTCTTAGCTGAATCCTGAAATGTTCAAGGATATAGCATATCTTGATTCCATACATAACTGGAAAGGAAGGTGAGACCTTGTTGTCTTCTACCTTTACCTTGAACTTAGTGACACAATCAACAAGCCTGTTGAAAATGTACTTAGCCCAATTAAGTTCCGATTTATTTTCATAGATATGCATCAGCAATGGCCATCTTCTCAGGCCGACTTGGTCAATTCCTCCAACTTGGGAGTCAAGGACTTTTATCAGTAGCAGAGCTACTAGACCAAGTGAATGGCAGAGATGCTTTCTCTTAACGTGCTTTGTCCAAGTCACGGGAGCTATCTCGCCTTTCTTCATCTTGGCATTTCCGACGTCACTGTAGAAAGCTTCTATTTCTTCGTCAGTAGCAGGGACGTCATCTTCAGTTCCAGTGGTTGGAATCTGAAAGATTTCCGCTAAATCAGTCCATTTCAGGACGATTTGCGTGTTCTGAACATAAGTAAGGATCACTTTTTCAGTGATTTCATTACTGTCTGAAAGGGACTTGATTTCTGCATTGTTGTAGAATTCCATAGTATCAATCATACTCACTGGCTTAGTGCGAGCAGAGATAAAGTTCATGAGGCCTTGCTGCTTGATGAACTCAGGCGCCTCTTCATTTTGGTCATCAAGTTCTTGTTCATAAAAGTACCTAATGTACTTTTCTATTGCAAACCCTCCCCATTGCATCAACATCTCACACTTTGCAGTGTCAAGATATGACGGAGGCATAGGTTTTACAGTGATTCGGTCGTTTTTCAACACAACTTTCGTTGTGTCTGGGGCCAGAGTAGTCACCGGAGCAGTCACCGGAGTAGTGCGTGTTTCAGCACTATCAACCTTTGACGATTTTGAGGACTTAGATAACTGTCTCTTGGGAGACATTTCTTATATAGAGCAAGAAATATTGTACGAAAAGAGATAGTTTGCTTTTTGACCGGAGGTACAGTAGATTCAGGCTAGAATTTGCAGAGAAAGGAAATGTGAGTTAAAGAATTTTGTCATTTCTATAACTCTTTCTTTATATAGTGTTTCTGGTGTGTGAGAAACTCAATCGATTTGAGCTCTCAGCAAGGGTAAACAGAGAAACACTGGAGTTAGTGGAGCCTTTGCATTGAATGCGTAGTGGCCCACTAACTAAAACCGTCAGAGCACTCTCTCTCTTTGTTTTGTTAGCCGTTAGATTAGTAACTCCTTTTAATCAATGGCCGCGATTGAATTTCATGTCATGATTATTGCGAGTTTATCTGTGCCAGCTTAACGTCACAAATTGATTTTACCGAGTAATAAGGGATAGATTGCTTGCTGAAATAGACAAGAATCTTTTCAGCGAGTTTGAATTAACAATCTAGATACTTGCTGAAAGTTCCCCCTTACTTAGATATCTCATATTTTCTTTAAGTTTAAAAGATATTTCTGATTTCCCGTATCAGTAAATTCATTTGTACTTGAGACATCTTTTGGTAAAACCTGAGAGATGAGCTTTGCTCTTTTTCTGAGTTCCCGTCTCAGGGAATTCCTTCGATACTTGAATACCTATTTCAGTATCTTTTGATTGTCTGAGTACCCGTCTCAGCAATCCTTAAGTTCTTTCTCTTACTGAGTGCCTGTCTCAGCAAGTGGTCAAGTTTCCTAACAAATACCCGTTTTGAGGAATTACTTCCTGAATGCCTGTTTCAGCAATCATGTAGTGACTTATCATTTCTTAGAAGAAATCAGTGACTTGGTCTTTCGGACAAGAAGCTTGGGCTTGCTGAATACCTGTTTCCAGCATTCTGCACTGTGTATCCTTTATTGAGGTAGTTCAATCAATCCAAGGTTATAACCTAGCATTGCGAACCTATTATCCGGTAGAGGGCTGGTAAAGATGTCAGCAAGCTGATCTTCAGTACCTACTTTCACACCTCAATATCACCTTTTGCCACATGATCTCTAATGAAATGACATGTCTAATA
>CM051455.1:83818245-83869332 GCA_028274465.1 Plantago ovata | reverse complement strand
GCAGCAGGCCTCATGAACTTTATATATCTGCTCGCCTAAGACGTGAGCATGATAGATATATGGACATTCTACAACAATGCAGAAATCCAGTCCCTTACTGATAGTAAAGGAGTCACTGAAAAAAGTGATCTTTACTACAGTTCAGAACACGCAAATCGTCCTGAAATGGACTGATTTAGCGGAGATTTTTCAGATTCCAACCACTGGAACTGAAGATGACGTCACTGCCACTGACGAAGAAATTGAAGCTTTCTACAGTGACGTCAGAAATGAGAAAATGAAGAAAGGCGAGATTGCTCCCGTGACTTGGACAAAGCACGTTAAGAGAAAGCATCTCTGCCATTCACTTGGTTAGTAGCTCTGCTACTGATAAAAGTTCTTGACTCCCAAGTTGGAGGAATTGACCAAGTAGGCCTGAGAAGATGGCCATTGCTGATGCATATCCATGAAAATAAAACGGAACTTAACTGGGCTAAGTACATTTTCAACAGGCTTGTTGATTGTGTTACTAAGTTTAAGGTAAAGGTAGAAGACAACAAGGTGAGACCACAAAAAGTCTTACCTTCCTTTCCTGTTATGTATGGAATCAAGATATGCTACATCCTTGAACATTCCAGGATTCAGCTAAGAAACCCATTGCCAATCAAAAAGTCTGTATGCAATGTGGGAAGATCATTCTACAAGCTGAATGTACCTAAGACTGCTGGAAAGAAAACTAAGAAGACAACAACTGCAAATGTTGTCACCACAAGCCAGCAAGAAAGGTATACAACAGCTGCAGATGTTACCACTCAGCAACTTAGAGATGAAACTGTTGTTGGTGGTGGTAACACAAATGAAACTGCTGTAGAAAATCAACAAGGTACGTGTACAACAGCCGTTGCTGAAAATGCAACTATAGATGCCTCTGGGAAACTGGAGAAATCTAACAAGAAAAAGAGGAAAGCTGATGATGACACTCAGACTGCAGCGTCATGAGCAAACTCGTACCTAAGAGGAAACGGACCAGCAACACAAGGAAGAAAACACTGGCCCGCAAGTCAGTTCCTGCTGTCCAAGTCCTCTCAGACAATTCCCAGACAAATGCTGAAATGCATTTGCCAGTAGATGTTGCTAAGGTGATTACTGAAACCTATGTCAGCAATGTTGAAGTGTTTGCGGAAGCCTTCAAAAATCAACTTAACGTTGATACCTCTACTGGGAATAGACCACAAGGCAGTGGAAATGAAATTCATGCCCAAGTCCCATATATCTACATTGTAGATAATTTAGATGATCCAACCATGGAACCAGCAAGTGACATTGCTGCTGATCTGCAAAGAGCGGCACTTGCTGATGTTGCTGAAAAGATGGTTGCTGAACAAGCAGCTCATCAAGTTGCTGAAACCCCGCTTGCTGAAGGACCAGTTGCTGAGACAGCAATGGTTCAAGTTCCAGAAGTTGCTGAAACACAAGAAGCACTATTCAACGACGCATCTCGTGATGCTGAGAATATTGGCCCAAGTTCACCCAAGACATCAATTGACAAAGTCCAGCTTGTACTGGAAGCCTTAAGCCAACAAATGGAGTTGGAGATTGAAGAATCATCCAACAAATCCATTGATGCCTTCATGACAAGCAGTGAGCTCAAGGGTCAAGATGCTTCTGCTCAACTTGTCATTTCAGAGACAAGGGAGATTGCTGAAACCACACAGCTTTCTCAAATAGAGCAAGACAAGAAGTTTGCTGAAGAAACAGTCCAAGAACTGAAGAAACTGTTAATGCTGAGAGGACTGAGCCACAACCTGTCCTTCTTCAGCAGGTAGTTAATTCAACCATCAGTAAAACTTCAATTTCTGAAACTTATTCTTTTGCTAATATTATATTATCTCTACAGACTTCTCAAGATGCAAGTCAGATGGTTGCTGAAGCCTCTGCACCAGAACCAACACTCCCTGCTCAGCAGGTAGTTAATGTTTTTGGTAATAAAACTAAGTTTGACAGCTTAGTACTTGTGTCTAACTCTAATTTATTTCAGGATGAACAAATGGAGGATTCTATTCAAGCTCCTCATGGAATGGAAATTGTACAACATGAGCTTGCTGACTCTCAGCAGGTAAATCATGTTTCAGATATGAACTCTAAAACAATTTTCCAAACCAATCCAGATCTAAATAACGTTCTTTTTCAGGCTCAAAAGGAGACCACTGAAGTGGTACTCATCACGGAAGATCATCAAGTAAGTTCTGAGGAACTGTACTTGAACTTCAAAAGGACTACTTTGTCTCAAGTTGCTAAGTCCGTCAGCAACTGGCAAAGATATAGGCGAATGGACTTCTCTGATCTTCACCTTCATCTTTCAAATGAGAAAAAGAGATCTTCTCTGTTGAAGCTCGAAACATTTGTCCACTCCATCCTTCCTGAAGAAATGACATATTCTCAGCAAATGAGCTCTAATCTGATTGCTCAAATCAGAGAGAATATGAAGGCAAAATTCAAGAGTGCCTCTCCAGATGAACAAGCTGTGATGCTCAAAGGTTCATTTGTACATGTGGTGGATGATCCCCACAAAATCAATGAGGAAGAGGAAGTGACAAGTGTTGCTTTATATAAGCACGTTGAGCTAGTAATTCTGACCGATGATGATGAAGAGGAAGAAGATGAGAACATTCCCACTGATCCAAGTGATGATGAAGGGAAAGATTCCAAGGACAAGAAAGACGATGATGATGACAATCAAGGTCCCAGTCCTGATGTTGGAGGATTAAAGTTAACAGCTGCTGAAAATGCTCAACCAGAAAATCAGCAAGCTGAACAACCACAACCTCAGCAAGAATCTCAACCTTCTCCTGCTGCTGCTGAAAATCAAGCGCCTGTGCAAGGTGCTGATACTGAAGAAGAATATGCCAGAAAAAGGGTTGCCTTGAAAAATGGCAAAAGTCCAGTTTCTGATGCCAAGGTTACTGAAGAAAACCTTGATGATGATGATGAACAAGATGAAGATTACCAACGCGCTCTCCAGAACAGTCTCTTGATCCATGCAAGCCATACGCAGGATCTAGAAATTGGTCAATCTTCAGGAGTAAGATCAAAGGAAGTCCCTCCCTTCCATTTACTACTGGCGAAACTCCAATAATTGAGTCTCATACTCAATTAAAACTAACTACTGGCGAAACTCCAGTTATTGAGTCTCAAACGTTGCCTTCAGCAACTACTCAATTAAAACTAACTACTGGTGAAACTCCAGTTGTTGAGTCTGAAGCAACCACTCAACAAAAAGGAAGTGAAGCTGCTGATTTCAGTTCTAAATTTGCTGGACTTGATGAATCTGAGGATGACGACTACTTGTCAGAAAATGAGGATGAACAATCCAAGCGAGACCCCAAAGTTGTTCAGATTCCTCCTCCTGATTACATCAATGATTTAGACGATGGTCTAAGAGCAGAATTGCTATTACAGGATGATCAGTTTGCTTCTGAACTCAAAGTTCATTCCTTGACACCACATCTAGTGCCGTTCCCAAGAGTTTAGGAGTTTACTCCTAGAATTTAGCACTAAAGGAAGTCCATGATGCCTGCAAAGCTGAAGATGAGGCATTGCTTGCTGAGTGCCCACTTGACTTTGGAAAGATATTGGCTACAGTGCTGAGACGCACTACTACTTTTACCATAGCTCAGAAAGACATTAGTCTTTATCACAAAAGTTATGAAGAAGATGTAAGTCAAGCTCTTAAGCTCGCAAAGACCGCTCTCGTGAAGGCTCAGACTTTTATGGATGAGAAGGCCGCAACAGAGAAAAGACATGAAGAGAACATGATGAGCATTCAAAGAGAGTTGTCAAAAATGACTTCTGACCAGCAACAAATCATCATGAAGTATAACAGCTTA
Source organism: Plantago ovata (assembly GCA_028274465.1). Classification (NCBI taxonomy): domain Eukaryota; kingdom Viridiplantae; phylum Streptophyta; class Magnoliopsida; order Lamiales; family Plantaginaceae; genus Plantago; species Plantago ovata. The sequence goes on along the minus strand of CM051455.1, from coordinate 83,865,466 downwards.
AGCACTCTTGCTGAAAATTGCAATGAGTTCTATTCTCTGCACATCACTCCGATGTTGCAATCCATGTCTAAGGGGGAAAAGAAGAGTACCAGAAAAAGAAACCAAACCCCTCCTGTTGTTGATGTGCCACTGCCTATAGAACCGCTTGCTGAAAGAGAGCAAAGTTCTAAAAGGCAAGCAGAATCTGAGTTGAATTCAGCAAGTACCAAAAAGAGAAAAACCGCTGCTGAAACTCAAGATTTTTGCCATACTGAAAGGCATCACAATCTGAATGAAGATGATGAAGATGATGACAATCAGATAATAGCTCAAGCCATAAGATCTAGACCCTTAACAGCCTTAACTCCGTCTGGCAACTCAAAGCATTTCTCGTCTGACTCTTCAGCAAGAGATCAAGACAATGCTAAGACAAGAAGAAGAAGGCAAAGACAAGAAGAAAAGAGGCTGGCCAGCATTGCTATTGGCTCCGGCATTGAATACACAAAGACCAGCAATGAAGAAACCACTCAGAATGTAATCAGAAACATTCATGGTTGCTGGATTTTAAAGCTGGAAGACTTGCTGGTAAATGAGTTCTTTCCTACAGCCATATTGAATCAAATGTTCAAATGGATTGAACTCAAGGTACAAAGGAAGCAAAGGGAAGAATCCCTCCCAAGAAATATTGCTGGAAAATGGTTGAATCTTGAGGTCTCAGTAAGAAGAATTGCCATTGGTAAGACATATAAACAAGAACAAAATCTGATCAAACCACCTGGCATCGCTTACTACTCTCACCCAGTAACAAAGAAAACAAAGAACAAACTTGGATTGATTCCTTATGAGTACTTCTATCTCACTGCTAAGGATCAAGAAGAAGATCTTCTCTGGCTAAGAAAGATTCATCCGAAAAGCATTTCAGATACACAGCTTCTCCATGCCAGCAATTGGGGCATGCATTTGTGGGTAACTCGTTACATGGAAATGAATGCTGAAAAGCATCATCACACTGCCTGCAAAAATGCAAGAATTCTTCAACTACAAGTCCGTTCTGGAAAACTACGAAAAGGACTGTGTTGAATTTACTGCACTTGCTGAGAGGAGTGTAAGAGAGATTTTGAGAAAATTCTCTGAACGAGCTTAATTCCTTGTAATAGTTTTTGTTAAAGTTTTTGTTTGCTGATTCTGTTTAAGTTATCTCTGCTATTTCATGTAAACTTCTTAAAGATAACTATCAGCAATGAAACTTTTGACTCTTATTGGTTTTTGATTATGCAATTTACTTATGCTTACTGTTTAATTATTCAAGTATACTTGCATTAATCAACTGATTTATTCAACATCAGAAACCTCTAAAAGGGTAACAATTAATTTAGCCATGGATTGCTAACATCAAAAAGGGGGAAATTTGTTAGGAAACTTGTAATTTTGATGAGCAATTAACCATGCTAAATTAAGAAAAGTCCAGTAACTAGTACTCTTAAGGTCCATAGGAATTTAGAACTTTAAGGACATTGTACAAGAGGAACGTTTGCTGAAGACTTAGATTAGATGTTAGATAGGTTGGTTGTTTAGCTTACGATGTATTTTATTTTCTGAAAAGAAAATAACTTATTGAAGCTTTAGCTTATGATGTATCTTATTTTCTGAAAAGAAAATAACTTATTGAAGCTTTAGCTTATGATGTATGTTATTTTCTGAAAAGAAAATAACCTATTGAAGCATTTGCTGATGATGTACTTTGTTTTTACAAACAAACTATTGAAGCATTAAGAACCCCTCAGAATCTTGAAGAATTTGAAGATCTGAAGACTTGAAGATTTCGAAGAACTGAAGACTTGAAGATTTTGAAGATCTGAAGAATAGAAGATTTCTGAAGACTGGTATCTACAAAGGCACATGTTGCTCAGAAAGTGGAAACTTCAGCAACAACATTGCATAAGTGAAAATCTGAAAGACAGAGTAGGTTGTGCTTGCTGAAACTGAGACTGACCACTTGCTGATGGAACATATGTGACCTCTTGCTGAAAGTACTTACTTTTGCGCTCCAATGATACTGTTTGAATTCTATTCAAATATGCATTAAATGCAAAGCTTGCACGCGAATGACATGAAGACTAGAAGACAAACAAGGACGCTGCTGAAAGTACAAAAGCAAGATAGTGACATGTTAAGGAACAAAAGCCTTAGGATTTGAAATTCAAACGGCTCCTTACTTTCACTATAAATAGAGGTCATCCGGCGAAGAGTTAAAGTGTGTCAACAACGTGATCAAACTCTCACTTGTGCTTAAACTCACATACCTTCAAATACTCTTACTGCCATTGATCCGTTCCAAGACCTAAAGCTTGAAAAAGCTAATTGTGAAGAAGTAGAGTTTACACTATTAAGAAATTAGTTAAGTGTTATTTCTTTCTTTTGAACAAGAACGAGTCTTAACACCAGAAACAATCTAACTTGTCTACTGCAAAGTATTCAAAGTTGTGTTTCTTAGATTACTTGTTGTAACTGAATAAGTTATAATTAAGTTATCTCATCCCGAACGTCTCTAACTGAAAATACACCCTTTCAGGCGTGATATTCAGGGGGAACTTAATCGAGCATAGTTTTGCTGATTAAAAGTACCAAGTTTGGTGGAGAACAAGGTTACGTTCTCTAGATTAGGTTGGAGACGAAGCAAGTGTGCTTTGGTTTCTGTTTGAATCGCTCTAGATAGGAGATTGTACGGAACCTCAATCATATCTTAGTGGATTTAGTCCTAGAAAGGATAAAGTGGATTAGTTGAGAGATAACACCACTCTCAGATACCACTATAAAAGTGTTTGTGTGATTTACTTACTGTACTTAGTTTTCAGCAAATAATATCTGTCTGTACACAGTCACTCACATCACTTGCTGAAACCTTTACTTACTAAAAGAGCACTTATTGTATCAAAGACTTCCGCTCTCTGATTTTAAGTATCAGCAAACCTAGCTACTGAAAAGTAACTTACGCTTGCTGAGAAAGTTAAGTATCAGCAAACTCATTACTGAAAAGTAATAAGTACTTGCTGAGAAAGTTTTAAACGACGAAAGTTTGAAAAGACTATTCACCCCCCCCTCCCCTCTAGTCTTTTCTTGTTGTTTAAAGGGACGAACAAAAGCTATCAGGAATTGGTTCAGGATCCTTAGGTTCTTCATTACTTACGTTGAGTCCCAGATCTTTATCTTCCTCCTTAGGTTCTCCCACCAAGTTGATCGACATGGACCTCTCAGTGCTGCTATGTAACTTCCCTTGCTCTCTACTAGCTCTAGCTTCCAATTGATCAAGACGAGCATTGATCTTTGTCGAATCCTCCTTGTATCTCTTCAAAAACACTTGGGTGTAATCCACCAATTTCTGTAAATTATCCAAGAGAGTTGCTGACTTGGATGTAGATGCTTCGACCTTAGGGGTAGGATTACTACGGTTTCCCCAGTGAACATCTTCTCGTGATAGATCTGATCTACACATATGAGCCCCATGCCCATAATTCTTGCACACCCTACATACCTCGTTGGAGAGAGATGTTCCGATTAGGCAACTTAGAGCTTGCCTCATCTGATTGGCGAAACCTTCGAACCTATCGCCACTCACACCATTCACTTCATGCATTGGGATCTCCTGGTTTGGTGGAGCCTCAGGTCCACGCCTCCTAACCAGTTCTCTTGGATCCTTGGACTGAGATCCTTTAGCAAGCCTTTCGAAACACGCCCACACATCCTCGGCGGTCTCTTCCTAGATAGTACCACGGCATTGGAAATCCACCACCTGTTGACTCTCATATGTGAGTCCATTGTAGAAGTGCTGGACAAGATCAGGAAGCTCAAAACCATGGTGTGGACACTTGTGCATGAGGTCCTTGAACCTCTCGAAAGCGGTGTAGATGGTCTCATCATAGTCCTATTTGAATCCAGTGATTTGCGCCTTAAGCGCGGCAGTCAATGTGTGAGGAAAGTATTTCTCCATAAAAGCTGAAATACACCTTGTCCCAGGTGTCTAGTGATCCGGCTTCCAGAGAGCCTAGCCATGCCTTGGCTTTATCACCAAGCCCCATAGCAAAAACCTTCATCCTCAGCTCATCGTCCGTTATCCCTGCTCCGGGCCTTGGAAGATTGTTGATAAAATCGTCAATATCATTCAGGTATCCCATAACATCTTCCCTAGCCACCCCATAGAACCTCGGGAGTTGCTGGAACATGCAACTTTTGATTTCCAAATCTCGAGTTGCAGCAGAAAGAACAATAGTCGGACCTCTCATCAGTGCTCTGTTGGGTTGAACCCATGATTTCAAAAGTGGGTGAGCCATCACAAGACCTGAATATCTGTGACAAGCTAGGAAAGGAGTATCAGAGAGAGATTAAATAGGAAAACTAAAACTACTAGAACTAGAAATTGAATGCTGAAAATATAAAAAAATTAAACAGAAAAAAGGAGTATAGTCCCCGGCAACGGCGCCAATTTGATGAAAGCGGTTTGTCAGACTCGATTAATCAAATAAATTTGTATTTAGCCAAAGGCAATTCACAACTACAACGAAAACCGTAGTGTAGCAGTAGAATAACCTCGAGTGTCGATCAATTTGATGAAAGCGGTTTGTCAGACTCGATTAATCAAATAAATTTGTATTTAACCAAAGACAATTCACAACTACAACGAAAACCGTAGTGTAGCAGTAGAATAACCTCGAGTGTCGATCTCTAAGGACTATAACTAGCTTTATCTAATTTAACTTGAGAATATAAAATAGCATACGACTTAGCAAATGTGTTGTTTGTTAACAGGTAATGGAGATTGGTGATATTATGGTCATTCAAAGCATAGCAGGTTAATAATCATGCATAAATTCCCCGGTTTTGCATAGAGATCTTTGATCAATGAGTTGTCCAGTTGTAATTATTCAACACTACGAAGATATAGATTTAGATAGATCAAAATATCAATGAATTGTCCAATTGTGTTCAATAATTATTCCAACAATACGAAGATAGAGATTTAGATAGATCAAAGAAATAAAGCAATAACTCAGAGTATAATGCGCGATATAGCCATTAGCATAATTATCAACCCTTCGCTAAGAAATCACATACTATCACCAACGAGAAGTTTAGCTACTCATAGTTGTCATGCAATCAACAGAAATCATACCATGAATGAATGAAAACATCATGAAAGATATATAAAAATAAGTAGAAAAACTGTAAGATACAATGTTACCGAAGGTTGTCAATCTCCGAAGAATCGCGATCTTACAAGCTCCAAACTCCTAAGAAAAAGTATCTCCTAAGCTAAGAACCCCCAGAACAGGCTCTGGGGAATTCCTACCTAAAACTACAAAGAAAGGTGAGAGAAAAGGTCTTGAAAAGTATGAAAAACGGAGAAAACTGAGCAACTATATATAGGTATTCGGGAGGTGTGAGGCGAAGGGCCCCACACACGGGGCAAAGGGCCCCACGTCCCGGGCGACTAGCCCGGGAGTATTTTTCGGCCAGAAACGCGTTTTTGGATTTCTTCCCCTTTTCGGACTCGGTTTTTGCCTTCTAGTGACCTTTTAGCGTTCAGACTCGACCCCTAGACTTCAAATTATCCGGAATCTTTCAGATACTCCAATTAGGCTTCTGGAACACCAATTCCTTGTCTACTTTAATATAATTGCCCGGAAAACCTCGTTTTTCAACCAAAACCTGTAAAATACAAACTAAAGGGAAACGTGACACTATTCTAATAAAATGCACTAAAATATAGCTAAATTAACATAGAGGATAGCTAAAATAGGTGAAAAAGACCCAAATGAAAGTGTAAAATACACATTCATCAGTGACCGGTCGATTAGGTCGTAACTAGGTAGACTTGGGTAGTAGAGGACTATCGGGTTTGCTTGGTTATTGCCTAGTCTAATCCCTTTTAGATGCGAGGCAGAAGTCGCTGAGGTCTATTAGGGTCGTAGGTTCTGTTTCCCCAAAGTACACGGGGGTTTCTGTTTCTGTCCAGAGTTGTATACCCTCTGGAGGGATCTATAAGGGCTATTGGGAGTAGGAGCAATAAGGCGGGCTGCACCAACGGACTTCGACTTATCTGTTCTGTCTTTCTGTTCTTTGATTTGTTCTGTTTGTTATATTATCTGCTGAAAAGGATTTTGATTTTAAAAAAAAACTGTTTACTTTCTTTTTGTTAACTTAGAACCTCACTGAGATCCTTTATCTCACACTCTCTTTGTTTTCAAAATTCCTTCCTTCCAGATACTACTGAGGATACACGCGAGTAGGATGCCAGCGACTGAGAGAAGGGTCTGGGATGTCTTTGAGAATTTATTTCAAAGTAAGAAGATAAAACTTTTCACTGTCTTCAATAGTTGTTATTCATTAGATTTCTAAGTTATCGTTGGATATTTACTTGATTCTGTTAGCGCTCTGCGCGTCAAATATTGTTATGGCATTTATTGCCGACCGTTGTTTTAAAAATTATTTCGAATTTTCTCTTTTCAAGAAATTATTTTGTTTTTAAAAAACCGATACCGTTACAGATGGTATTAGAGCTTCATTCAAACTCAAGCTTGCTAGGATAGCGTCTTCTGGCCTTTGGGGTGTGTGTGAGGGTCCGAGTCGCTGGATATAGGTTGAGTTGTTATTTTTCTATCTCTTATGCCGTTTAGACTTCCGCACTAACTCTGACCTGTTCCATTTGCACTTCACCTGTCCTACTGTTTTGTCCTCCGAAACTGCCTTGTTGTTCATCCTGTTTAACTTCTACTAAGTTCACAAGCTTCCTATTGCTGCTTTGTTCATTTTATTTAAGGCGATAATATTGTTTCTTCTAAATGCATGAGTATTTGTTTAAAAGTATGTTTATTTACTATAATATCAGTAGTTGCATGTTTTAAGGTTTAAACACTTATATATGCATTTATTTTACTTGTTGAAGTTCATACATGATCTTGCTTAGTTATGTCATACAGTAATCCATTGTTTAACCAAAGTCGACATAAATCACTGGCAGGCGGCCGACTGTTTAAGTGATTCGTGTTAACCGAGGTCAAATGACTGATCACTTTATGAGAGGACGCTTTTATTGCATGCTTAATGTTTATGAATCTTTTCTACAACATATGAATTTGCTACTTATGTTTTATCATTGCTTCTTCAATTTATGTCTGCCTTGCATGCTAGGTTAGACACACTCGAGGATTTACTTAGTGATTAGTTGCTATTTTCCTTTTGACCCCCCCTAGTTTGAATTTGACCTTTAGTAATCTTGTTTACTTTTACGCATCTCCTGCTCGTTCACGTTAGATTGACTTAAGTTAGTGCCTTAGTTCACGTTACGCCACGCTTGAGGATGTTAATCACGTTACTGATCTCAGACTAATTGCGATAGGATGGCTTCAGCGAACAACACTCGCGCTACCAGCAGCAACAACCACACCGCCAATGATGCTATTGCACAAGACTTGATGCAGCAGAAGGTCGCAGCTTCAAATGCCTCCCGCCAAGTAGCAAGTGCGATCGCGCCGTCAACTATGCCACATCAAGAAACTCTAACGTTGTCGGCGGCTGAGAGGTTCGCTCGTTTCCACCCGGAAAGGTTTGAAGGATCACCCCACTCAAGGAAAGCTGAATTGTGGATTGAGGGCATCGAGGATTTGTTTAGTATCTTGCACACCAACGCTGCACAAATGGTGGAGCTTGCAGTGTTTCAGCTCGATGGACTAGCACGCCGTTGGTGGGTCACCGTTGATGCACGATGGAGGAGAGAAGGAAACCTCACACATGGGAGAATTTTGTGACGGAATTTGTGGACAAGTATGTTCCCCGTAATGTCCGTATGAGGAGAATTAGTGAGTTTGAAAGTTGAGGCAAGGGAAGATGACGGTGTCCGAGTATGAACTTAAATTCACGAGATTGTTGAAGTATGTGCCACACCTCCAAAATGAAGAAATGGAAAAGATGAGGTGCTTTGTACGAGGATTGAAGCCTAAGATCAAGTTCAACCTGTTTGGAATCGAGATGTCAACTTACGCGAAGGTCGTGGAAAGAGCTGCTGAAGTGGAGAACGGATTAGGAGAGCTTGAGAGCTATGAATCTCATCGATCTGGAAAAAGGGGTTCTGATCACGTGAGTGGCAAGGATCCTCCGTCTCCATCCAAGTGTCCTCGCAATCAGCGGGAAAGTCGACCCCGTCAACTCGATGATATTACCGGAGAGTCAACTAGCGTAAAGTGTAATTTCTGTGGAGGAACAACTCACAAGGAAGACAACTGCTGGAAGAAGAAGGGTTGGTGTTTGGCTTGTGTCAGCAAAGATCATAAGGTGCACAGATGTCCGAGGCGTCGCTCTCTAATTAAGGAAGGACGACCTTGTAGCACGGTTTCGAAAAACCAAGGAGATGGTGCAACAACGAAGGTGAAGGTCTACAGTGGGGTTGGACATGAGGCTCGGTCAGCAAATGTGGCAAAAGGTACGCACGTTTGGACAAACCTCTTCTAAGTCGTGTTTGTTTATCGAACTACACTTCTTTCTTTAGGTTAGACTCGCTTGAAGTTTAATTATCGACTATTTATTGAGGATTAATAGTTGGATGTTCTGGGTGAAGAGGCAAGCGTTGACTTCTTTAGGTTAGTTACGAATTCTATTAACCTTTGACTTGCGAACGTGTTCGTGTGATCCGGCATTTGAAGTTTGAAGACATTCGATTCTCTGTTACTTGTTCGTTAGTTTTACGCTAGTTAAGTTTCGAGGACGAAACTTCTTTTAAGGGGGGAAGAGTGTAACAATCCGTTTTTTTAATTATTTATTATTATTTTATTATTTAATTATTCTATTTAATTAATTAATTATCAGATTAATTTATTTATACGGTAATTGTTTAATTCTTTTCGCGTAAACGAGTTCGTTTCGCTACGTTTGGACCAAGCTGGAAAGACTGCACTTACTGACTTCTTTTGGCACATTTATGTGGCCCATTCAACTTGGCTCATTGACCGGCCCATCTGACTACTCAACCCTAACCCTAATCAGTTACCCCATCTCCTTCATTCTTCTTCTCCTTCATTCTTCTTGCCGTTCAAACCAAAAGGAGAGAAAGAGAGAAAGAAAGAAATAAAGAAAGAAAGAAAGGGGAGAGAGAGAAGAGAGAGTTCGCAGCTGCTGCTGCTCCGTCCGACCTCGCCGCGCCGCGTCCGGGTGCCGCCGTCCGTTCTGCCCGTCGTCCGATCCATTTCGCGTACACCGGCATCTGTTCCATTCTGCCCGCGCGTGCGCCGCCCGTCTCTGTTCGAGTCGCGCCGCTGTCCTTCCGCGTGCTTCCTATCCCAATCCACTGTGTCGTTCGCTCGCCTTTCCAGTCGCCGTTCAAGCCGTCGTCCGTGCCTATTCGCGCGCCGGCCTATTCCATTCGTCTCCGTTCGTTCGCTCATCTCCGCCGGCTTGTGTTGCTCCGTCCGATTCGATCCGTACCGGCTCGTCCTCCTGTCTGCTCCGTTTTAGATTGCGGTAAGTGGCTCGGTCCTTCCGTTTCAGATTCAACCTCGATTTGAATCTCGTTTTAATTTCTTTTCTTTTTGTCTTCATTCGATTTGCAGATTGATTCATTCCCCTTTCGAAGGTAATCTCGATCCCCTTTCTCTTTCTTTCGATTTACAGTTCGTATCCTGTTTGGACATTTTTTCCCCTGGACCGTTTTGCCCTTGTACATTCTGGCCATGTTATTTTGATTCGAACTGAGAACCGGGACTTAGGATTTGTTAGATTGTTGTTGCTGATTGTTGGACTTGTTTTGTTGTTGACCTCGTATGTTGACCGTATTGATTTTTTTGTTGACTTCAAAAAGGACTGACTGGACTTTAGGGAATTAATCTGAACCTCGTGGACTGTTTTGGGACGTTTGAAAACTTAAAGGACCCTTTTGCAATTAATTTGATCGTAGTTGACTGACATAGGACTGTTTTGTAAACTCTTTTGTTCTGTGGGGACTGATATGTATGTTTGGAAACCTACTGGACTATCTGTATTTTCTGATTTCAAAAAGGATCTTTTTGCAAATTACCACTGAGGGTATTTTAGTAATTTCCAGAGACTGAAAACCGGAAAAGTATTTTTTTTCTGAAAACGTTTCAACTTAGTTTCTGCTTTGGTACTTTAGTAGTGACTTGGCTTGCTAGCCTAGTTGGTTAGGTTTTTGCTTGACTAACTTAGAGGTCCCGAGTTCGAACCTCGTCTTTACCACTTCTTTACCAACCTTTTTCCTTCCGTTCGTTCGACTTCTAAAGTGTATTTAGTTACTTTCTCTTTAGGTTCTCCGTTGTTCGATAACTCTTAAGCTCACTGCTTGTTGGAGACGTTTGCTTGCAAGTTGAGGTGAGTGTTCACCCCAAAACTTATCTATTTGCGAAAAACTGGAAGGCTATGTGACTATCTGTATCTATTACTATATTCTGTTAAACCATATGCTTCCGCGTAAAAGTAACTAAGTCCTAAGTATGACTATTTACTTTCTTTGTTTATTGCTACTCTGTTCTGGATTAACTTTTCTGCAGGAACACTTCTCGATGTTTGATTATTCGTATCTGTTTGTTCTGTATCTGTATCTGTTCTGTCTGTTTCTGTGTGACCGGTCAATTAGGTCGTAACAAGGTAGACTTGGGTAGTAGAGGACTATCGGGTTTTCTTGGTTATTGCCTAGTCTAATCCCTTTTAGACGCGAGGCAGAAGTCGTTGAGGTCTCGCTGGGTCATAGGTTCTGTTTTTCCAAAGTATACGGGGGTTTCTGTTTCTGTCCGGAGTTGTATACCCTCTGGAGGGAGCTATAAGGGCTATTTGTAGTAGGAGCAATAAGGCGGGCTGCACCAACGGACTTCGACTTATCTGTTCTGTCTTTCTGTTTTGTTATCTGTCCTGTTTGTTATATTATCTGATGAAATGGATTTTGATTTTAAAAAAAAATTGTTTACTTTCTGTTTGTTAACTTAGAACCTCACTGAGATCCTTTATCTCACACTCTCTTTGTTTTCAAAATTCCTTCCTTCCAGATACTACTGAGGATACACGTGAGTAGGATGCCAGAGATTGAGAGAAGGGCCTGGGGTGTCTTTGGGAATAAGAAGATGAAACTTTTCACTGTCTTCAATAGTTGTTATTTATTAGATTTCTAAGTTATCGTTGGATATTTACTTGATTCTGTTAGAGCTGTGCGCGTCAAATATTGTTATGGCATTTATTGCCGATCGTTGTTTTAAAAATTATTTCGGATCTTCTCTTTTCAATAAATTATTTTTTTTAAAAAAACCAATACCGTTACAGAGCATGTGGCAGTCCCCTCTTTTGGAATTCTATTACGTAGAAATAAGCTATAACATCACCCAACACTTTCTTGTGTATAAGTTCCTCTTTCAACCTCTTATTTTTGCATGGAAAACTCTTGTCAATAGGTCTGGCCTGTTTTGTGCTTCTTCGCCAGGTAACAGTTCATCCTGTATCTCTTTCCATTTTGTGTTACATGTCATTGTTATAAAGAAGTCTGGTTTCCCATACCTTTGCACCAATGCAAGAGCACTCATGTATCTACAATTCATATCTCTGGGGCTACCCTGATATGAGCTTGGTAAATATATCCTTCTACCAATGTCATCTGTGCTTACCACACCGTTGGATGCAACACTGTCTTTTAGACTTTGCAATGTCTCTGTTCGGATTTGCTTCTTCTGGTTTAGCCTAATGAAGTCTAGGCGTTGCGTCTCAAACTTTATATAGCAGTCGATGATAAATTGTTGCCCCACTCTTCCTGTCCTTAATATGTTTGTTTTGTCTGACCTCCTTATCTAAAACATGTAGCAATAGTATTCTCTTACTGATACATTCTTCTCTTTCTGGCTGTTCTGCTCTATATCTGCATTAGCGTGTAAATAATTTTGCATTTAAAATGAATTATTAACTAAATTGGAGAATGCAGACTTGTGAGAATTTAAAATGAATGCAGACTTGTGAGCATTCTAAGTTTTTGCATAATTTCAGTAGTAATTCACCAATTTGAGCAATAATAATAACCACAAATTTTAGACAGTTTAAGCCAATTAGGAAACAAAATATTTTTTATTATATTGTACTAATATGTATTGTGACGCATACTTACTTTTGAGTTCATCATTGAGTAATGATTCAGCGGATTCATGGTTGATTGTTGATCTATTTACTTTACGAATGCAGTATATTCGCTGTCCGTTTGCACCAATTGATCCCCCAGGTTCTAACCTTCTTATGCCTACCTGCCACCCCGGCTCGCCATATGGGAATAGTAGAGGGTATTGTAGTGGGTCATAGCAACCGTAGTAGTAGTTGACAAAATGGTATGCTCCTGATTTTGCATAGACTCTAATGTCACGTGTATTTGCTACCTCACCCTCTTTTGGTTGTTCCCATATTGCTGCAATGTGTTTTGTAGTTGGTAGATTGTAAATGTTTTTGTCGACTGTGGGATCAACTTTCAGGACAATAAACCGTTCATCCAGGTTCTTCTCTTCTTTTAGACTTCTAAAGAACTTTTCATATGGGTTGCATTTCATTATACTCATTAGTTTTTTGATCACTTCTTCCTGTAGCCCATTGAAGGTCTCCATCCTATTCTTCACTTCGTTTTCGGTTCCATAAACATATAGTTGCGCGCACTGTGGACTATTTTTTGCTGGTATGAGATCTTCCAATATGTGATGTACTGCTCCCTGAACTTTTAGTGTGTACACTCCTTGGTTGTATTGGCATAGTTCACCCTGACTCGTCATGCGAATGGATGTAAATGCAAAGGAATTATTATATGATCTTACACGATTCCTTAAATGTTTTGCAATTTTGCAATCTTGATTTCTATACAGTTCCCAAAGTTTGGATGCATTCTTGGCAGCTCAATTGATATTGCACTGTTCATGCAACAAAAAGTTGGCGGCTCCTTGAAAAAAATCTAATTGCTCCACAATGATGGCATGGTTGTGTTTCGGGTAAGATCTCTGCCTCGGATCTTATATTCTTTATGTGACCAAAGCGCTCTCTCGGCTGTGTCGTTTCAGGTACTTCTTTTTTTTTTCTCTTATATGGTCTTCGTCCAGTCAGACTTGTTTGTCCACTCATACTTGTTTCAGGTAATTCTTCTTCTTCGGTTTCATGTTGAACCACAACATCTTTTTTCTTTCTCTTGTATGGTCTTCGCCCACACAGACTAATTTGTCCACCCTGACTTGTTTGAGGTAATTCTTCTTCTTCTTCAGTTGCTTGTTGAACCTCAACATTTAATGTTCTATTCATTTCTTCTGTTCCTGGTGCGTACTGCAAGGTAACATCCATAAAGTCAGCGTCGATCACATCCGTATAGTCGTCCATATTAAATGGTATTGAAAGTTTATTAAGGTGACAAGCCTTTAGTAGGAGTAATAATGATTATATACGTATTAGAGCAAATAAGCAGGTAGGAGAATCAAATTTTTTAAATTCTTAAACCACTGGATTTGTATGTAGCTAGAACTATGTGGATACTCTGGAGTTAACAAAATTTGTGTTAAGTATAATCAGAGTCACGATTATGATGAAACACTTAAACCACTTAATATCTAGCCAGTTACAACTATGTTGATACTCTGGAGTTAACCAAATTTTTGATAAGTAGATATCAAAGTCATAATTTTGAATTCCATTCGCACACGTTTTCAGTGCTATTTTATTGTTTTTGAGGCATTTCATTTTTATGGCATATCTTGAATCAGAGTAGATATTACATATCCCCATCTTTGCATTATGGTTTCTGCATTAGCATAGGGATAAAGTTTTAATTTTTTTTTAATTATTAGGTTGCCAAGAATCAATGTAAATTACTTTATATTTTATAAATTTTTTGAAGCTGCATCTTTGGACTCTGGAGTGGAAAGATTAGAGCAAATAAGCAGGTAGGAGAGTCAAATTTTTTAAATTCTTAAACCACTGGATTTGTATGTAGCTAGAAATATGTGGATACTCTGGAGTTAACAAAATTTGTGATAAGTATAAATCTGAGTCACGATTATGATGAAACACTCAAACCACTTAATATCTAGCCAGTTACAACTATGTTGATACTCTAGAGTTAACGAAATTTTTGATAAGCAGAAATCAAAGTCATAATTTTGAAATCCATTCGCACACGTTTTCAGTGCTATTTTATTGTTTTTGAGGCATTTCATTTTTATGGCATATCTTGAATCAGAGTAGATATTACATATCCCCATCTTTGCATTATGGTTTCTGCATTAGCATAGGGATAAAGTTTTAAATTTATTTTTAATTATTAGGTTGCCAAGAATCAATGTAAATTACTTTATATTTTATAAATTTTTTGAAGCAGCATCTTTGGACTCTGGAGTGGAAAGATTAGAGCAAATAAGCAGGTAGGAGAGTCAAATTTTTTAAATTCTTAAACCACTGGATTTGTATGTAGCTAGAAATATGTGGATACTCTGGAGTTAACAAAATTTGTGATAAGTATAAATCAGAGTCATGATTATGATGAAACACTTAAACCACTTATATCTAGCCAGTTACAACTATGTTGATACTTTGGAGTTAACCAAATTTTTGATAAGCAGAAATCAAAGTCATAATTTTGAATTCCATTCGCACACGTTTTCAGTGCTATTTTATTGTTTTTGAGGCATTTCATTTTTATGGCATATCTTGAATCAGAGTAGATATTACATATCCCCATCTTTGCATTATGGTTTCTGCATTAGCATAGGGATAAAGTTTTAAATTTTTTTTAATTATTAGGTTGCCAAAAATCAATGTAAATTACTTTATATTTTTTAAATTTTTTGAAGCAGCATCTTTGGACTCTGGAGTGGAAAGACAAAGAGTAGCTACTGCTAAATTCTTCAGTGGTACGGATAAATGCTTTTCGAATACTTTAATGAACATGTTTTGAGTTTTGAGCTGTTTAAGAATGAGTTGATTCATATTGTCAAGAACTTGAACTGTGCTTTGAGGAGGCAAGAGAAAGTTAAAAAAATATTGTTTAACAATAGTATTATTATAAATTATCTAATTAATAAATAAAAATGAATAAAAAATAATAATTATTCTAAAAAAATCTGAATGTGTGAAAAACTAATGTAGTGATTCTGGCTTCATATGGTTTCTTCCACAGTTTCTTCGGCTTGTTCTTGTGTGTTTACCAATTTGTTGTCACAAATCATGTATTGTTTTCCGTAATGCTTGACCAATTTGAGGGCATTGATGTATTTATCCAGCATATTTCTTGGACTGTTAAGGAACAATCCTGGCAAAGTTATACTCTTTTCAGTATTGTCTGTTGGCTTGTAGATGATGACCGACAAATAGTACTCCGGGAATTTTTGAGAGCTGCATAATTGAATTAGATTAAATCAGCAACCTATTCCTTAAAACTTCTTTAAATACACATGATTAAATAGATAATATCATAATAATATGTAAAAAAAATTGTTTAAATAACCGTATTTGCTTTATGCAAACGTATGATTGTCTGTATTCCTTCAGCATATTCATGGCATTCAAGTATTTATCCTTAATATTTATTGGACTTCCCTCATACGATCCGGGTATTATTATGCACGTGTCAATCTTATCAGCACTCTTGCTACTATTGGTATCAATCGGCTGGAATGTGAAGATCAACCAATAATGCTTCTTGCATTTTTGACATCTGCATAATCGAAATAGATTAAATCTAGCAACCTATCAGTTAAAACTTTAAATAAATAAATAATGATAATTTGTAGAGTTTTTGCTGAAATAACCTACTTAGTTGCTTTATGACAATGCTTCGTTGTTTGTATTTCTCTATCAATTTCATGGTATTCATTTACTTTTCTTGCATATCTCTTGGACTGTTCTCGTACGATCTCGGTAAAACTATTCTTGTGTCACGGTTATCCATGATGATCTTCGTCATGGTTTGTTAGTAGAGAGAATATGATGATCAAATGAGATGAGAGTGAAGGAGTAAAATGAGGTGAGTATTTATCGTTGAGAAAATAGAGTGAATTGGACCAGGTTTGTAATTATCGGAAACAGATAAAGAACTTCAAATCTATATGGAGATTTGTAATTAACAAGATAACTTTTGTGTTAGAACTCTGAATTCTTGAGGTTTCCTTTGTATTTTCGTCATTTATTACAGTAACTGGATTAGGTTTATTAGATAGAGGAGAGAAAAATAAGAATTATTAGTAGTACTTAGATAATGCAAGTGTACGTATTGTATCTTAATCTGCTTTATTTGTTCCAACTTCCAAGTATATCAGAACTTGGATACCCAATAATTGAGATATTTTAGGGACAAATATGTATATATCAATTAGATTTGATTCCTTGACTAACTAAAATTCTAGTCCAACATCGTTTCTTCAAACAAGATTGGTTATAAGTGTTTTTTCATTTATTTACATGTATTTTTACTTTACAATTTTTAAAATTTTTTTTTTTCATAAATAGAAAAGGAAAAAGTTGATTCGTTTGATATTAAATTTCTCCAAAATTATAAATAAAACCTATAATTTAATCAATCATGATTCTTTATGAAAGAAATAATTTTTAAACTTATTTTATTAAATGTAATAAGTATACTATAATTATATAATTTTGAAAATTATATTTTTCAGCGTGAATTATTATTAATTTGAGGTCAAATTGAATTTAAAAAATTAACAAAATCAAATGGAGGTCTTTAAAGTTTCCAAAAGAAGTAATAAAAGTGTTTAGACTGAATTCTTGACTATTCATAATTTAATACAATAAAACTTTTAATAGTAAATATTATTTGTGCTAATCACAAATTTTAATTCATATTATCAATGGAGAGTTGATAAACATGGATTTGGCACAATCTCACTTTTCGTCAACATGTTCTATGCATGTTTGCATCTTTATGGTCTTTTTTGTAGTTAGATACTCATTAGTCACGATAATTTCTTTACGTTTTGTTTTGTTGATTTTTTTGTGCTCTGTTTGACATGCGTTTACTCCTAAACTAAAATGAAAAATTAATTTGTGAAAGCATATTATAAAATATAGTGGCTCTAATTTTATTATATAATTTTATCAATTATTTTTTCGTTAAGATTTATGATTTATTAGAGGTCAAATGTGGTGATGACAAAGTTAACAAAACAAACTTAAAGAAATGACTGGGATGTAGGGAGTATAAGATAATTTATATTTATTTTTTAAAAGGTAAATTAAACTTACTAAACAAACCTTGTAGTAATTGCGAGGTAAAGATTGATTATCTTATCCTGCTACGTGTTTATGGCATGTATTGTTGCTATAGTTCCAGAACTTTTCAACATGTTAGTAGATTTTTGCCAAATCTCACGTGGAGTGCTCATGCTTCTGTTATTCATAATCTGATTAATAAATTCATGTACAAGTGCGTGTTCCAACATTTCCGGTCTAAATTCATCGTAAGCAAATAAGCAAGTGGGTGTTATCAAATCTAAGTAAATGATAATGGTTATATTAAAATTATAACAACCGAGTACACTACATAATAGGTGTAACAGAGCCTCTTCTCCTATATATTTTCACAACTAAGAGCAACACTTTGGTATCATATAATTCATCTTAGAAGTATAACAGTCCAATATCCATAATAAAATAACATTAACATCATTATTGTAAGACTAATAACACTGCAATATCCACAATAAAATAACATTAACATAATTATTGTAAGGCTAAATTAAAACATAGTCTAAAATGTAAAAGCTCCAAGTCTGAAATGTAAAAGATCCAAGTCTGAAAATAATAAATGATAAAAGATCCAAGTCTGAAATCTAAAAGATCCAAGTCTGAAAATAATGAATGATAAAAGATCCAAGTCTGAAATCTAATCCAAGTTTGATAATAATTCATGTTCTAACACAAAAAACAATGTAAAGTAAAAAAACAATTCATGGAGCAATTATTCTATAGTTTTGCGCTTCTGTCCTCGAACCCTGTTGTTCTTTTTCTCCTTGCGATCTTCATGTGTTCCTAATGAAATTTTACAATAATAAATTATATTATTATGAAGGAATAAAATATGTAAATAATATTTGATGCGTATTAACATACCATTTTCCATTTGTTCGGCCGCCATCATCCTTGCTTGCCATGCAGCTTCTTTCTTTGCGTCCTCTTCTGTTATTTATGTTTCATGTTTAAGGTTATTTAAGTATTGAAAATAGTAAGTAGCAGGTAATTAAAGAAAAGAAAACTTATTGTAAATGTAACACACCTTCTTCAATTTTGATCCTAACAGCATTTATAGCATCTTTGGGAGTTAGTCTACATGGTAACATGTCCGAGTCTTCAGTATTTCTGGTGGATGGTAGACCTTTTGAATTGGAATTGTTGGTCCTTAACGGGTGGATTTCTTCATGCACAATTTTAAACATTATAACAATAATCAATTGACGAAATTTAGATGGTCATAGAATTCAAAATTAGTACAAAATTTAAATAGGTTAGGTTTTTACCGTCTCCCAAAATTACATCCACGTTGAAGATTTCTTTGGCAGATTGTACATTGTTGTTCTTCTGACCCTCAATTGTCTTTTGCTCTGCATCAGCATATGTTCATTTAAAACAAACAATAGTAAGTTCTCTTTTTCAAAAAAAAAAGAGGAAACTGACAAAATAAGAGCAATATTTATATGGTTGCATTATGGACTTACCGTCTTTTCCTGATCTATAACTTTTTACGTCTTTTTTGGCAGGCGTCTTACATGCTACAGGGTCCGACAAAACTGATTTCTTGTTGACTTCTTTATCTTCAGACTCTTTCTGTGAAAGCTTTGTACTGATAGGAGCATTTGAGCATTCAAAATTTTGCTGGGCTTGTACTGTTTGAGAATCTTCGGTTGTACTGTTGGTTGGTTCCATATGTTCAGCGACATATCCTTGGTGTTCATATGTATTCTTAACAACTTCAATTTTCCATTTTATTCCTTGCAGCCTGGTGTTTATGTCGTTCAGTGATATCTCCCTATTCTGTATAGATATTACATATATTTCAGAGATAATATAGATATCAAACACTAATATATTAGACTAACTCTATGCTAAAGATATATTGCTTGGAGTTTATTAATTTTAATGTAAATTAGACCAAACATTTGATATTCTTTCAAGAGTTAGTGAAGAGATATAAAATATCATTTTGGCATATTGATTTTGAATCGATTTGGCATGGAACTCTATGGAATGTATGGAAAATGAACAAAGTTATTTTGAAAGGAACAGAGGTGATAGTGGAAGAGTTATTCCAAAACATATATAGATCAAAGCTTGCTAAACAAATTATTTACAAATCAGTATATTATGAAAATCTAATTGGTAGTATATAATGAAGTATGGTGGACTCACAGGATAATACTTTTCGTGGAACACTTCTTCATCCTCTTCTAAGATCATTTTTCCTTGTTTACCAAAAAGTCTGACCATCATATTTTCTCCACTTGAGTCGCATGCTTGTATACAAAAACAGTACTTGCATTGTTTGATTGTTAATTACATGATAATGTAATCTATTATAATTTTTTAAGTAGACAATTTTTAATACCTTCGAATCACATTCTTTTTAGCTGAGCATTTTTTGGTTGAACAATAGAATTCTCTTCCAAAGGTTACATCTGTTCTACAATAGCAAGTCTCACAACACATATACATAAAAGAAGGGGGGACTTCGCATAATTTTGCTTCAACAGTCAGTGCATATTTTCTGGGCTGTTACATAATAAATTTGCAAAAAATAGTTTAAACAAATAGTACATCAATATATATATATATATATATATATATATATATATATATATATATATATATATATATATATATATATATATATATATATATATATATATATATATATTGTTGGTCCCTTTAAACAACAAGAAAAGACTAGAGGGGGTGGGGTGAATAGTTTTTTCAAACTTTCATCGTTTAAAACTTTCTCAGCAAGTGCTTATTACTTTTCAGTAATGAGTTTGCTGGTACTTAACTTTCTCAGCAAGCTTAAGTTACTTTTCAGTAGCTTGGTTTGCTGATACTTCAAATCAGAGAGCGGAAGTCTTTGATACAATAAGTGCTTTTTCAGTAAGTAAAGGTTTCAACAAGTGATGTGAGTGACTGTGTACAAACAGATATGATTTGCTGAAAACTAAGTACAGTAAGTAAATCACACAAACAGTTTTATAGTGGTATCTGAGAGTGGCGTAATCTCTCAACTAATCCACTTTGTCCTTTCTAGGACCGAATCCAGTAAGATATGATTGAGGTTCCTTACAATCTCCTATCTAGAGCGATTCAACTGAAACCAAAGCACACTTGCTTTGTCTCCAACCTAATCTAGAGAATGTAACCTTGTTCTCCACCAAACTTGGTACTTTTAATCAGCAAAACTATGCTCGATTAAGTTCCCCTTGAATATCACGCCTGAAAGGGTGTATTTTCAGTTAGAGAGTTTTGGGGTGAGATAACTTAATTATAACTTATTCAGTTACAACAAGTAATCTAAGAAACACAACTTTGAATACTTTGCAGTAAACAAGTTTGATTGTTTCTGGTGTCAAGACTTGTTCTTGTTCAAAAGAAAGAACACTTAACTAATTTCTTAGTCGAGTTTGTTCTACTTCTTTACAAGTAGCTTTTTCAAGCTTTAAGTCTTGGAACGGATCAATGGCAGTGAGAGTATTTGAAGGTATGTGAGTTTAAGCACACGTGAGAGTTTGATCACGTTGTTGACACACTTCAACTCTTCGCCGGATGACCTCTATTTATAGTGCAAGAAAGGAGCCGTTTGAATTTTAAATTCCAAGGGTTTTGATCCTTAAGATGTCACTATCTTGCTTTTGTACTTTTAGCAGCGTCCTTGTTTGTCTTCTAGTCTTCATGTCCTTTGCGTGCAAGCTTTGCATTTAATGCATATTTGAATAGAATTCAAACAGTAACATTGGAGCGCAAATTCAAGTACTTTCAGCAATAGGTCACATATGTTCCATCAGCATGTGGTTAGTCTCAGTTTCAGCAAGCACAACCTACTCAGTCTTTCAGATTTTCACTTATGCAATGTTGTTGCTAAAGTTTCCACTTTCTGAGCAACACGTGCCTTTGTAGATACCAGTCTTTCAGCAATCTTCAAGTGTTCAGATCTTCAATAATCTTCAAGTCTTCATATCTTCAATAATGTTCAAGATTCTGAGCGGTTTCTAAATGCTTCAATAATTTGTTTCTAAAAACAAAGTATATCATCAACAAATGCTTCAATAGGTTATTTTCTTTTCAGAAAATAAGATACATCATAAGCTACATCATCAATAAGTTATTTTCTTTTCAGAAAATAAAATACATCATACGCGGTAAAAACCAACTTAACTAACACCTAATCTAAGTCTTCAGCAAAACGTTCATCTTTTACAATGTCCTTAAAATTCTAAATTCCTATGGACCTTAAGAGTACTAGTTACTGGACTTTCCTTAATTTAGCATGGTTAATTGCTCATCAAAATTACAAGTTTCCTAACAAATTTCCCCCTTTTTGATGTTAGCAATCCATGGCTAAATTAATTGTTACCCTTTTAGAGGTTTTTGATGTTGAATAAATCAGTTGATTAATGCAAGCATACTCGAATAATTAAACAGTAAGCATGAGTAAATTGCATAATCAAAAACAAATAAGAGTCAAAAGTTTCATTGCTGAGAGTTATCTTTCAGAAATTTACATGAAATAGCATAGATAACTTAAACAGAATCAGCAAACAAAAACTTTAACAAAAACTATTACAGGGACTTAAGCTCTTTCAGAGGATTTTCTCAAGATCTCTCTTACACTCTTCTCAACAAGTGCAGTAAATTCAACACAGTCCTTTTCGTAGTTTTCCAGAAGCCTACGGACTTGTAGTTGAAGAATTCTTGCATTTTTGCAGGCAGTGTGATGATGCTTTTCAGCATTCATTTCCATGTAGCGAGTTACCCACAAATGCATGCCCCAATTGCTGGCATGGAGAAGCTGTGTATCTGAAATGCTTTTTTGATGAATCTTTCTTAGCCAGAGAAGATCTTCTTCTTGATCCTTAGCAGTGAGATAGAAGTACTCATAAGGAATCAATCCAAGTCTCTTCTTTGTTTTCTTTGTTACTGGGTCAGAGTAGTAAGCGATGCCAGGTGGTTTGATCAGATTTGGTTCTTGTTTGTACGTCTTACCAATGGCAATTCTTTTTACTGAGACCTCAAGATTCAACCATTTCCCAGCAATATTTCTTGGGAGGGATTCTTCCCTTTGCTTCCTTTGGACCTTGAGTTCAATCCATTTGAACATTTGATTCAATATGGCTGTAGGAAAGAACTCATTTACCAGCAAGTCTTCCAGCTTTAAAATCCAGCAACCATGAATGTTTCTGATTACATTCTGAGTGGTTTCCTCATTGCTGGTCTTTGTATATTCAATGCTGGAGCCAATAGCAATGCTGGCCAGCCTTTTTTCTTCCTGTCTTTGCCTTCTTCTTCTTGTCTTAGCATTGTCTTGATCTCTTGCTGAAGAGTCAGACGAAAAATGCTTTGAGTGGCCAGACGGAGTCAAGGCTGTTAAGGGTCTAGCTCTTATGGCTTGAGCTATTGTTTGATTGTCATCATCTTCATCATCTTCATTCAGATTGTGATGACTTTCAGTATGGCAAATATCTTGAGTTTCAGCAGCGGTTTTTCTCTTTTTGGTACTTGCTGAATTCAACTCAGATTCTGCTTGTCTTTTAGAACTTTGCTCTTTTTCAGCAAGCGGTTCTATGGGCAGTGGCACATCAACAGCAGGAGGGGTTTGGTTTCTTTTTCTGGTACTCTTCTTTTCCCCCTTAGACATGGATTGCAACATCGGGAATGGTTTCCTTTTGAGCCTGAAAAAGAACGTTATTTAGATCAGGAATGGTTTGGAGAATTGTTTTAGTGTTTATATGTGAAACATGATTTACCTGCTGAGAGTCAGCAAGCTCATGTAGTACAATTTCCATTCCATGAGGAGCTTGAGTAGCATCCTCCATTTGTTCATCCTGAAATAAATTAGAGTTAGACAAAGTACTAAGTTGTCAAACTTAGTTTTTATACCAAAATTATTAACTACCTGCTGAGCAGGGAGTGTTGGTTCTGGTGCAGAGGCTTCAACAACCATCTGACTTGCATCTTCAGAAGTCTGTAGAGATAATATAATATTAGCAAAAGAACAATTTTCAGAAATTGAAGTATTACTGATGGTTGAATTAACTACCTGCTGAAGAAGGACAGGTTGTGGCTCAGTCCTTTCAGCATTAACAGTTTCTTCAGCTTCTTGGACTGTTTCTTCAGCAGACTTCTGGTTTTGCTCTAGTTGAGAAAGTTGTGCGGTTTCAGCAATCTCCCTTGTCTCTAAAATGACAAGTTGAGCAAAAGCATCTTGACCCTTGAGCTCACTGCTTGTCATGAAGATATCAATTGATTTGTTGGATGATTCTTCAATCTCCAACTCCATTTGTTTGCTTATTTCTTCCAGTACAAGCTGGACTTTGTCAATTGATGTCTTGGGTGAACTTGGGCCAGTATTCTCAGCATCACGAGATGCGTCGTTGAATAATGCTTCTTGAGTTTCAGCAACTTCTTGAACCGGAACCATTGCTGTCTCAGCAACTGGTTCTTCAGCAAGCGGGGTTTCAACAACTTGATGAGTTGCTTGTTCAGCAACCATCTTTTCAGCAGCATCAGCAAGTGTCGCTCTTTGCAGATCAGAAGCAATGTCACTTGCTGGTCTCAAAGTTGGATCATCTAGATTATCTACAATGTAGATATCTGGGACTTGGGCAGGAATTTCATTTCCACTGCTTTGTGGTCTATTCTCAGTAGAATTATCAACATTGAGTTGATTGTTGAAGGCTTCCGCAAACACTTCAACATTGCTGACATAGGCTTCAGTAATCACCTCAGCAACATCTACTGGCAAATGCGTTTCAGCATTTGTCTGGGAATTGTCTGAGAGGTCTTGGACAGCAGGGACTGACTTGCGAGGCAGTGTTTTCTTCCTTTTGTTGCTGGTACGTTTCCTCTTAGGTACGGGGTTTGCTGATGACGCTGCAGTCTGAGTGTCATCATCAGCTTTCCGCTTTTTCTTGTTAGATTTCTCCAGTTTCCCAGAGTCATCTATAGTTGCATTTTCAGCAACGGCTCTTGTACACGTACCTTGTTGATTTTGTACAGCAGTTTCATTTGTGTTACCACCACAAATAGCAGTTTCATCTCTAAGTTGCTGAGTAGTAACATCTGTAGCTGTTGTATACCTTTCTTGCTGGCTTGTGCTGACAACATTTGCAGTTGTTGTCTTCTTAGTTTTCTTTCCAGCAATCTTAGGTACATTCTGCTTGTAGAAAGATCTTCATACATTGCACACAGATTTCTTGATTGGCAATGGGTTTCTTAGATGAATCCTGAAATGTTCAAGGATATAGCATATCTTGATTCCATACATAACCGGAAAGGAAGGTGAGACCTTGTTGTCTTCTACCTTTACCTTAAACTTAGTAACACAATCAACAAGCCTGTTGAAAATGTACTTAGCCCAGTTAAATTCCGTTTTATTTTCATGGATATGCATCAGCAATGGCCATCTTCTCAGGCCTACTTGCTCAATTCCTCCAACTTGGGAGTCAAGAACTTTTATTAGTAGCAGAGCTACTAGACCAAGTGAATGGCAGAGATTCTTTCTCTTAACGTGCTTTGTCCAAGTCACGGGAGCAATCTCGCCTTTCTTCATTTTCTCATTTCTGACGTCACTATAGAAAGCTTCAATTTCTTCGTCAGTGGCAGTGACGTCATCTTCAGTTCCAGTGGTTGGAATCTGAAAAATCTCCGCTAAATCAGTCCATTTCAGGACGATTTGCGTGTTCTGAACATGAGTAAAGATCACTTTTTCAGTGACTCCTTTACTGTCTGTAAGGGACTGGATTTCTGCATTGTTGTAGAATTCCATTGTATCAATCATGCTCACTTGCTTAGTGCGAGCAGAGATAAAGTTCATGAGGCCTTGCTGCTTGATAAGCTCAAGCGCCTCTTCATTTTCGGCATCTAGTTCTTGTTCATAAAAGTACCTAATGTACTTTTCTTTTGCAAAATCTCTCCATTGCATCAACATCTCACACTTTGCAGTGTCAAGATATGACGGAGGCATAGGTTTTTCAGAAATGCGGTCGTTTTTCAACACAACTTTCGTTGTGTTTGTGGCCGGAGTAGTCACCGGAGCAGTGCGTGTTTCAGCACTGTCAACCTTTGACGACTTTGAGGACTTAGAAGTCTGTCTCTTGGGAGCCATTTCTTTTATAGAGCAAGAAAATTTGTACGAAAAGAGATAGTTTGCTTTTTGACCGGAGGTACAGTAGATTTAGGCTAAAATTTGCAGAGAAAGGAAATGTGAGTTAAAGAATTTTGTCATTTCTCTAACTC
The DNA here is from genome assembly GCA_028274465.1 of Plantago ovata. Taxonomy (NCBI): domain Eukaryota; kingdom Viridiplantae; phylum Streptophyta; class Magnoliopsida; order Lamiales; family Plantaginaceae; genus Plantago; species Plantago ovata. Next base: position 83,839,987 of record CM051455.1, on the reverse strand, counting down.
CTTCTTTATATAGTGTCTCTGGTGTGTGAGAAACTCAATCGATTTGAGCTCTCAGCAAGGGTAAAACAGAGAAACACTGGAGTTAGTGGAGCCTTTGCATTAAATGCGTAGTGGCCCACTAACTTGAAACCGTCAGAGCACTCTCTCTCTTTGTTTTATTAACCGTTAGATTAGTAACTCCTTTTAATCAATGGCCACGATTGAATTTCATGTCATGATTATTACGAGTTTATCTGTGCCCGATTAACGTCACAAATTGATTTTACCGAGTTTTAAGGGATAGATTGCTTGCTGAAATAGACAAGAATCTTTTCAGCGAGTTTGAATTAACAAACCAGATACTTGTTGAAAGTTCCCCCTTACTTAGATATCTCATAATTTCTTAAGTTTAAAAGATATTTCTGATTTCCCGTATCAGTAAATTCTTTTGTACTTGAGATATTCTTTGGTAAAATCTGAGAGGTGAGCTTTGCTTTTTTTCTGAGTTCCCGTCTCAGAAAATTCCTTTGATACTTGAATACCTGTTTGAGTATCTTTGATTGTATGAATGCCTTTTTCAGCAATCCTTAAGCACTTTCTCTTACTGAGTGCCTGTCTTAGCAAGTGGTCAAGTTTCCTAACAAATACCAATTTTGAAAGGAATTACTTGCTGAATACCTATTTCAGCAAACGTGTAGTGACCTATCATTTCTTAGAAGAAATCGGTGACCGAGTCTTTTAAACATGAATACTTTGGCTTGCTGAATACCTGTTTCAGCATTCTGCCAATTGTATCCTTTATTGAGGTAGTTCAATCAATCCAAGGTTATACCTTAGCATTGCAAACCTATTATCCGATAGGGGCTTGGTAAAGATATCAGCAAGCTGATCATCAGTGCCTACTTTCACAACCTCAATATCACCTTTTTCCACATGATCTCTAATGAAATGATGTCTAATATCAATGTGCTTAGTCCTTGAGTGAAACTTAGGATTTTGCGTGATTGGAATAGCACTTGTATTATCACAAAAGATTGGTGTTTTCTTTGCAGAAATACCATAATCTCTTAATTGTTGCTGAATCCACAGGATTTGAGCTGTGCAACAACCAGCTGCAATGTATTCAGATTCAGTAGATGAATTGGAAACACAGGTTTGCTTCTTGCTGAACCATGATATTAATCTAGTACCCAAAAACTGACAAGTTCCAGAGGTACTTTTTTCTATCAAGAGTTGATCCTCCATGATCAGCATAAGAATAACCAACCAATTCAAGTCCAGAATCTTTAGGATACCGTAATCCAACATTGACTGTACCTTTAACATATTTCAGTATCTTGATTGCCTTTTTGTAGTGTGATTCTCTTGGATCAGATTGGAATCTTGCACACACACAAACAACATACTGAATGTCAGGTCTACTTGTTGTTAGATACAACAAGGAACCAATGAGCTTCCTATACTTGTGTTCTTGAACACTTTTGTCCTCTTTAGTATAGCCCAATTTGGTACCAACACTCATAGGGATCTTTTCAGGTTTCTCATCCTCTTTGATCCTAAACTTTATGAGCATTTCTTTCGCATACTTTGCTTGATTTATGAATATTCCATCTTTGAGTTGCTTGACTTGCAATCCTAGGAAATAATTCAATTTTCCCATCATACTCATTTCAAACTTATTTGTCATGAGTTTGGCAAAATCATCACAAAGTTGCTTGTCCTTAGATCCAAAAATTATGTCATCCACATAAATTTGAACTAAGAGTATTTTACCATCATGGTTCATGGTAAATAAAGTTTTGTCAACTTCACCTTTCTTGAAACCATTTTCCAGCAAGAATTTAGCCAAGGTATCATACCATGCTCTTGGTGCTTGCTTTAGACCATATACAGCTTTCTGAAGCTTGTATACCATCTTGATTTCTGAGGGAAGTTCAAAGCCAGGGGGTTGTTCTAGGTAGACTTCTTCAGCAAGTTCACCATTTAAGAATGCACTTTTAACATCCATTTGGTAAACAATGAAGTCATTGTGAGCAGCAAAGGCCAAGAAAAGCCTAATTGCATCCAATCTAGCGACTGGTGCATAAGACTCATCATAGTCCAATCCTTCAGTCTGACATTAACCTTGAGCAACTAAGCGTGCTTTATTTCTTGTTACTTCAGCCAGACTCGCTCAGCTTGTTTCTGAACACCCACTTTGTACCAAAAGCTTTCTTGTCTTCAGCAAGTGGCACAAGTTTCCAGACTTTGTTTCTTTCAAATTGATCCAATTCTTCTTGCATTGCCTTTATCCATTCAGAATGCTTTAAAGCTTCTTCTATGGTTTTAGGTTCAATTTGTGAAACAAAGCAAGAGAACAATGATTCTACTTCTACGACAGTTGCTTCTTCAGCAAGTCCATGAGTAGCTTTGGATCTAGTCACTTGGCGTTTATTAATATCGCCAATCATATCCGTAGAGGGATGATCTCTAATCCATTTATTAACAGGTTTTCTGTTTGTTGGATCAGGATATGTTTGCTCATCAGCATGTGACTCTTCAGTATGTACTTGTTCAGTACTACTGGGAATTTGTCCCTCTGCTGAGATTTGTTCATCAGCAACTGCTTGTTAAGTATTGCTCGATTGAGGTAGTTCATCAGCAGGCACTGGAGATTGCGTAATTTCAGCAACTTCCGGAGCAACTGCGTCTTTTGCTGGAAATTCTTTGTCGTGAACTATATTTATCTTGTCATGACTAGGGGGAGGAGAGTCATTGTCAGAATCATCATTTAGTTCAATCGACTTGATTTGCCTAGCATCAGATTCAGTTCTTTGCTCATGTATGATTAGCTTTTTCATACATTTTGATATTTCTTCTTCAGCAGGCACACCTTGTGACTTTTCGTAGAATACAACATGCACTGATTCTTCAATCTTTTGTGCCTTTTTGTTGTAAACTCTATAAGCTTTACTATGCAAGGAGTAGCCAAGAAATATCGCTTCGTCTGCCTTGGGTTGAAATGTTCTTAGGTATTCTCTACCATTGTTAAGAACGAAACACTTGCAACCAAATACTCTTAGATGAGTGATGTTAGGAGGTCTTCCAACAAACAATTCATAAGGAGTTTTGTTGTATTCCTTAGTAATCAAACATCTGTTTTGAGTATAACAGGCGGTATTAGTCGCTTCAACCCAATAAGCCTCACTTATTTCAGTGTCAGCAAGCATTGTTCTTGCGGATTCTTTCAGGGTACGATTCTTCCGTTCAGCAACACCGTTTTGCTATGGTGTTCTTACTGAGGATAACTGATGTTGTATACCTTTTGAGGTACAATATTCAGTTATGTACTGGTTTACAAACTCAGTACCATGGTCTGTCCTTATGACTTTTACCTTGTCATTTTTCATGACTTCAAGCTTATTCAGCAAGTTAGGTATTTCAGTCTTGGTTTCAGATTTGTGCTTGATGAATACTACCCAAGTGAATCTTGAATAGTCATCTACCACGACTAGTCCATACTTCTTACCAGCATTAGCTTGTTGAAGAAGATTCAAACAAGTCCATGTGCAAGAGTTGTAAAGGTTTTGTAGTTGACGGTACTGCCTTGTTCTTGAAAGAAGATTTGGTTTGCTTTCCTTGCTGACATGCATTGCAAACACCATCCTTCTTAAAAGTAACCCTAGGTAATCCAACTACAAGTGCCTTTTTAGACAGCTTATTCAGCGTCTTGAAGTTTAGATGACTTGTTCGTTTATGCCATAACCATGCTTTTTCAGCAAGGCAATCATGATTTGAGACAAGACATTTTTCAACAATTGCTGAAGACCAATCAACGGTGTACAAGCCTCCTGATCTTCTTGCAATCATTATTACCTTTTTAGTCTCAAAATCTATAAGTTTGCATTCATCACTTTTAATTTTGATGAAGTATCCTTTGTCAGCAAACTGACTCATGCTGAACAGGTTAAACCTAAGATTTTTGACATAAAGAACTCCAGTAATGGTTATGCATCCTAACTTCACATCACCATAGCCTTTTATAGAACCGGAGCCTCCACCAGCAAACCTTATTGTTGGACCTTTAGACCACCGTCTATAGTTTATAAGGTTATTCTTGTTGCCCGTCATGTGCTTTCCACAACCACTATCAAAGTGCCAAATTGCATCGTTTGTCTCCGTGGCTGAAGTCTGCACAATCAAGAGCAAACAAGTTAATTATCCAATAATGGATGTCCATTAACATGTTCAAGAATGCGTCCAGTGGAAACCCAAGTCTTAAGTTTTTCAACTTTGACTTGTTTTCTACTTGCTGAGGAACTAGGAGGTTTTTGAGCTGAAAGACTTTTGACTCGTACCATTGTCTGACCTTTTTGCTGAACATACTTTTTAGTAAGTTCTTTTCTAGCAAGGTTCCTTCTAGCCCTAGCATTAAGATTCTTTTCAGAATTCTTAGGCTTGATTTTCTTCATCTCTTTGAAGTATCTTTGCTGACTTTGCTTATACTCATGAAAGAGTTGACTATGCTTGGGTTTGAAACCGAGTCTACTTTTCGGAGAATGCTGAGCTTTAGCGTCAGCAACCTTACTTGATTCAGGTTTGTCAGTGATGAACACGGATTTGTCGGTTCCGAATTCAGTCAAATAATATTTGTTAATTAGCCAAAGGCAATCCACAACTACAACGAAAATCGTAGTGTAGCAGTAGAATGACTCGAGTGTCGTTCTCTCAGGACTATAACTAGCTTTATCAAATCTAATTTCGAATATAAAAACAGCAGACAGAAAGCAGAGGGTTTTTCTAACAGATAATGGAGATTGGTGATAGTATGATCCTTCAAAGCATAACGGGTCGATAATCATGCATAAATTCCTCGGTCTTGCATGGAGATCTTTGAATCAATCTAGTGTCATGTTGCAATTATTAAGCACTACGAAGATAATGGGTCTGACAAGTCAATCACTATTGTCCAATTGTGTTACGTAATTATTCAACACTACGAAGATAAACTCGCGTACAGGTCGCCAAGGGTCCAATTGTGCATAATAATTAATACAACATACGAGAATTTAGGTTGTGCCTGATCAACGAAATAAAGCAATAACACGGAGTATAATGCGCGATATAGCCATTAGCATGATTATCTTCCCTTCGCTAAGAATTCACATACTACCACCAACGATAAGTTTAGTTACTCATAATAGGCATGCAATCAACAGAAATCATAGAAGAAAACATATTGAAAGAATATAAAAATAAGTAGAATAAACTTGTAAGATACAAAGTTACCGAAGGTTGTCAATCTCCGGAGAATTGCGATCCTACGAGCTCCAAACTTCTATGAAAAAGAGTCCCCTAAGCTACGAACCCCCAGAACAGGCTCTGGGAAGTCCCTACCTAAAACTACAGAGAAAGGTGAGAAAGTAGGTCTGGAAAAGTATGATTTTCGGAGAAACCTGAGCAACTATATATAGGCTTCGAATTACTGTGGGGCGTTTCGCCCGGTGTGGGGCGGTTCGCCCCACGTCTGGGGCGGTTCGCCCCAGAGAATTTCTCGCGGAATTCCGCGTTTTCGACGCGTTTTTGGATTTCTTCCCCTTTTCCGACTCGGTTTCTGTCTTCTAGTGGCCTTCTAACCTCCAGATTCGACCCCTGGACTCCAAATACTATCCGGAAACCTTCAGATACTCCAAATAGGCTTCTGGAACACCAATTCCTTTACAACTTCAATATAATTGCCCGGAAATCCTCGAATTTCAACCAAAACCTGTAAAATAAAATCTAAAGGGAAACGTGACACTATTCTAATAAAATGCATTAAAATATAGCTAAATTAACATAGAGGATAGCTAAAATAGGTGAAAAAGACACAAATGAAAGTGTAAAATACACATTCATCAAACTCCCCAAACCGAACCTTTGCTTGTCCTCAAGCAACTAAGCTAGACTCTAATGCAAAAAACAAAATGGTGTCTCATGCCAAATGAAATGAACTAATCTACTGAATCTATCAAAAACATATGAACAAAACCATATGAATCAAAGCATGAATATAGGTTGAAGAATTCCTCGATTGACTTATACACATCCACATAAGCACTTATGTCAAGGCAAGATAGTCTCTCATAACATTCTCTACCTGGACCTAGTCCGTGACGACGTAATGAAGCATGCTAAGATACGAATGGTTGCCCGTGCCTATGAAACTGAGGACTTAGTGCTGTTCCACCATGTTAAGACTTTCTCTCAAAGAGGTCGAACCAGTACTGGCTCTCATCAAACGAAGGAGGGTTCCCTATAAAAGATAACACTCCTCTATTCTACCCATCTCTAAAGTAAAGTCTTAAGCTATTCACCATTTCCTGAATGGAAGGACGAGGGTGGTCTAGAACAGATGACACTCAAGATAAAAAAGATAAAAAATAGAAAATTACATCACGATTACGAACATTACAAGAATTGAAAATAAGACTCAACACTTTGCTAAACTGCTATTTGGCTTTCTTTTTTTGGACCCTTCTTTTGCTTTTTTGGGGTCTTTTCTTTTTTGTTCTATTTTTCTTTCGAGATTTTTTCTTTTTCTTTTTCTCTTTTTTTTTTCTGGAATTTTTCTTCTTTTTTTTTCGATTTTTTCCTAGCCAGCAGTAGCATAACAAAAAGAGAAACAAAATGACTCACACGACTTCCCCAAACCTATTCGAAAGAATAGGTTGGAGTACAAAATTTATGGAAAAGGAAAAATGAACTCACGATACGGAAATGAAAAACGAAAAACAAGTCTATGATGGTGCAACCCCCTCCCCAAACCTATTCGGAAAAATAGGTTATAAACAAAGGATCACACAACCTCACAATACCTCCTTCCTAGACATTTAGCAATCTCAAAGCATGGTGAAGACTTGTTGCCTCTTAGGTACATAATTACTCGGGAAAACAACCATAAGACCCTAACATGCAACATCCTATTATAAAGGCCTTCGTGAACCGCAGTAGAGAAAACACCACTTAGTGATGTCGAGACTACCAAGCTTAACTAAGTGCAATACATATATGTGACAAGCCAAGCGAGAAAAACCTCAAACAAATTCATAGAGATGAAGCATACGATTAATGGCATAGTTAGATAATCTACCCAATAAAAAGTTCAAAAAATTCGGCAATAAACTCCATATAAAACATGCAAGACTATCCTAGGAAAGCAGTAAACGTGCAAATGCAATTAAAAAAAAGACAAGACTATCCTACTCAACATCACAAAGCCAAACAATACTTAACATCATGGTTCACATCCCATCCCTCTCATGAAACTTAAGCTAGTCCCTAGCAAAAGAGAATGAGTAAATAAAAAGTGATACTAGATGTTACCGAACGGTTTGGCCTCGGTCGGCTGAGTATTCAAGAATGGACTCAAGAGTACCTCCCCACGGTGGCCGCCATTCTCTTGGTCCGATGTAGCAAAGAGACCTAGGAAGCTTCAAAGATCTCACCATGGTGAATGGACTGGTTTGCTTTGCAGGCATATCCAATAAGGACTTCATCAATAGGAGGACATTCACTTTGACTTCATCGAGGTGCTTGTTTAGTGGTGGCTAATGTGTATCTTGCTTGTCAAGCTTTCCACCTCGGAGAAGTAGATTCACCTCTTTGTACTTAAAAACCTCAGTAGTAACGGAAGAAAGTGGTTTTGGGTTGATGCGAATGTCTGGGAGTAAAGAAACAGGGGAGCTGGGGTCGTCCAGCTCACTGGTCATGGGAGGCGGTTCTCCCCACGTGCTGGGCGACTCGCCCCCCACCTCTAGAGGGGCGTCGCCTTCCAATCCTTTCTCCTCTTCAAGTTCTCGAACCTCTTCTACTTCAGCACAATTCAACAAGCTGAATTCTTCCGTAAGATGCTCAGTTACTTCAACTTCTTCAACAACTTTTGATATTCGAAGGTCATCTTCAACTTGCTCGGCATGTGCATCTTCCTCACTGATTTCTTCGGCTTCAAAATACTCCTCGGATGAGCTTCCTGCTTCACCTCGATCTACTTCCTTTGCGGTGATGTGAATTGGTATGACCTCATCGGATTGTGTTGAACCTCTGGCGTACTTACGGAGGACTTCTTCTGCCTCGTCGACCGTACATTCTCCCAGACCGCCGCTCAACTGATCCACTCTAAGTCGTTCCTCTTCACGAAGTCCACCAACGAACCACCAAATCAACTCCTCATCTTCGAAACGGTGATGGGGGCACTCACGTTTATACAGCTCAAAACGTTCGTAGGCGTCACAAAACTGCTCATACTCTCCTTGCTCGAAATATTGGATCCTATCACGTAAGGCAATTGTCTCATGATAGAGCATGAACCGCGCCAAGAACTCCTCTACTACTTGGCCCCAAGTTTTCAGCGATCCTGGTTCTAACCTTGCAATCCAACGCCTCGGCTCATACCCCAGAGTAAAAGAAAATAATTTCCTGCACAATTGGTCCTTAGTAAACCCTTCTGCTGGAATTCTTTCTATTTCCTTCTCATAGGATCGAATGAAACTCCATGGGTCCATCCCTACTCCATCTTCGTACCTTTGTAAGTACCTCACCATGGACTCCGTCACCTCATACCTCCTTAACTCATCTTCCAGGTATACGGAAGATCCTCTCCTCACCTGAGAGAATTGGGGTGTCATGCGAGCGCGCATGGACATCATATATGTATTTCTGTAGTAAGAGCAACTCAAAACTAAAAATTAGTTCCATTAGCGTAATCAAACACAATATCACAAAAAATTCCGAGAGCACAAACACGCAAGGTAACCAAGATTAGATTAGATGAATTTACTGAAGAAGATAGGAGGAAAGAAATAGGGTAAGAAGGTGAAATTGTTGAGAGACAATCCAAGAGCTGTTCTGGGGGTTGAATGATGAAAATATAAACAAATTAAACAGAAAAAGGAGTATAGTCCCCGGCAACGACGCCAATTTGATGAACGCGGATTTGTCGGTTCTGAATTCAGTCAAATAATATTTGTTAATTAGCCAAAGGCAATCCACAACTACAACAAAAACCGTAGTGTAGCAGTAGAATGACTCGAGTGTCGTTCTCTCAGGACTATAACTAGCGTTATCAAATCTAATTTAGAATATAAAAACAACAGACAGATAGCAGAGGGTTTTTCTAACAGATAATGGAGATTGGTGATAGTATGATCCTTCAAAGCATAACGGGTCGATAATCATGCATAAATTCCTTGGTCTTCCATGGAGATCTTTGAATCAATCTAGTGTCCTGTTGCAATTATTAAGCACTACGAAGATAATGGGTCTGACAAGTCAATCACTATTGTCCAATTGTGTTCCGTAATTATTCAACACTACAAAGATAAACTCGCGTACAGGTCGACGAGTGTCCAATTGTGCATAATAATTAATACAACATACGAGAATTTAGGCTGTGCCTGATCAACGAAATAAAGCAATAACACGGAGTATAATGCGCGATATAGCCATTAGCATGATTATCTTCCCTTCGCTAAGAATTCACATACTACCACCAACGATAAGTTTAGCTACTCATAATAGGCATGCAATCAACAGAAATCATAGAAGAAAACATATTGAAAGAATATAAAAATAAGTAGAATAAACTTGTAAGATACAAAGTTACCGAAGGTTGTCAATCTCCGGAGAATTGCGATCCTACGAGCTCCAAACTGCTATGAAAAAGAGTCGCCTAAGCTACGAACCCCCAGAACAGGCTCTGGGAAGTCCCTACCTAAAACTACAGAGAAAGGTGAGAAAGTAGGTCTGGAAAAGTATAATTTTCGGAGAAAACTGAGCAACTATATATAGGCTTCGAATTACTGTGGGGCGGTTCGCCCCACACACCGGGTGGTTCGCCCGGTGTGGGGCGGTTCGCCCCACGTCTGGGACGGTTCGCCCAAGAGAATTTCTCGCGGAATTCCGCGTTTTCGACGCGTTTTTGGATTTCTTCCCCTTTTCGGACTCGATTTCTGTCTTCTAGTGGCCTTCTAACCTCCAGATTCGACCCCTAGACTCCAAATCCTATCCGGAAACCTTCAGATACTCCAAATAGGCTTCTGGAACACCAATTCCTTGTCAACTTCAATATAATTGCCCAAAAATCCTCGAATTTCAACCAAAACCTGTAAAATAAAATCTAACGGGAAACGTGACACTATTCTAATAAAATGCATTAAAATATAGCTAAATTAACATAGAGGATAGCTAAAATAGGTGAAAAAGACTCAAATGAAAGTGTAAAATACAACTTCATCAGTCAGCAAAGGACTTCTGATTACTTTTAGTAATCTTGCCTTTAGTCTTAACAACTTGCTTTTCAGCAACTTGTTTGGCGGGATGCTTCACAACATCCTTTTTCTTTCCAGTTTGCTTCTCAGCAACCTGTTTTCCTTTTAAAGTCTTGTTACTTTGAGTAGCAACATCGGGCTTTATGGTCATAGGTACTTGATTGCTTGTTTCAGGAGCTTTAGATTGACCAAACTGATAGATTTCTGGAAGACCACTATCATTAGCTCGTACAAAGGAGATAGGTGATTTATCTTTTCTCAAGATTTCTACGTTATCACCTTCATACATTGCGCCTAAACCTTCTTTCTGAGATGGGTCTCTGAAATAAGAGTTTAGTTCAGTCAGCGTATTACTTGCATCCACATAAGATTTGAAATTGACTTTCATCTTTTTCATCTCTTGGATTTCAGCAAGTAACTTTAGAATTGAGGACTGATATTCTTCCAATTTTAGTGCCATTTGAGAATTCTTCTTTGTAGCTTCAGCAATCAACTTCTTAAGACGCCTTATTTCAGCATCCTTTTCTTCTGTTTCTTCCTTCAGCAAGACATACTTTTCAGTAGTCTGTTTGGTCAGAATTTCAGCAAATTGTAGTTTCTCTTGCTGTCTGCTCAGAGTTTTCTCAAATCTTTCGATTTCTCCTTGAATCTTGTCAAGGTCAATCTCGTCTTCACTTTCTGAGTCTGAGTCAGAGGTAGGGTTGTTTACCTGACCGGCCATGAGGCAGAATTCGTAGTTTGACACATCTTGATAAGCTTCCATAGCTATTCCACAAACTTCTTTGCCAATCTCCACGTCTAGAGTGGCTTCTTCATCGTCGGTGTCTGAACTTTCATCCTCACTATCTTCGGAGCTAGTATGAATACACAATGCATCGATTTTTGCTTGAAGCTTCTTCTTTTCTACAGCAATAAAAATTCTTTTGAACTTCTTCTTCTTTTCAGCAGATTTTCCTTTCAGCAAAGGGCAATTAGCTTTGAAGTGTCCAGGCTTTTTGCAGTAAAAACATAGATCATTTCCAACTGCTGGTTCTTCTGATGAAGTAGCTTGCTGAGCTTGCTTGTTCAGCGAGCTAGTCTCATTCTTGTACTTATGGTAGTTGTTACCAAGATGCTTTTTCAGCTTCTCTTTTGCTTTTCGCCTTTCAAGTTCCTTGTTGATGAATTTCTTCATGTTTTTGACAACCAAAGAGTTTTCATCAGTAGCTTCTTTTTCATTCTTCTTTTCAGAAGATGACGGCTTTGCAGCAAGAGCAATGTTTTGCGATTTTTCAGCAAATACATGTTCTCTTTGCTTTGTCTCATAGTTGACAGTAGCAAGATGAGAGAACAACTCTGTTGGTGTTATGTCTGCCATTCCTTGATTATAATAGAAATTCTGAGTGTGGATCCATTCTAGATTCAGACTTCTGATGATAGTTTTCACTTTCTCAGAATCTGAGTAAAGGTTTCCAACACCCAAGGCTGCCATTTCACTAAAAAGAGTTGTGAATCTGAAATCCAAGTCTTCCAGTGACTCGTTTGTACCTTGCTTAAAGTTTTGAAACTTTAATTTAAGTACTTCAAGTTTGTTTTCCTCGGTCTTGTCAGATCCAGCACAAAGATCTTGAACCATTTTCCAAGCCTCCTTTGCAGTCTTAGCACCCCACAGTTTGCACTGTATGGTATCCGGAGTTGATCGAATGATGATATTTCTTGCTTGGCCATCAAGACGGAATCTCTTAGCTTCGTCAGAAGTCCATTCCTCTCTAGGTTTTGGAACGACAGTGTCCACCGGTTCTCCTAAGATGGTTTGCTTACCAGTAGGATCCGTGGTTTTGTGAGGAAAGCTTTTCTCAATCTTAGTGATTTTGATAGGTCCATCATTAATGACAATTACCATCTCATCACTAATGGCCTCAAGATGTAGCATCATGTTGTTTCGCCATTTCTCATAATTTTTCAGCTTCAGCAAGGGAGCATCTCCTAAAGACATCCTGTCAGCAAAGCACTACCAAACTGATCAAGTGAGAGTGATTTACGGAAAGCACCTAAGGGGGTCTAGGTTCAGTGCTGAAGGTTAAAGAACCTCCAACTTTGATACCACTTGTTGGTCCCTTTAAACAACAAGAAAAGACTAGAGGGGGGGTGAATAGTCTTTTCAAACTTTCGTCGTTTAAAACTTTCTCAGCAAGTGCTTATTACTTTTCAGTAATGAGTTTGTTGGTACTTAACTTTCTCAGCAAGCGTAAGTTACTTTTCAGTAGCTTGGTTTGCTGATACTTAAAATCAGAGAGCGGAAGTCTTTGATACAATAAGTGCTTTTTCAGTAAGACTTGAAGATTACGAAGATCTGAAGACTAGAAGATTTCTGAAGACTGGTATCTACAAAGGCACATGTTGCTCAGAAAGTGGAAACTTCAGCAACAACATTGCATAAGTGAAAATCTAAAGGACAGAGTAGGTTGTGTTTGCTGAAACTGAGACTGACCACTTGCTGATGAACATTTGTGACCTCTTGCTGAAAGTACTTGTATTTGTACTCCAATGTTACTGTTTGAATTCTATTCAAATAAGCATTAAATGCAAAGCATGCACGCGAAGGACATGAAGACTAGAAGACAAACAAGGACGCTGCTGAAAGTACAAAAGCAAGATAGTGACATCTTAAGGAACAAAAGCCTTAGAATTTGAAATTCAAACGGCTCCTTATTTTCACTATAAATAGAGGTCATCCGGCAAAGAGTTGAAGTGTGTCAACAACGTGATCATACTCTCACTTGTGCTTAAACTCACATACCCTTCAATACTCTTTATTGCCATTGATCCGTTCCAAGACTTAAAGCTTGAAAAAGCTACTTGTGAAGAAGTAGAACTTACACGGCTAAGAAATTAGTTAAGTGTTCTTTCTTTCTTTCGAACAAGAACAAGTCTTGACACCAGAAACAATCAAACTTGTTTACTGCAAAGTATTCAAAGTTTTGTTTCTTAGATTACTTGTTGTAACTGAATAAGTTATAATTAATTTTTCTCATCCCAAACCTCTCTAACTGAAAATACACCCTTTCAGGCGTGATATTCAGGGGGAACTTAATCGAGCATAGTGTTGCTGATTAAAAGTCCCAAGTTTGGTGGAGAACAAGGTTTCGTTCTCTAGTTAGGTTGGAAACGAAGCAAGTGTGCTTTGGTTTCTGTTTGGATCGCTCTAGATAGGTGTTGTAAGGAACCTCAAACTTATCTTAGTGGATTCAGTCCTAGAAAGGACAAAGTGGATTAGTTGAGAGATTACGCCACTCTCAGATACCACTATAAAAAGTGTTTGTGTGATTTACTTACTGTACTTAGTTTTCAGCAAAGCATATCTATCTGTACACAGTCACTCACATCACTTGCTGAAGCTATCACTTACTGACAAAGCACTTATTGTATCAAAGACTTCCGCTCTCTGATTTTAAGTATCAGCAAAGCTAGTTACTGAGAAGTAACTTGCGCTTGCTGAGAAAGTTAAGTATCAGCAAACTCATTACTGAAAAGTAATAAGTACTTGCTGAGAAAGTTTTTAAACGACGAAAGTTTGAAAAGACTATTCACCCCCCCCCCCTCTAGTCTTTTTTTGTTGTTTAAAGGGACCAACAAGTGGTATCAGAGCTGGAGGTTCTTTAACCTTCAGCATTGAACCTAGATCCCTTAGGTGCTTTCCGTAAATCACTCTCACTTGATCAGTTTGGTAGTCTTTTGCTGACAGGATGTCTTTAGGAGATGCTCCCTTGCTGAAGCTGGAAAAGTATGAAAAATGGCGAAACAACATGATGCTACATCTTGAGGCCATTAGTGATGAGATGGTTACTGTCATTAATGATGGACCTATCAAGATCACTAAGGTTGAAAGAAGTTTTCCTCACAAAACCAATGAAGCTGGAAAGAAAACCATTTTAGGCGAACCGGTTGATACCTTCGTTCCAAAACCAAGAGAGAAATGGACTTCCGACGAAGCCAAAAGATTCCGTCTTGTTGGCAAAGCAAGAAACATCATCATTCGATCAACTCCGGATACTATACAGTGCAAACTGTGGGGTGCTAAAACTGCTAAGGAAGCTTGGAAAATTGTTCAAGATCTTTGTGCTGGATCTGACAAAACCAAGGAAAACAAACTCGAAGTGCTGAAGTTAAAGTTCCAGAACTTTAAACAAGGTACAAATGAGTCACTGGAAGACTTGTACTTCAGATTCACAACTCTTGTTAGTGAAATGGTAGCCTTGGGTGTTGGAAATCTTTACTCAGATTCTGAGAAGGTGAAAACCATCATCAGAAGTCTGAACCAAGAATGGATCCACACTCAGAACTTCTACTGCAATCAAGGAATGCCAGACATTACACCAACATAGTTGTTCTCTCACCTTGCTACTGTCAACTACGAGACAAAGCAAAGAGAAAATGTGTTTGCTGAAAAATCGCAAAACATTGCTCTTGCTGCAAAGCCGTCATCTTCTGAAAAGAAGAATGATAAAGAGCCTGCTGATGAAAATGCTTTGGTTGTCAAAAACATGAAGAAATTCATCAGTAAGGAACTTGAAAGGCGAAAAGCAAAAGAGAAACTGAAAAAGCATCTTGGTAACAACTACCATAAGTACAAGAATAAGACTGGCTCGCTGAACAAGCAAGCTCAGCAAGCAAACTCATCAGAAGAACCAGCAGTTGGAAATGATCTCTGTTTTTACTGCAAAAAGCCTGGACACTTCAAAGCAAATTGTCCTTTGCTGAAAGGCAAATCTGCTGAAAAGAAGAAGAAGTTCAAAAGAGCTTTTATTGCTGAAGAAAAGAAGAAGCTTCAAGCAAAAATCGATGCATTATGCATTGATACTAGCTCCGAAGACAGTGACGATGAAAGCTCAGACATTGACGATGAAGAAGCCACTCTTGACGTAGAGATTGGCAAAGAACTTTGTGGAATAGCTATGGAAGCTTATCCAGATGTGTCAAACTACGAGTTCTGCCTCATGGCCGGTCAGGTTAATAATCCTACCTCTGACTCAGACTCAGAAAGTGAAAACGAGATTGACCTTGACAAGATTCAAGGAGAAATCGAAAGATTTGAGAAAACTCTGAGCAGACAGCAAGAGAAACTACAGATTGATGAAACTCTGACCAAGCAGACTACTGAAAAGTATATCTTGCTGAAGGAAGAGACAAAAGAAAAGGGTGCTGAAATAAGGTATCTTAAGAAGTTGATTGCTGAAGCTACAGAGAAGAATTCTCAAATGGCATTAGAATTGGAAGAGTATCAGTCCTCAATTCTAAAGTTGCTGAAATCCAAGAGATGAAAAAGATGAAAATCAATTTCAAATCTTATGCTGACGCAAGTAATACCCTGACTGAACTAAACTCTTATTTGAGAGATCCATCTCAGAAAGAAGGTTTAGGTGCAACGTACGAAGGTGATGACGTAATAATCTTGAGTAAAGACAAATTACCGATTTCCTTTGTACGTGCTACTGATAGTGGTAAACCAGAACTCTACCAGTTTGGTCAATCTAAGGTTGCTGAAACATGCAATCAAGTACCTACGACCGTAAAGCCCGCTGTTGCTACTCAAAGTAACAAGACTTTAAAAGGAAAACAGGTTGCTGAGAAGCAAACTGTAAAGAAAAAGGATGTTGTAAAGCATTCCGCCAAACAAGTTTCTGAAAAGCAATTTGTTAAGTCAAAAGGCAAGATTACTAAAAGTAATCAGAAGACCTTTGCTGACAAACCTGAATCAAGTAAGGTTGCTGACACAAAAGCTCAGCATTCTCGGAAAAGTGGACTCGGTTTCAAAACCAAGCATAGTCAACTTCTTCATGAGTATAAGCAAAGTCAGCAAAGATACTTCAAAGAGATGAACAAAATCAAGCCTAAGAGTTCTGAAAAGACTCTAAATGCTAGGGCTAGAAGGAACCTTGCTAGAAAAGAACTTACTGAAAAGTATGTTCAGAAAAAAGGTCAACCGAGCAAGACACCACATCAGAAAGTGGACTTGATCAGCACGAATCAAAAGTCTTTCAGCTCAAAACCTCCTAGTTCCTCAGCAAGTAGAAAACAAGTCAAAGTTGAAAAACTTAAGACTTGGGTTTCCACTGGACGCATTCTTGAACATGTTAATGGACATCCAATATTGGATAATTAACTTGTTTGCTCTTGATTGTGCAGACTTCAGCCACGGAGACAAACGATGCAATCTGGCACTTTGACAGTGGTTGTGGAAAGCACATGACGGGCAACAAGAATAACCTTATAAACTATAGACGGTGGTCTAAAGGTCCAACAATAAGGTTTGCTGGTGCAGGCTCCGGTTCTGCAAAAGGCTATGGTGACGTGAAGTTAGGATGCATTACCATTACGGGAGTTCTTTATGTCAAAAATCTTAAGTTTAACCTTTTCAACATGAGTCAGTTTGCTGACAAAGGATACTTCATCAAAATCAAAAGTGATGAATGTAAACTTATAGATTTCGAGACAAAGAAGGTTATTATGGTTGCAAGAAGATCAGGAGGCTTGTACACCGTAGATTGGTCTTCAGCAAATCGTTGAAAAATGCCTTGTCTCAGATCATGATTGCTTTGCTGAAAAAGCATGGTTATGGCATAAACGAACAAGTCATCTAAACTTCAAGACGCTGAATAATCTGTCTAAAAAGACACTTGTAGTTGGATTACCTAAGCTTACTTTTAAGAAGGATGGTGTTTGCAATGCATGTCAGCAAGGAAAGCAAACCAAATCTTCTTTCAAGAACAAGGCAGTACCGTCAACTACAAAACCTTTACAACTCTTGCACATGGACTTGTTTGAATCTTCTTCAACAAGCTATGCTGGTAAGAAGTATGGTCTAGTCGTGGTAGATGACTATTCAAGATTCACTAGGGTAGTATTTATCAAACACAAATCTGAAACAAGGACTGAAATACCTAACTTGCCGAATAAGCTTGAAGTCATGAAAAATGACAAGGTAAAAGTCATAAGGACAGACCATGGTACTGAGTTTGTAAACCAGTACATAATTGAGTATTGCACTTCAAAAGGCATACAACATCAGTAATCCTCAGTAAGGACACCACAACAAAACGGTGTTGCTGAACGGAAGAATCGTACCCTAAAAGAAGCCGCAAGAACAATGCTTGTTGACACTGAAATAAGTGAGGCTTATTGGGTTGAAGCGATTAATACCGCCTGTTACACTCAAAACAAATGTTTGATTACTAAGGAATACAACAAAACTCCATATGAGTTGTTTGTTGGAAGACCTCCTAATATCACTCATCTAAGAGTATTTGGTTGTAAGTGTTTCGTTCTTAATAACGGTAGAGAATACCTAAGAACATTTCAACCAAAGGCAGACGAAGCGATATTTCTCGGTTACTCCTTGCATAGTAAAGCTTATAGAGTTTACAACAAAAAGACACAAAAGATCGAAGAGTCAGTGCATGTTGTATTCTATGAAAAGACACAAGGAGTGCCTGCTGAAGAAGAAATATCAGAATGTATGAAAAAGCTAATCATACATGAGCAAAGAACTGAATCTAATGCTAGGCAAATGAAGTCAATTGAACTAATGATGATTCTGACAATGAATCTCCTCCCCCAAGTCATGACAAGATAAATATAGTTCACGACAAAGAATTTCCAGCAAAAGACGCAGTTGCTCCGGAAGTTGCTGAAAGAACGCAACCTCCAGTGCCTGCTGATGAGCTACCACAATCTAGCAATGCTGAACAAGCAGTTGCTGATGAACCAATCTCAGCAGAGACACAAAATCCCAGTAGTACTGAACAAGTACATACAGAAGAGTCACATGCTGATGAGCAAGCATATCCTGATCCAACGAGCAGAAAACCTGTTAGTAAATGGATAGAGATCATCCCTCTACGGATATGATTGGTGATATTAATAAACGCCAAGTGACTAGATCCAAAGCTACTCAAGGACTTGCTGAAGAAGCAACTGTCGTAGAAGTAGAATCATTGTTCTCTTGCTTTGTTTCAGAAATTGAACCTAAAACCATAGAAGAAGCTTTAAAGCATTCTGAATGGATAAAGGCAATGCAAGAAGGTGGATCAATTTGAAAGAACAAAGTCTGGAAACTTGTGCCACTTGCTGAAGATAAGAAAGCTATTGGTACAAAGTGGGTGTTCAGAAACAAGCTGAGCGAGTCTGGTGAAGTAACAAGAAACAAAGCACGTTTAGTTGCTCAAGGTTACTGTCAGACTGAAGATTGGACTATGATGAGTCTATGCTCCAGTTGCAAGATTGGATGCAATTAGGCTTTTCTTGGCCTTTGCTGCTCACAATGACTTCATTGTTTACCAAATGGATGTTAAAAGTGCATTCTTGAATGGTGAACTTGCTGAAGAAGTCTACCTAGAACAACCCCTGGCTTTGAACTTCCCTCAGAAATCAAGATGGTATATAAGCTTCAGAAAGCTGTATATGGTCTAAAGCAAGCACCAAGAGCATGGTATGATACCTTGGCTAAGTTCTTGCTGGAAAATGGTTTCAAGAAAGGTGAAGTTGACAAAACTTATTTACCATGAACCATGATGGTAAATTAATCTTAGTTCAAATTTATGTGGATGACATAATTTTTGGATCTAAGGACAAGCAACTTTGTGATGATTTGCCAAACTCATGACAAATAAGTTTGAAATGAGTATGATGGGAAAATTGAATTATTTCCTAGGATTGCAAGTCAAGCAACTCAAAGATGGAATATTCATAAATCAAGCAAAGTATGCGAAAGAAATGCTCAAAGTTTAGGATCAAAGAGGAAAGACAAACCTGAAAAGATCCCTATGAGTGTTGGTACCAAATTGGGCTATACTAAAGAGGACAAAAGTGTTGAAGAACACAAGTATAGGAAGCTCATTGGTTCCTTGTTGTATTTAACAGCAAGTAGACCTGACATTCATATGCTGTTTGTGTGTGTGCAAGATTCCAATCTGATCCAGAGAATCACACTACAAAAAGGCAATTAAAATACTGAAATATGTTAAAGGTACAGTCAATGTTGGATTATGGTATCCTAAAAGATTCTGGACTTAATTGGTTGGCTATTCTGATGCTGATCATGGTGGATCAACTCTTGATAGAAAAAGTACCTCTGGAACTTGTCAGTTTTTGGGTACTAGATTAATCATGGTTCAGCAAGAAGCAAACGTGTGTTGCCCATTCATCTACTGAATCTGAATACATTGCAGCTGGTTGTTGCACAGCTCAAATCCTATGGTCAGCAACAATTAAGAGATTATGGTATTTCTGCAAAGAAAACACCAATCTTTTGTGATAATACAAGTGCTATTGCAATTACGCAAATCCTAAGTTTCACTCTAGGACCAAGCACATTGATATTAGACATCATTTCATTAGAGATCATGTGGAAAAGGTGATATTGAGGTTGTGAAAGTAGGTACTGAAGATCAGCTTGCTGACATCTTTACAAGCCCCTACCGGATAATAGGTTCGCAATGCTAAGGTATAACCTTGGATTGATTGAACTACCTCAATAAAGGATACACTTGGCAGAATGCTGAAACAGTATTCAGCAGCCAAATATTCTTCATAAAAGCTCGTCACTAATTTCTTCTAAGAAATGATAAGTCACTACATGATTGCTGATGAAACAGGCATTCAACAAGTAATTCCTTCAAACGGTGGTATTTGTTAGGAAACTTGATCACTGCTGAGACAGCACTCAGTAAGAGAAAGAACTTAAGGATTGCTGAAACGGGTACTCAGACAATCAAAAGATACTGAAACAAGTATTCAAGTATCAAAGGACTTTTCTGAGACGGGAACTCAGAAAAAGAGCCAAAGCTCATTCTCAGATTTTACAAAAGGATCTCAAGTCAAAAGAATTACTGATACGGGAAATCAGAAATATCTTTTAAACTTAGAAAATATGAGATATCTAAGTAAGGGGGAACTTTCAGCAAGTATCTAGCCTGTTAATTCAAACTCGCTGAAAAGATTCTTGTCTATTTCAGCAAGCAATCTATCCCTTAAAACTCGGTAAAATCAATTTGTGACGTTAAGCTGGCACAGATAAACTCGCATAATCATGACATGAATTCAATCGTGGCCATTGATTAAAAGGAGTTATTAATCTAACGGCTAACAAAACAAAGAGAGAGAGTGCTCTGACGGTTTTAGTTAGTGGGCCACTACGCATTCAATGCAAAGGTCCACTAATCCTGTGTTTCTCTGTTTTACCCTTGCTGAGAACTCCAAATCGATTGAGTTTCTCACACACCAGAGACACTATATAAAGAGAGAGACGTAGAAAATGACAAATTCTTTAACTCACATTTCCTTTCTCTGCAATTTTAGCCTGAATCTACTGTACTCCGGTCAAAAAAAAGCAAACTATCTTTCGTACACATTTTTTCTTATCTATAAGAAATGGCTCCAAAGAGACAGTCCTAAGTCCTCAAATCGTCAAAGGTTGACAGTGCTGAAACAACGCACTGCTCCGGTGACTACTCCGGCCTCAAACAAACGAAGTTGTGTGAAAAACGACCGAATATCGGAAAAAACCTATGCCTCCGTCATATCTTGACACTGCAAAGTGTGAGATGTTGATGCAATGGGGAGGTTTGCAAAGGAAAAGTACATTAGATACTTTATGAACAAGAACTCGATGACAAAATGAAGAGGCGCTTGAGTTTATCAAACAGCAAGGCCCTCATGAACTTTATCTCTGCTCGCACTAAGCAAGGAGCATGATAGAACAATGGAGTTCTACAATTAATGCAGAAAATCCAGTCCCTTACTGTCGTTAATGAGTCACTGAAAAAGTGATCTTTACAACAGTTCAGAAACGCAAATCGTCCTGAATGGATGATTTAGCGGAAATTTTTCAGATTCCAACCACTGGAACTGAAGATGACGTCCTGCCACTGACGAAGAAATTGAAGCTTTCTACAGTGGACGTAGAAATGAGAAGAAGAAAATGAAGAAAGGAGAGATAGCTCCCGTGACTTGGACAAACACGTTAAGAAAACATCTTCTGCCATTCACTTGGTTAGTAGCTCTGCTACTTATTAAAAGTTTTGGACTCCCAAGTCGGATGAAAGGAATTGACCAAGTAGGCCTGCAGAAGATGGCCATTGCTGATGCATATCCATGAAAATAAATGAACTTAATGGGCTAAGTACATTTTCAACAGGATGTTGATTGTGTTACTAAGTTCAAGGTAAGGTAGAGAAACAAGGTCCCCTTCTTTCCAGTTATGATGGAATAAAGATATGCTATATCCTTTAACTTACGTTCAGTTGGAAACCCATTGCCAATCACGAAATCTGTATGCAATTGTGGGCAAATCCTTCTACAGCAGAATGTACCTAAACCTGCTGGCACAAAACTAGAAACTCAAGACGACAACAACTGCAATGTTGTCAGCACCAAGCCAGCAAAAAGGTATACAACAGCTTGCAGATGTTCCATCAGCACTTAGAGATGAAATGCTGTAG